>WBMY01014904.1:69869-95345 GCA_013397315.1 Donacobius atricapilla | reverse complement strand
GTCACCAGTAAAGAATAAGAAGTCCTTTATTGTGAAGCTGCGCATCTTTAAAAGGTGAAACCCCGTGTTTTAAGTCCACAGCCCTTGTGTGGCCACATGAAAGGCTGCATTTGGGAAGCTCACAAATGCAGTGTCAGGCGGGCTGCGTTAGTGGGAACTGGAAGCCACAAACAGACTGTGTCTCTTGTGGAAAGTTACCAGGAGAATCAGGAGGGACTTGTCTCTCTCAAAAGACTGAATGAAAGACTATTTTATTAAGTGATGCTGACTTAAGAGTTCTGATGTTTTGTCCCTTTGCATTGTTTTTGTGGAAAAGTAGATTGTTGCTAGGGAGGAGGGGGGTTGTTTTTGAGAGGGTTTCGTGGTTGGTTCTTGTTTTTTTACCTTTAGTGTATGTTAATAAATCTGTTTCTATTTTTGAATTGAACCTGTTTTGCTTTTCTTTTAATCCTATTCCACTAAAATGAAAATTCGGCGAATGTGATAACCACTACAGGTGCTGTACAAATGCAAAGTAAAATCATGAAATTTGCATGGCACATTTCATTGTTAATTAAGAAGATTCATATATGTTTGTTCATTCTGCTTTTCCTCCATGGAAGATGAAGCACCTCACAGGAAGGCCAAACACATTATCTCTATTTGCAATGGAACAAAATTTATGTGGATAGTCAATGAATCTGAGCAATTTTGTGCAGCAGGTCAGTGGTGAAACTGTGACTAGACCCAGAGCTGGACTGAGCTGTGTGTGATCCTCCATTCCTTTTAGCTCATGAGATGTATCAGGTCTGAGCTTTATGTTTTATAACAGTATTCCCCATGCCCCAAGATTTTCTCTTCCCTATCCACCTTGGTGACCTGAATCCTTTCTTATACTGTGCTGAAGATTCCAGAGCAGGGCTGGGCAGTGGCTCCTGTGCAGTACGGAGGCTTGGACGCCACTGGCGTCTCCCCTGAGGCAGTGTGGTGACTCCCAAGGGCCCATGGCCAATCTTCTGGATCCCAGCATAAAGCAAGCCCACAAAAGGGCTGAGTGGGTTTCCTTGGAGCAGAACCAGCTGCAGGGGAAGCATGGGCGTTGGAGGCCCAGCCAGCACAGGGCAGCAGGGGCCATCAGCCAGGGAGAGTTTACCCCCTCCCAAGCCCCTCATGAGAGGTGCCTCAGGCCAGCGGCCAGCCAGCCCCACACTGCCCTGCCCGTGGCTCCACTGCCTCGGGCTTCCTAAGGACACAGGCCATAACTGCAGACTGTTACGTCATTCCAACACCAAGCTGCCTTTGCTGCGTGAAAATCGTGACTCCGCATGCCTGGCTTTGGCTCTCAGGGTGGCATGAGGGGCCTTCAGGCAACGGTGAGAGTAGGCCTCCCAGAATTTTGCCTGTTTAAATAAAATCTTCCTCTGGCCCATTATTTCCAGCTGGTGAAGCTGCTTACTGCACAGCTTTGATGGATGCCTCACTGTGTGAAAGGAGGAACGAATCCCTGACCCCATGAAGTGCAAAGCCCTGACCTAACACATGGTAATGAGCAGTGGGTTGGAGAGGTCTGTCAGGGTTTGGTGTCTGCCCCTCAAGCACCTTCACAGTGGCGTCATCCTTCCTTCCAGAGGAGTCTGGCTGGGAAGCTAGCATGCTTGCAGATTCATTGACCTACGTCTGCTCCCAGGTTCACATTTCTCCTTTCCCAGAGTTTCCCAAACCCTCTGCAGTGTGATTTGGGGACACAAACCTTCCACCCCATGTACTGCAACATGGTCAGGAGTTTCTGCAGCATGATCAGTACTGGGGAGTTTTGTACTTGTCCTTGCATTATTTTTCTTCCTGTAAACATACTTATTTTAATTTCTTGCATCCCTCCATTTGTATTCCCCACTAATTCTTCTTCCAGAAGGAAATCTGTTTATAATGTGAGCTGTCAGATGTCATTAGGTATTATCAGGAAACTATGTTGCTGTATTTTAAGAGCATGCATATTTCAGGGCACACAGATCCATAATGTTTGCATATTTGATATATATTTGCATTTATGAATCTCCATGCCTTTTGGAGCTTTGCCAGTTGAGGAACTGCCTGACTGTGGAGAAAAAGTAGACAGCCAAAAAGAAAATGGTTCAGTGAATCATTTGGTATAATAAACCTCATTGTTAGCTGTTGTTTCTAAAACTATGACATTGATAGAAGTACAATTAGAACTCATTTGCCATTGTGTTTAAAATAGTTAATGTTCACTGCATATTAAGTGGTATTTAGTTGAACTTAACAATAAAATAACATTAATAAGCACTATGACTTGTTGCAATAATATTGACACCTGTTGTTCCCTGGTAAAGCAGAATTACTTGAATTATACATTAAAAAAATACTCTCAAAACCAATTCGGGAGTCATTAGTGTAAAATATGGAATGGGTCTTTATTGCTCAATCCAAAGTGTAAAAGCTGGCTTACAATTTTGCTACTAAGATCAGTTATTTTCTTTTTGACCACAGTAATCAATTTTTGACAGTGTTAGACCCATTTCTTTATGTAATATAAATCTTTGTGTTAATGTATGCACTCACACATGAAAAAAGGTGCATCTGCAAAGAAAAGGAGCCTTCTACAAAGGCAGGAGATCTCTCATGCTTTCTGTATTTCCTCTTTGACCTTAGGGATAAAAACTGATGTGGTTCAGTTTCTTTCCTTATCTGTAAAATAGTGATTTAAATACGTGCCTGTCTTACAGAAACATTGTTTACGGTAGGTTGTTTCCTCTGGCAGTAAACTGCCTGACACATACTGATGGATAGTTATTTTGTGCATTCCCCCTTAGAGAACACTAGCCATATGAAACTTGGTCAGTTATGAGTGTTCTTTCACAGCAGGGATTCACTGACCTCCATTGCACTAGGTGTGATGCCCTTGAACGGCGTAATTTCACTCCTGTACTGGAGCTTACGTGGCTGGTTGCATGATCAAGTCTGGAAAGTGACCTGACTTTAACCTGGCCAAACTCAAAAACAGAAAAACACATTTGCCCAGATCACTTTCCCAGTCTTGGGTTAATGCTGGCAGAAGGGAGTACACAGAAACTTGCAGACTGGGACAGCAGGGAAGGCAAGAGTGCTCATGGTTTTGCACTAGTATGTGGATTTAGTCTGTCTTAAGCTGACTATGAAACTTCTCCTTGAAGCAAATATGTTATGGCAGTTTATGTACTGCAAATACCTTGACAGTTGAAGGCTTCCTGATCACTCTTCTCACAGTCACTATTACATTGCTGTTTTCTGCTGTCTCCTTTCCCTCTCTGTGTTGCTGTATAAAACACGAATGCAGGCACTACCAGTGCAGATGACTGCACAGAACAGCCATCCATGGCAGATTCAGCATACACAGGAGTACAAAAAACATATTGCACTCCGGGTTGGCTGTGAGAGCATGGAAAAAAAAGACCATTCTCTTTTCATGTCCAGTTTAAACAGATGGTGATAATTTAAACAAAACAGTAAATCATTATTTACATCTGGATTAAGAAAGTGCACAATAGATATTTTAAGAAATTAGATACTGTGTTAGTGTGTCTGGGCTGTAAACAAGCATGTTTATTTAGTGTTTATATTGTGGTTTTACAGAAAAGCTTGCTGGGCTGGGGCCCTGTGGAATAGATCATAAATAACCCCGAAGGGTTTATAAGCTCAAGAATGTGCAGCAAAACAGACAAGCAAGCATTCAAGGGCTGGTGAAAACGTGTGCAAGGTAACAAAGACAGTTAGGCAGGCACAACTATCATCCAGTCAGAAAGGGTAAAAAATGGACACACACACACCCACACACACACACCCCCACACACACCCACACACACCAGCAGTGCCTTCTTTACAAATGAACTGCACAGGGATTCACCTGTGGTCACATCGGACCTCTGAGCATCAGGTGTCCAGTGTGGAGGTTTTGATGGAGTTTAACATGTCATCGTGCCTGGGAGCACCATTGGTGGGCTGGAGCAGTCAACTTCAATTTACATAAATCCCCCATGTTGTGAAATTGCTCTTATGGTGAAGGTGGAAGAGAGTGGAAAGCTGCCAACACATCCATGTTCTAGGATTGGGGTTTCTATTAACAACTTGAAGATTACATATGTCATCTGGTTTCTGTTTTATTTTTATTTAAACACTATGTAATACAGCAATAAGAATGCATGGTAAGCTTCAACCAGGTGCTGTGTTTTGCACAGCATAATCCATAGCTCCAGTTTGCATGAAATGTCCTCCCAGAGCCATGGAAGTTCCTGTTTCCAGGACAGGGTCAAAAAACAGGTGAAGAAAATGGTGTTCTGGTGGTGATTCATAGCCCATGCACTGCAAGCGTTCTCCTGCAAGTCTTGGAGGTATCGCTGTTTTCAAAGGCTGAACCGCAACAATTTTTACAAATTGTTCCACTCTGCGGAGAGGGTTGCTATGGAAATGAACAGGGCTAACATCTCTGAGAACCCTGCTAAGAGGCATTACACGAGGTGGGGAATTTAAGAAAGTAGAGCATGTAGGGAATTAACATCTTGCTCTAAATCTGTTCACTGTTCCTGTAGGCTTCAGAATCTGGCCCACTGGATAGAGATTTTTTTCAGTCCATTCTGCAAAAATTTAGTGCAAATTGAATTAAACAAGATGAGAGCAAATGATTTTGAAAGTGATCTCTGGGACTAAGCTTGTATAGACATAAACATCTTTATTGAATTATTTTTTGTTAATAATGTCTAGCAGAAAGATGTGATTATAATGGAACTGAAATGTTATTGAAGCATAATACTTCACATGGTTTTTTGGGATAGTTACAGTTTGCTCAAAACCTGAAGCAACTGTAGTGTTCAGAGCATTTGGATGGAAAAATATCGCTATGGCAACAAATTACTTTTATATTCACATAAAACAAAAATAGATCTCGCTCTCCCTTTGTGGGAAGCACATATTTTAAAGTGCATGAAAGATTAAAGGTGATAGGCAGAAACAGCTGCATGAATATATTTTCATTTTTCCTCTTTTGGTTTATACAATTTCTGTATAAATCTGAAATGTAGAAATAATTTGCAGCTCGAAGCATTTTGCAATGAAACAGTAGAAACAATTTTAAAAAGGGAACAAAAGTATAATAAAGTCAAAACTTCTAAATGAAGTGTAGCAGCCTCAGACTTTAATTGATTAAACAAAATATTCTCCATGTAATTTTAAAAGGAGGGAGAGAATCCTCTCCCTTCTGCATGTACCCAGGAAACAGCAATCACTTTGTGTCCATAACTTAAGAGAAGAGACAATATTTTTCATTTTTCTTTAGTCAGGCACCTTGTCAAGCTCAAGAAATAGACTTAGTGGCAAGATTACTGATTGCTTCATTTTAGCTGTGTGGCTGTGTTTGGGGTTTTTTATTTAGAAGGCATGCAGCTTTTACTTTTGTGTGGTGAAGAGCTTCTGGTACATCTATATGCCATGGTGTGCACCATCTGCAGAGGCGCTATAATATGTCTACATTGATATGTCAGGTCTATCCTGAGGTTCCCTCTCAATTATTCTGAACCACGTGAGCTGTCTTACACCATCTGTATCTCTCTTCATAATGCACAGCAGAGCAGCCCACATTTTGTGCTTCTTAGCTGCAAAATAGAGGGCTCCTCACAAGTGGTGTGTGAGGTTTTTGGCTCTTTATCCAGCTGGTCTCTTCATATGGAGAGCAGAGAAAGGTATTGAATGTCAGAAAATGAGGAATATGAGGGAGACAATGGTTCAGTCACTTATTGGCCTCTCAGTCTCAAATCCTCAGCCTAAGCAGAACAAACTGAAGGATGAGACAGTCAAAGGATGAACCAGGGTGAGTTGGAAGCATGGTAGCTTCAAACTGGATATTTTAGGGCAAATATAGATGTTTATGGTATCGATAGACTTGCAGGCCTGGATGTGACCTTTAAATTTGACCCAAAGTACTGAACTGCTAATGTCCAGTGCAGAAGAGTTTCTGTAAAGGATTTTAAGGGACCGCTACACTGAAGTTCACACTGTCCCTGCTATGAAAGTTTCAGACACGACATTTCAGGGTGTGGAAGGGAAGGCTCAAGATGTAATGGGTGTAGAAAAGGAAATGGAAGAATCAGTTGGTTATTCTGAATCTCTGCAACACCTCAAAAGCTGTTTCTGGAGTGCTTAATAGAAGGGTTCTACAGAGCAATTTGAGGCAAACTGGCTCACATCCAGATTACTTGCTCTTTATCTAGTACATTGACTTCTCAAGTGATGCTTTTAAGGTCCAAAGACATAATTGCTATTTTTTGAGTCTTTTCCTTTTCAGATTGGTCTGCCTGAAATGATGTGAATACCTGTGTGGCAGTTTTCTGCAGTCCTGTGTACACAGTGTGACACAAGGTGCATGACATACCTCGAGATATGTCAGGACAGTTTGAGGAGCTGAAACTGGGATTGTCGTAAGCCACTCCAGGTACAGATATACCTCTGCTGTCTGCTGTCTCCTTTAAGCTGTCCCTGTATGTCTTTGAGCTCTCCTGAGTCACCCAAAACAAGCTCTAAGAGTCAAGTAACAAAAGTGAGCACAAATCTGGTCTTTAGCTTGGTCTCTGGCTCACTTCAGAGCTGTGCTGGCACAATTATGAGCATGCTTGCAATCATACACAAATCCTGTCTGTTGATCAGGAGCAGGCATGGACCAGGACCTATGGTCCAGGGATCCATTACAGAGGGGTAAGAGGGTTTGCATGGCTCTGTCTCTGTTGCCTATCATGCACTGGCTATCTGTTGGCTTCAGTGCCAGCATATTCTATTTACTGCTGTTGGCTGCAGAATTCATCCTGCTAGATGTGGTGTCACAGTACTATGGTTAGAATGGCCCAAATTGAGAGTGTATCCTATTAAAAAAAAAAAAAAAAAACAAAAACCCAAAAAAAACCAACACCACACCAAAAAACCCTCTGTGGTTAGTTTATCCTGGATTTGGAGAGAAAATGAGATTAAATGGGTTCCAAAAAGAGACCCAGTCTGGACAGAATTTCAGTAGTTATGTTTACTGGCAACACTGTCAGAAAATATGCGTTGGACTCTATCCACAGTTACAGTGCTTTGAGTACATGAACTACACATCTTGAAAGTTGGGTATTACCCATAAAATCCAAAATTATGCCTGTGAATACTCTGTTGACATACCCTCAATTTCACTGCTGAAAGTTTCTCTGCATTAAAGGAGCAGAAGTGGTCTAGTCATATTTTTATACATGCAACCCAGAAAGAGATGGGAGAGACATCATGTTATTCTTCCTTAATATGGTCCTAGCAACTGTAAGGCTCCTGCATATTAGCCCTATTTAATTTCTGTGTGTTTGTGCATGCAGCTGAATTTCTGCGCTCTGTACCTTGGGTGTTGTTGTGCTCATAGATGCCAAATGCAAATTTGGTCATCAGTCTTGAATAAATGGCAATGGTCTTGCATATCTCATTATGCCCCATAGCCTTTTTCTGATGAGGAATTGCATGCATTTCTTTTCAATTTTTGTGTTTCCTTTCTGCCTGTGAAGATGGCAGAAAGCATGCACTGGGGCAGAGAGGGCACACACAAAACATGTCTGAAGTAATTCATCCTGTTTTGCAAGGAGAAGTGGGTCAGAATGAGGTACAAATCTATCCTAATCTAATCTTAGTTCTTTATTCACTTGTCCCTGTCCTCTTATTCTCTCACCATGCTTACTGCGTAGTTTTCTGGAGTCGTTCATCTTCTACTTGGTTCTGAGCTTTACTTAGGAATGAATAGAGTTGGATGTGGCTGTTTTACATCTTCTGTCCATATGCCCTCCAAATGAAGATGGGACTAGAGTATTTTAGTAAACAGGAGCATGGTTGCCTAGGGACTTTCTCACTGCTGGGAGCTCTGCCAGTTCAGTCAAACAAGTCAAACACAGGAGTTATTCAAAGGTAGTGATTTTTCCTATTATGTCAACAAAAGCAACTGATTATTGCAGACCTTGCCATACATTTCCTCTAACATTAATAATACACCTGTGCATGATGAGTCTTCCTCTTCAGTAGGCATAAATCAGTATAGTGGAAAACAAGGAAATTCTGGAAAAGGACTGTGTCTTCCACAGTCATTTTTTTCTCTGTTGATGGTATAATCTAACAGAACTGCTGCACCAGTGGTTTTTGTGGAGTTTTGCTTAAGCAAGTTCTTGCAGAACAATGAACAAAGGGGCTTGGGGATTTATACCTTCCGTTATAAATACAGTGGCATTTCCATGACCCTGTTTAGAAGAGTAAAGCTTCTATTTGTTGTCTCCTGCTGGTTCTGTCAACATTCACGCAGTAAGTTCAGTAGAAATCCCTCAGGTATTCAAGTGTCAGACTACAAAGTCATTTCTGCCTTTTTAAAAAAATACTGTGTTTCATGGAGCTGGGACTTTTGGGAATGTGCCTCTGAAGTGGAACTTGATGCAGGAATGCAGACATAAAGAACTGAAGGGCTGGGCACAGAAGTGAAAAACAAGCAAAATAGTGAGACAAAATATATATTTATATATCTTCTGAGTTTGGTTACCTTGGTGAAAATGTACAGCAGCTCCAAAATATCTACAGAATTTCCTGTAACAGCTCAGATTAAAATATATACCTGCCTGAAGATCAAACGAACTGCAGTAAACAAAGAGAGAAGAGCTGGGGAGGGAAAAATATGGGGGTCATTAATTTTTCCTTTCAAGTTTTCACAAATATTAATCCTTTGGATCAATTCAGACCCACTTACACAAAGTCAATTATTACAGAATCCAATTATTTATTTCATTTCCTGATTTCCATAGGATACATGGCTTATGAGACTGTGTTACACATTCTCCTTTCCCCAGTAATTTCTTAAGGTGCTGTCTGATTTTAACCAAAGGGGCAGACAGGTACCAGGTTCCCAGGTACCATGTTCCAACATGTATGTTGCACTTGGTGAGGTTAGAGGAAAGAAATCCAGACCCATCACAAGACCAGCAATTAAGCCTTTTATCATTTGGCACCTTCATGTGTTTTCTGCCCACCATGGCCTGGATATAGGTGTGCAATGCAGTGGGACAAATAGACCACTGGAATTATGAGGTTCATATGAAACAGAAAATGGAAAGCTGTGTTTTACCCTCACAGATAGTACCTGACACATAAAAGGGGAGCATAAGGTAAGTGGTGACTGTGGTACAGTTCAGGTGCAGCTTATAGCCAGCTGAAGCGACCTTGGGGCTTTATAGCCATAACAGCACAGAGTCATGGCAGAAAGAATCTGCAGAAAGAATGAAGATCATTCCTACTTATACCATAGAGGTGAATTTTATTCTGTTGTCTAGAAGTGGTGCTCAATTTCAGAAACAGCAGAGGAGAAGGCCAGGATGGAGTAAGCTGCATTTCCTTTCTGCTAGAAGTTTTGCAGTATTTCACAGCCTGAAAACCACTGAAACCTGCCCTGTGACCCTAAAAGGAATTTTTCTCAGCATGGGATTGGCGAAACACAGCACATTCCATCCACAATCCTTCCCTACTTTGATAGCAGTTCCCCCTATAAGGGCTTTTGGTATTGTTAAAGTACTGACCAAGATTATCTGTGACAAGCAGGATTATTTCTTAAATTAGAACTTGGATTTGGTTGTGTAGGATAAATTCTTATTTTTGCATAATAATTAGACCAGTACTCATATAGATTCTCTATGTTGGTTTTTTTTTCATACCACCTGTACAGCTTGAAGTAGCAACTCAAACACTTGGGTTTTCATTCATGTAATTGAGAAGACAGGAAATTTTTCTTTCTATTTCAGAATACTTTTTTAAAGATTTTTTTTTTCTATCCTCATCCTATTGAAAAGGTGCATATAAACTGAATTCCTTTCTCCGATTGGCTTATCTTTTGGAAGTCAATATTAATGGCAATTTCACACCCTTCAGTGAGTCTTTTTGTGTCTTTTCAAAGGGGGACACAATTTTAAAGCTTCCTGTGAAAAAGCCTATGATAGTATATCATCTGGAGATGAAAGCATTCGAAGCCCAGATTTCAAATCCCATTGCAGCAGAATATTTGTCAGACCTTGCTTGTTGCCAGCATTGAAATGCATGTAATTTCCTGCAAGGGAGAGTTTTGGAATGTGAGGTCACAGCAGTAATGAAGGAAATTTGTATGGTGGTTGAGCTGATAGTGGGAATGAGAGAACTCTGCATTGTAAAGTCAACACAATGCCAGCATTAGTATTCAGATGAAATTTAGTCTTCAGTTAAGAGGCTGCCATGCAGTTTGTTGAGATAAAACCTCACTGTGTTCATGCATACTGTGAGTGGTTCTGCAGCATTTCAGAGGTGAAGTACCTGTACTTTTTGGAGCATCAGTGGTGTTCATCCTTGATATGGGGTGACCTCTTCTCTAGCAGGATAGTTTTAGATTATTGGTCCCTGTGTACACAGACTCCTGCCTGTGGAGTCCAAAGATAAGAAGGCACTGTTTAACTGATTTTGGGTGAATGGTATGAATTCTTTTTTATTTTAAATCCTTTTAAAAAAGGCGTAGCAGAACACTATAAAATCAGAGACTAAAATGAATTTTACTTGGCCTTCTAGCATTAATAGTTGTTGTTGCATAGTTACAACAGCACTTTTGGGGTGCTTAGGATGCTGGGCCATAGATTGGCTCCCTGTTGTGCAGAGCAGTGGTAAGCTTCGAACAAAAGGGCTGACAATTCACCTCTGTAGTCTTTTGCACACAAACGTGAATGGCCATGCTCCAGGAACTGGGTTTTCCTTGGCACGGTGCTGTGGCCAAAGAAGGAAAACTGTACTAGCTCAGCTAATTCAGTTATTCAATTTCCAGCACAATTGGATTACCCTTGCGTAACTGCATCAGAACGAATATTTTATAACCCACATCAGCAGAGAACAGTGTGCTCATGTCTACCATGAAGGTGTCCTGGGCGGTGATTCAAGAAACAGCACAGGATTTCTGGCAGGCAGGGTAGAAAAGGAAATGGGGAGAAAATTTTGGATCAGCAGCAGTCTCAGACCGTGGCCAAACACTGCCCAGTATTTTGTGGTGCCAGGATGGAGTCTGTACTTATTTCTTTCATTGGGTATATTGCATATCAGGAAAACGGTTAAGGCTGGGAAGTCACTTCAAGCTCTCAGTAGTCCCCTGCTGTCTCCTTTTGATTCAGTATCTTTGTACATTGGCCTGCTTGAGCAGACAGGCCCCAGGCAAGCTTCAAAGGGAGCAGAGTGTAAAAAATGATGGGCTTACATCTGCACAGAAAGAATTCCTTCATAGTAATAGCTATGTTCTACAGTAGGAAGATGGCAAATTTCTCCTAAACAAAAAAGAAAAATAAAAGAAGATGCTTGGTTGCAATGATTTGAACCAAATATCTGAGCTGAAGCCCAGGAGTTTTCATTTTGCTTTTCCTGTGTGGAGGGATTTAACTAAGTTGAGGGAGGCAGTGAAAAATAACCTCCTCTGATCAACGGGTAAGATAATTGTGATGTGTGCTCTCAGGTCCCCCTGCACCATCATCCACCTGGAATTCACAGCATGTGCTTTGCTTCTGGGAGAGGCACAGCTCACAAAAACTTTGCCAAGTAGAGGGGGTGATAAAATGAAAACTAGAATACATCCAGCTGTGAAAGACTGTTTCTCTAGTGTCTTAGTGTTCTTTGAAAGCACTTCCAATTTAGTGTGGAAGGAAGAACAAAGATATATAGTTCTATCTTTCTGAAAACGTTTGGTTAAAGTTTTTTAGAGGAGTTTGAACAAACTTAGAAACCACGGAGTGATGAAGCCTTGTCATATACTAAAAACAGACTAGCTCATAGAAAAAAATGTGTGCAGTAATAAACTGACTACCCTAGGCTGTAGATGAGCTCATGGTGTGCTGTCCTGTGAGCTGAAACAACGGTAAATGTATTCATAGGTTAAATAGCTGATAGGCAAATATGCTAGTGACAGTTATAGACTTTATTGTAACCGATCAGATAAGCAATTAGATGACAAATCAAACTAAGCATTTCCGTTGAAATTTTAAATTATATTTTAAATAGCTGAGCAGTTTGGAGAATCGCTTCTTTAGTTCATGTTTGTACATCAGCCAAATCCTCAGGACCCAAGAGTCAAGGGGCTGGTGGGTTTTTTTTGGCTGCTAAGACTGACTCAGCATGTACCTGATCGTCCTATAACTTGCCAAAACAGCAAGATTTGTCTGGTTGGTTTTATTTTGCAAGGGTTTGGATCTGACCACATGCAGACAACCTGCTTTAGCCCTCTCCAGAATCATACAAATGATGGGAAGCAGCAAACTGCAGGAGCACAGGGCAGGAGTAGGGGAAGAACAATTTCATCTGGAAAATGGTTAGGTTTCTTTCTTTTTAAATATTCTAAATTTAACAGCTGGGCAACAGCTTTCTCCTTATTGACGTGACAAGCCTATTGCCTGGCCAACACTGACTGATTTGCAGGACAGTTATTTTCTCATAGGCATCAATGAGATGTGACTGGGGCCCCAATCACTTCTGTGTAGGATTGGTGTCACAGCAGATTTAATAAAGCTGGCATTTATATTTCTAGGAAGAATAGAACAGCAAGATACAGAGGATACTATATAGTAAAAAGTTATATAGAACAGGTAGAAACAAGAACAAAAAGTATGTCATAAAATAGAAGTGGTCCATTTTTGTAGAAAGGTAGTGAATATTTTTAAACAGGAAAAACACCATGTAGAGTGAAAAGAAAAGGCTAATATAAAATTAGTAACATTAATTTTTAAACAAATAAAACTTTCTCTTTTTTTAAAAGCATACCTAAAACATACATTCTAATATATATATCAGTAAGCATATTCTGTGACATTTAACAGATGGCTGTGTTTTGTAGTTTTTCACGGTTTCTTTCAAACTGGAGGGAAGGACATGGAGCAATCCCAAACTGATTCTAAGTAGAGTGATTATAAATATTGTCACTTCCAGAAATTCAGGAGACCAGAGACATTCTTCCCCTCCCTCCTGCAGGGCTGGCCTGGTGTCACCTACAGGTTCCCCCACAGGTTTCAGGTATGTGCTACCATCAGAACCAGACCTCCGGTCAGGAGACACCTTTGGCTTCTGCCAGTGCAGCACTTTTTCTATTCCTAGGATAGAACTAGGAACTGCAGAAATGTTTATGAGCCATTACTGGCATAATATGATCTAAATTAATCTTATTTTATCTGTTTGAATTAATGGTGCTTTAAAATTTGGTAGTCAGTAGAGAATAACTACACTTCTAAGAATCCTTAGTTTTCCAAATGCATAACTTATAGTTTGTAATTAAAAGAAAGGCACCTTTACTTTCTATGAAATAATTTTTTTGAGCCTCCCAAGGTATGAATTATACTGAAAGACAGGCTATATTATAATTAGCACCAATTTACATGCATAGTGCTCTGTGCTAGTGGAATCAAATCCATTCATCCATGGGTCTCAGAATCTTTACTGCTAAGAGATATATGAGGTTTTTCTAAAATATAGCTAAAGGGGGGCGGGGGCAGGGGGTGGTGAAAAAGGTGTCTTTGTTCCACCTTTTTCACTTATGTTTCCACAAATTTGTCTGCTTCTGTCATGAGTTGGTTCTGCAGCTGCTTCATTCAGCACTGTGTGTGCCCCCTCACACAACCTCGACCCTGCCAAGGTCATTCTTGCCGTGGAAGTTCACTTGTGCAGGAAGAGACAAAGGCGCAGACATGTTACGTTTGGCCAAGCCATGAGGTGGGACCAAGCACCTTCATGGAAACCCTTCTGCAACAAGGCCAAGCTCCCTCCTCCCCTGAGTCCTTCAAAGAGAAATGATAACCCTTTAAATGAACTGAACTGCAGATCTGAAACATCTACATTCTATTATTACAAAAAGATCTTCTTGGTGTCTTACCATAGTCCACCAGGAATTTCATCTCCTGAGGGGACACCGAAAGTTTTATTGATTTATCAAGGTCTTATAGGTCATGATATCAAACATACTCATCTTTTATAAATATTTTCAATTGTCCTGGTTTCATCTAAAAGCTACAGTAGGAGACAACACTTCTGAAGAGTATGAATAACTGTTCTTATATGGTACATATATTTCAGATTCTAGGCAGGTTTAATATCTGTCTAAGCAGCAAAGGTTTTTTCCTTTCCCTTGGAAACTTGGATTGATGATATCCTGCATGGAGTAGATGCTTTGACATTGAACTTCACTGGTGATTTGCCATTCAAGAAGATATAGGCCACTTAATTCACTAGCTGGTCATTATTCTTTTTGTCTTTTCTTGTTCCAATGAAGACAAAAATGTGTCGAAAATGTTATGAGATATTTTCTTTTGCTATGTTTTCCTTTAATTTCAGAATATAATCCTACTGAATTTTTGGCACCCTGTATCCTATATCATTCCTTTGGCTGAGGATACTGAGTAGGACAGATTGCACAAGCAGGAGAATTACTATTCATTGCCATCAGTTATAGTTCTGTTGGGGACATTGAAATTTCCCTTTGGCTTCAGAACAACCTTCTTTATTTTGACTTTTAAAAATATATTTATTTCAGAATGAATTTCCTAGAGCAGACTGTGTTTTTCTCATCTCTTTATATTGTTTTATGTAAAGGGATTGGGGAATTGGCAGCCAGTTCACTCATGAGAAATAAATTGCTAATAACTCCTATTATTATTTTTCTCTTTCTTGTTGTGAAGCTTGTTTTGTTTAGTGATTTGTATAACAAAACTCTTTTAGAAAATTTATTTGACTTTAATATTCAGGATGTTCAGGATTCTATAGTGCAAGGTGACTTGTAACTTTTTACCTTCATATATCAACAAATATATTTTTTACAGATTACACCACTTTTATCTGCTTATGAGGGCTTCTTTGTGACTTTGTTTTTCAGGCTAAGTTGTGCCAGCATCACTGAATTGGGCAGAAAGGAATGGTGACCACTCTCTAGGTTTTATGCCAACATAAAATTCCTTCATATTCTGCTAATGTTGCTGAGAGATTTTGTCTGTTCTCTTTAATAGGAGCATATTGTCCTGTACTATTTCTAAACCGAGACAACCTTAATCCACTGCCAGTGGCGGGGACCAGCCATCCAACCCTGTTTCTTCTTGCTTTTGGCCGAAGCTGCTTGGGGCAGCAGAGATAAAAAGTTTTATGAAGTCTGCAAGTGTAAATTGAAACCGTGTTAGAAAAAAAAATTATGAAGCTAAAAGAAAAGTAAAATGTGAAACCAAATCATGGTAATAGCTACTGTAGAAAGTGAGGAGGTGATTAGGTGACACTGGAACCACAAGGACAATGCAGCTGCTCCCAAAGTGAGTCCTTATGGAATGAATGACCATGGCTGGTTGAACTCAGCCAAATGGGACGAGATAGAGAGAAGAGGTAACAGATGAAAATATGGAACATGCCTTTTGGAATGTTTTGGGGTGAAAAATAATGAAATAAAACATGGAGCACTCTGCAGGCAGTAGCTGGAGAGTCTGACTCTTTCTGGGCTGCCTAGAGATTTTGGAAAGCTGACATACTACTGATAGGCCAGGTCCTTTAAGAAATATAAATAGTGGATTTATTTCTTCCTATTGTGATGAAGAAAACAGAGCTCTGAATTCACACAGTTCCCTCTCCTCCGTTTTATGCTGTGCTTCATTCACCTTGATATCTCGTTCCACCACTCACTGACTATTTCTCCACAACAGCAGCCAAGGCCAGGGCTCCTTTATATTGCATGAGTTCCAAATCTCTCACACATTGACGCTTTCACTGACTGGAATTCAGTCAATTTCTTGGCTGAGAGCTACAGGGTCCTCACCAGATGAGAAGGGACACCCTGAGTCAAGCCCAGGCTTCTGCTGAAAAAAATGCCATAAGCTCACTGAGCAAAACATGGTCTTTACATTAGGCTTAGCCTCAACTGCATGCCAGAGGATAGGATTTGCTGGGATATTCACAGTCCCAGGCCTGAGTCTTTGCTGACCTCACATTTAATTTTCAGTGCTCTCACTATGTTTTTTTAGTACTTTGACAAGATGAGATCACTCTGCAGATCCATCTTGCCCTGACAGATAATGCAAAAGCACACAGAGGAACGGCTGCGCAGGTCGCATCAGCCACTATAATTGGTAGAGTTCCATCAGTTACGATTTGGCCTAGACCATTTTGGCTTATATCTTTTACTATATGCATATCCTGGATATAGCTACTGCTCACTGAACAATTTTAGAACATCTATAAACCTGGGGAGTATGGCAAGTGCACTACTGGTTTAATTACAAATGCATTCAGTGCCAGGTTGTGAATCAAGCCATGCTGGTCTACAGCCAGAGTAATTCTGTTGATGTCATTGGAGGAGTTACTTTGGCACTACATTATCATGGCACAGATCAAACTTTAGCTCACAAGTGGCTCCAAACTGCTTTGAAAGTTTTATGGATTCTCTTTTATCTTGCCTGTTTTCTCTATATCATGTTCGTTTGGTTTGGCTTAAGATAATAATTCAGGATTTATGCCCAACTCTTCCTTTTTTTGGTCTTAAGTCAGTTGTAGAGGGGTCTGTTTTGTTCTGAAATTAAACGGAAACAGCAAACAAGCTGCCATTCTTTCTGTTATATGAGGTAGCAGACGAGCTCAAGTGCTTTCAATTTCTGAAAGGTTTTTAAAATTTTATCTTCTTCAGGATGAAAGGTGAGCATGGTTTTGTCTGTTTTCATCCCAGAAAGAAGAACCTGGGGGCTATGCAAGCTACTCTTCGCAGACAGGTTAAATTCTGGAGGTCTGTGAGACTGGGGCCTTGCAACTGCTGTACTGTCAGAAGCAATTCTGGCCAGAGACATCGCAGCTTTGTATTCAGCATAATTAAATCAGCCATTTGGAATTGTTTTTAAGTAAGGAAAAAAACAATGGGCATTGAAGCTTTATGATTGAAAGCAGCTGCAGGAGAGGAAGTTCTGTAGCCTGGGGCTGTTCAGTAAATCCTGCTTGGGATATCTTAGTTTAAATTCTCATGATCCTTTCTGTGAGGCAGGAAGCTATTTTGCACTGTCTCCTACTTTTTCAGTCCTAATTCTTCCCTCAAGTATTAAATCCAGGAAAAAAATTTAGCATTATCAGAGGACTCACTGCAATCCCACAGCTATCTCTGAGAGCAGGATAGGTTGTATATATTGCCCCAGTAAATTTGATAAACTGAGCATTGTAAAGCCAGCAAGGGGAGGCTGCAGCTGGAATTCATTGTGGAAACTCTCGCCAGCTTCAGTGGGGTTGGATGTACATATTTCAGTGGGCTGCAGTTGTTTACTATGAAATCCTTCCCACTTGGCTAGGGCACTGATACACCAACCAGACTTCCACATGACTGCACTGAGGTGGAGAGAGCAAGGAGGAAGGGGGAGTGGGTCAGGCAACTCAATAGAACTGCACAGTTCAGTGTTAGTGGAGAAAACTGGATTCTCCTTTTTAAATTCAGTGCTTTTGTCTTTCCACTGACTGTACAGAGTCTGCGGATTCCTTCCATGTTAATAGTGCATTGCTTGATACACTTCTGTAATGGACACCTCCATTTTGCTTAAATCCAGTATTTGGCTGTCTGAGTGGAAAGAAAGTGTAGCCAGAAGGAAATCTGAGTCTCCATCTCCCAGGGATCCACACTGCAGACTTTTCTTCTGAACAGACCTCAGAACAATATGAAATGTCAGTTCCCACCTTCAGCCTATCCCTGCCTTTACATGGATTATATTACCCATCTCTTCCCAAACTTTGTCTGTGGATGTTGTTGCTGTATTTATGCATGCAATTTTCTTTTCTCTCACTGTCTCACCTGTTGCCTTGTAGCCATCCTGTCATTTGGGGGTTTTGGCTGCCTTTTCAGAGGTGTGTTTTTGGCATGCAGTGTACAAGCACATACAGTAGTGCACAGGATGCAAGTGTAGGGGGAGATGCTTCAGGAAATTCAGAATGGCTCCTCTAAGATGAGAAACTGTACCATTTCTAAATGGATGTGACATTTTAATGGTGGTCCAAAATAATGCAAAATCGGGTTATTTGGCTTTTGGTTCAGGACATGATGATGTCTCCATACCTGCTTTGATGTTTCTTTTCTCTTTTTTTTCAGGCTCTGCAATTAAAAGAAAGTAGGAATAAAGGTGGGGAAATGAGAAGCTTGTCAAATGATAGTAAATTAAAAGTTAAGAAATTAACTACTACAGTGACAAAACTGCAGATGTCAGTAACAAAATTAGGTACACCATTCCATTTGGCTAACATTGTGCAACTTCATCCAGTTTATTATAATATGTCTTGTTTACAACACTAAATTTTAATGAAGATAAACTTATTTCTACTTCATCTCCTCTGCTTTTTGTCCTCAGAAGGGAATATGATACAAGGAACTCCCATTTTCCCTTGTGGCAAATATCCCACACGCTAAGCAGGGGAGTTACAAAGCAAGAGCCTTCCCCCAGCTCAATGGGCAGGACTCAACATAATCATTTAAGCACAAACTAGATTGGTTTTCCCTCCACTTACATAAATCCATAATGCTTAAATCCACAGTCCTTCACAGTTGAATTACTGCCAGTGGTTTCCAATACAAGCTCTTTATTAAATAAACAGGGATCAGATGACATGTGTTTGAGTGCAGATGACCAGTGCTACTATAGATTGCTTCTATCTGAAAAACACAGATTTGTAAGGGGATGCTGGATGCATGCAAGAAAGGATTACCAGGCACAGATGGCAGTGATCATTTATAGCTGGTGAGCAAGGATATAGTAGTATTAAGAACTGAAGACTGTGATTCTGTACATGAAGAAAGTGAAACCTGTCATAGGAAGATGTGGAAAAGTCACCAACACAGGCAACTGGCAGTATGTGCCTGCCTAGTTCATTGTAAGCTATTTTACTGAAAATGTTTGTGCAATTCTCATGTGATTTAGCCCTTTAATCCAACTTTTGCATAGTCTCGAGCCCAAGATGGGGAGGAGAAGGAGGAATTAAAGAGTATAATGCTGTGTAATTAGGGAATCTCACAAATCTGCCTGCACTGCCCACACTCCACCATAATCTTGTGCACCAGGGTCTGCGTGAAAGACAATGTGTCTCACAGGGATTTCTAAGAGCTGGACAGGCTGCCAGTCCCACTCCTCCACAGCACCATCTCCCTACTCCAAAGCAAGAAGTGGAAGTATGGAGATGTGACACTTCAGCAATGTCTTGGCAAAACTTGCCCATGGAATATGTATCCATGTTGGATTCAGTATTAGACAGAATCATTTGGGTTGGAAAAGACTTCTAAGATCATCAAGTCCAACCTTTAATCTAAAGTCACCAAGGAATATAAATCCCATTAAAACTCAAGTAAGTCTATTGATACCCTCATCAGATCTTCTATAAAATCCATATTTATTTGAGATCCTTACTGTAACTGTATGGTTTGTCAGGATGGAAAAAAAAAACAGGGTAAGAACTTTCTATGTATGTTAACCCAAACTGGGAAGTGTTGGAATTTGGGTAGTACAAAAATATGTATCTTCAAGCACATAATCAGCCACTTTGAACAGGCTACCAGGCTTTCAGATTTACAACATGTAAGCAATTTATTCTGACTTGTTTATATCAAGACAATGTGACTGATGCTCTGCTACAGAAAAATACCTGGTGTCTGGTTAATTCCAGTGTGTTTCAGCTGCATGTTCATGTTGTTTCATCTCTTTTCTTTGCATGCTATTGTGTTTGCACTCAGGAAGCCTGGTACTGGTTTGCACTCGGGAAATCAACTGAGTTTTTGCAAAAAGAAGTGTTGAAACCACATTTTTCTCTGAAAATGCCATAGATAATCAAATTTTCTCTAGGAGTTCTCATTGCAACAACCAGCTCACTGAGCTGTGGTCAGTGTGTGATTTCTTGACTATCTGGTTTTTGCCTTTAGTTTTTTCTTTGTTGCTTTGTTTCTTGGTTTCTTTGTTTCCTCGTTTCATTATTTCTTTGTTTCTTTGTTATTATACAGAAAGTTACATATTGAAATTATTTCACATGATGTCTTTGTTTCCAGCAGTCCCTGAACTGTGAAATGGTGTCATGCACTGTTTTGTTCTGCTGACTACTCGCATCTACATCTATAAAATTATTCAGATCTTCAGTGGCCAGAGGCTTCTCTTATTATTTTCTTCCCCTTAGATAACTCTTTAAATAAAACATTGAAAATTAAAATGCAGTTCATTGGTTATGGACTTTTTTTAATAAACTGTTCTTTTTCTGAACATAATTCACTTCTTCAAGATTGGAATTCTGAGTGTAAATATTAGCTTTATTAATAGAAATTGAATGGATAAAACCTTAAACAGAGAGCTAGAAATCTTTCCTCCTCTTTCTTCCCAGGTACAGTGCCTTCTTAGCATCTCAGGCTTGGTGGGGAAGGTTCAGCCATAATGCAGCTTACAGAAATTTGTGAGGTTTTTTTCAAGGTCACTGGAGCAGGAAGAATCAAGCACTGAATTTACAAGAACTTCAGGTTAAGACTTCCAATTTTATGCTTTCCATTTGTATAATCATGTCAGCTTTGTAATGGCATAAACTAGCACTAAGACATTCAATCTAATTACTGTTTTGCTCTCTCAGGCATGCCTTATTCTTAGATAGGAGAAAACCATCTTATTTATGGTGCCAAGTGTATATGTGAATCCATAAAATCAAGTGTGATGATTTTATGTATTCACATATACACTTGGCACCATAAGTAAGCTATATCATTATATTTGCCTTTGTTTTCACATGTATCTGTTTTTAGACACTGCAGAGTTTGCAGAGTCAATCTTCTCTGGGGGAATTTTCTTCTGCCCTCTTTTAGGGTGATGCCATGTGGGCAGCATCAGCATTCTAAGGGATGCACAGATGCATCTTCAAGGGAAGTTCTGTTGCTTAAGCCCCCCTTCCAGTGACAGCTCCCTGTCAGGAACAGGAAGCTGAGACGCTGATGCAAACTTGGTTTATTACCCATAGCTATTGCCAACATGTGTTTATAAAAATCCTCCTCAGATGTCTGATGAATTAGGCAAGACATGAATTTTGTGTCACAAATGCAGCTGAGGAGAGTAAGCTGCAACTGGCACAGCAGCCAAGCTTCTAGAGGTTACACCTCCACCCCACCAGGAGGTTTTCAAATACCGTGGAGTCAAATTTCTTTCCACATTAGGACTAAAAAATGTGCCATCTTTTGTTATTTTTCAGGCTCTGGATTTGCTTCGTTCCTGCTTTACTCTGAGATGGATGTTGCTCCTTCCATGCATTGTGTTCACTTAGAGACTTGCAAGGAGTTCCTAAGAAAAGATGTTTTGTAGTGCTACACCTCCAAAGGGCTGGGATCAGCAAACTGCACCACTGTGGTCTGGGCTAGTGAGCAGGAAGACATCTGTCTGTNCTTCCTGCAGCAGGAACAGCCTGATCCTTCTCTCTCCGGTGCCAAGAGCAAAGAGAGCGAAGCTGCCCCCACATCAGCCCTTTACCTGCCCAAAACCTCATGGTATCTCTTTTTTCCCTCAGAGAGAAAAACTCTCGGAGACCAAAAAAGGGTGTAGCCCAGCATTACACTTTCCTTTGGCCATTTCCTTTGTTCTGGTAAAGCACCCATAAGCACCCAGTAATTAGTCTCCTAGCGACTTTATGGGGAAAAAATTCTATAAGGAAAAAAACAAACAAAAACCCAAATCTAACCCCCAACACTGTCTGTCCATGAAGGCATCAAGAGCATGGAGGGGAATCTTATATTGGTAATGCCTGAGGTCAGGGTAGTGCAGATTGCATGGGAACAGAGCAGAAGTCTAAGAATGTTGCCCTGATTTTTTCAGCCTTCTCTTCTGTTTCACAGTTTCATGTTTTGGATTCCTTCTCATGTTCCGGTCTGTAAATACTGGCCAATGTTATTGTAGTTTCAAGATAATTTACATTCTTTGTCTTAGAGATATGGACAGCTGATGGACAGTTGTCCTGACCAATGGGATGGGGAGAGGTGTCAACCTTCTCCCCCAATCCCTGGCCTTTTTAGAGATACTATATATTGGACTCAGACTTTCAAATAAAGGAGAGTTTTAGTTCATGCCTTTTGATCAAAGTGTGAGTGTGTGTTTGTGTGTGTGAGATGGATTGAGTCACAAGAACCTAGCCCTGACACTTACAGAATCATAAAATCTTTTAGACTGGGAAAGACCTCTAAGGTCATTGAGTTCAACCACAAACCCAGCACTGCCAAGTCCACCATGAAACCATGTCCCTAAGTGCCACATCTGCACATCTTTTGAATACCTCCAGGGATGGTGACTTCCCCAGACTGCATGAGTTTTAACACCGTGAGTTAATATTTAGTTTAATACTCAGGTGTCAAGTGTCCCAAATTCTCTAAACAGGTTTTGCCTTCATTACAGAAGTATTGGTAAAATTAGTTTCTATGTCATGACCAAATTCACATTTTGAAAGTCACAAAGGGCATCAATGTGTAGCCCAGGTCTTCAAAATCCAGCACTTTCTCTAGTCTGAAGGGCCGCAAAGTTTTCCCATGGCTTCCAACCCTGCTTGCAGGGTGCATTTCAGAATTAGGACTATGGATCAGGCTTCACAACCCAGCCTTCTATGACAACACCCATAAAGTGCCACCAGCTTCCCTCTGGAGTTAACTTTGCCCTCATTTTCCTTTCAAAATACATTGGGCCTTTTCAGGTCGGTTTCTCTCTTTTCCCACTCCTGCAGTATTGGAAGCTGTATTGGGTATTGGCAATGAATGAGGCTGCCCTTCAGGATTAATTACCTGAATTAAGTGAACATGTTCCCCTGTCAGGTCTTCCAAAAGTTGTGGCTTTCTCTGAGTGAGCACTGGTTCAGTCTCACAGATCCCATCCTTCCTTTTTAATTCTTCTTTCCTGCTTTTCTTCTGCATGTAGCCACCTCCCCAACTTCACTTGCAGTGCGCGGGGGATTTGGAAAGGCATGTACCAAATGGTAGCTTTAGGAATATGTAAAAGACACAGATCTGCTGCCTCTCAGCTGTTTAAAAGGGTGAAGATAAGGCCAGTATGATATGCGCAGAAACTGGGCGGCTGTAGGGAGGTTTCACCACGTTGTACTAATATTAATAGGGCATTATGAGGAATCCACAAACAGCTGATTAACTGTAAAATTGTTGTGCTGTGCCTGTGCATGGTGGTATCTGCGAAAAATGCACCAAAGACAACTAATTGATATACTAACCTGAAGTTTCTCTACCTATCATTGCTTTTTATCCACTTTTCTTTTTCTCAGTTTTGGTCTTCTCTTTTTCATTTACATCCTTGTCCTTCATCTTCTATCTTTATTATTTATAAAATTCCCTTTTATCACTTTCTTCCCATCTAATACTTTCATTTCTCTTTATCTTGTAGCAATTCTTTGCCCCATTTTGCATTTCCCTTTCTGTTAATAAATCCTTCCCCAGATTCTGACACCTCATGGGAACTGTCCTTCAAAGGCTTAAAGGCTGATTTTTCTTCTCTTGTTCTCCTCTTATCTGCTTGGCAGGGGTAGAGGCTGATAGTCTGACTGGCGGAGGGTTCCTGTGGTGGCTGCAGCTGCTGGTGGAAGAACAAACTTGGTGAAGGTCTCTGAAGGGGCCCTAACAAGGTCCAGATGAATTTTTGCTGTATTTCACACAAAGATTTGGTGCTTCACGGGCAAGCTATTTCAGTGCAGTTGTAATGTGATGTTTGTGTATAAGACAGGGATGCTGATGGTGCAGAGGGCACAGAAAGAGAGAAGGATTAAACAGGTTTTCCAAATTTATCATCAGAAAAATACTCATTTAACTGAGGGGAGTAAAGCATCATTATCTCTTTCATAGGAATTGGAAATAGCATGGTCCTGGAGTCACTGTTTTGGATTTTCTGCTATGATAAGGCAGCTGTTATGTCATTTGCTGGCACTAATTGCTGTAAGACTTAAGCTAATCATGTCTCTGAAGAAGCCCAGCTTAGCTTGGCAGCTCCAGTTTTGTTTCTCTGGCTGGCATCAGGGAGGACTCAGTGGTGCTGGGACACAACTCTGAATCAGCCCCATTTCCCCTGTGCTCCTGCCAGCTCTTCCATGGCATACCATGTGCATGGGGCTCTGAAGGGGCCAGAGGGGCCTTGGCAGAGCTGGCAAGAGTTTGGCAAGAGCCACTGCAGCTCCAGGCAGTCTGGTCCTCTGCCTGCTCCAGCAGCTGCAAGTGCTCAGGGGCAGAGGGGAAGAATAGGCTTTTCTTTTAAATCAGGAATTACTCATTCCATCTGGGAGCTTTCTGATGACACATCCTTTTAGAAGACTGTCCCTGTCAAAAGCAAGCTTATTACCAATTCAGTTTATTCTCTCCTATTAGGTTGAACCACAAAGCTGCTGAGTAAAATTGACATCATTGGGTGTTACCCAAAGAATGACATTATTTAGAATTAGAAAGCCTATTCTTCTCCCTGTTGTGGTTAAATCCCAGGCAGCAACCAAGTACCACACAGCCAGTCCGTCACTTCTCTCCACCAGCAGGACGGGGGAGGAGAACTGGAAGGATAAAAGCAAGAAAACTCACAGGTTGATAAACGAACGGTTTAATGATTGAGATTTTGATATTATTAATAATAGTATTAATAATATTAATAGTAGTAGTAGTAGTAGTAATAGAGGAAGGAATAAAACCCATGAAACACAAGTAACGCATCACTTGATGTCTGATGCCAGCCCGTCCCCAGGCAGCAATCAGCTCCCCACAGTTTACACACTGGACATGACATTCCATAGTATGGAATATCCCTTTGGCCAGTTCAGGTCAGCTGCCCTGGCCAAGCTCCCTCACAGCTTCTTGTGTACCTGCTCTTCAGCAGAGCATGGGAAACTTTAAAGTCCTTAAGGTAGAGTGAGCACTACTCAGGAACAAGTAAAACATCACTGTGTTATCAACATTACTGTCATACTAAATCCAAAACACAGCAAGGTACCAGCAACTAAGAAGAAAATTTACCAGCCAAAAAGAGGACAGTCCCAAATAATTTATTTTAAAATTCAAAGATAAATTTAAGGCATTGAGAACACAGCAGAAGTTACCATGCCACAGCCAGAGGATGAGCTCCTGTTCTGGATGTGGGAGCCAGCGTTCCCTGTGGTTCCCCCTGGGGAGCAATGCTGGGAGGTCTGAGGGCTCTCAGAAGCATCAGGCACAGCCTGCACAAGGCTCACATCCCACATAAACAGTCAGAGCCTTCACAGTGCTCAGAAAGTTAATAATCATTTATGAACTCAGAAGTTTTTGATGGTTTTTAAACTCTAATTTAATTTCACTTTCAATCAAATTATGTCAAATTAAGCTGAAGATTAGGTGACAGGCAGTAAGACTGAACTGCTGCTCTGTACCTCTTTGCTTCCCAGTCAGCCCTGGATGAACAGATTTGCCTTTTTTTTTTTTTT
>WBMY01014904.1:0-69816 GCA_013397315.1 Donacobius atricapilla | reverse complement strand
TTTTTAATTCACATAAAGGTAGGGTGAGTGTGCCCAAAAAAAAAAAAAACCTGTATTCTCCAAAGCCTTTGCTATACAAGTAAGCAAACAACAGCAATGTAGAATGCCATTGTGTGACATTTGCAACAGCAAATATCTGATTTTATGTTGGGCAGAAAATATCCTTTGTTCTGAAGCATAGCTTGATTTCCAGATTATTTGATGGCTTTCCCTGTGACTAGAGAAAGAATATTCTGGATGATTGAGAAACTGGAAGGCTTTGAGGTTCAGACTGGCATGTATAAATCATGTGTTTGAACCTGAGCCAATCCCCTCAAAATTATTTTCCCCCAGGCAAGATTGGTGGACATCACTGTTTGCTTTTTGATCTTAGCTTTGGGTTTTTTCCTTGCTTCTGTGATATGGGTCATAACCAGCTTCCTCAGATTGTCAGAACATTTTTACTTACTAATCTCAGTGTCTGTGCCCTCAAACACCTCTCTCCTCTCTTCCTTTAGTGCACTCTATTTTATACAGGTTTCAGCCTGGTGTAAAAAGCATTGAATGGAGAGCTGTTGAGCATTTTGTGGTTCATATTTTGGTAAGGGTGGGAGATGGGCATCCACTGAAGCTCTCTGGGCAGATATGTCCATAGCAGTTGGTGGCTGCTGAGAATCAACATGATGGCTCTTTCCCTCCAGCCTCTCCCAGGAGGGTTATTCTCTTAAAAGAACCTCATGGAAAATCTTTTTTAATACTGCCTTTCAGAATGGGACTTTTAGATTTCAGAGAGTCCAGAGCATTTACCCCACTCTTGGAGCTACTCTTTCAAAACAAAAGATACAGTATTTTTCGTAATTCTAGGTGGGAATCATAGCTGCTGTAACTTGTTTCTCTCCCTTTTGCAGGGGCGACACTGCACTACACACAGCTTGTGATGGGTTTCTTACATTTAAACATTTTTGTGCCTTAATTTAAAAGGGTGTCTTGCTATGTGGTTTCTCTTGCTAGGTGCTTTGATATGCACCTCCTTTCTTTTCCTGGTAGTTAAGTATCAAGGTAATAGCAAATCCCAGGCTGTCCCCCAGCCCAAGTGAGCTATCCTGAGTGTGTGCTAGAGTTAAACAGCTCTGTGCTCTTCACTCCTGTGATCTTACATCAATTCACCAATTATTTTTTCCCCTTGTCAAATGAAGCAATAGTAAAGCTTTGAAATGATGCTGCGGCTTTTCCAAAGAGCAATTTCCTTTTCCTTCTCCAGCCTCCTTCTGCCTTTCCCCGTATATTTGATAGTACATCAGCTTCCTCTTGAAACGATCCCCAGTAGAGCCCTTCAGCTATTTCAACCAGGGTCTTTCTGAAGGCATTTTTAAAAAAACTGGCTTCTACAGCAGAGCTGGGCTATAATGAAGAACAATAAAAAAAAAAAAATCCTTCTGCCTCAGAGAGCCTGTTTTGTACTCACTGATGCATGTCATGAACTCTGTGCCTGGAATATCCCCACTGCAGTCAGTCAGCAGTATTGTTTGCACACACACAGTTAAGCACCTGTGTAAAGTGCTTGCAAGGTGATGGCTTTAAACCCCACTAGAAGCTAAAAATACATGCATTGCTCTGCAGGAGAGAGTAAACCAGGGCAACTCATCTACCCTGTCTATTTTTATTATTAGTATCTGCATTTCTAGAGTGGCTGTTATTTAGGAAGACATATAATGAAGAGAACAGTCATGAACTTCCAAAGAATCTCTTCATCCCACTCCAATACTTGTCATCGCTTTGATCTAGGAAATTTCCCAGTGATGCTGACTGAATATCTGATACCACAGAAGACACCAAGGGCTACAAGAGTTAATCCCAGCACAGCTTTTCAGATAAATAAATGACATAACCAAACATCCTCTAGAGTTAGTTTCTTGCTGTTGCTGCAAGATTGAATTTGGGTTTAGTTTGCCCCAGTTTCTCTGTGATGTAATAGCCTAGGAAAATGCAGAACAGTAGTCTTTTGAGTTGATGGGATTTAAAATGTGCATGGGTTTGAAAACAAGGACCAGATAAGGACTGTACTAGGAGTCAGATTAATGGCCAGCCTACAGCACAGAGATCTTGGGTGAGGCTCTGCCATCAATACTTTTACCTCAGAGAATTTATTCTGCATAGAGTTGTTAGAATCATGCTAGTGGGGCGGGAGCAGTCTGTCTTGGTGGCCCAAATCTTCAATAATTTAATGAAATCCTGCCATGGCCCATATATGTTCAATGAAGATCACAATTTTTGCAGCTTGTCAGTACAAAACTTTACATTGAACTGAAAATTACTTAGGATGGAATCAGCTATGCTCAATATCCCAGGGTTTTCCTGGGAGCACTGCTAACACCTGTGCACTATGCCAACCCACAACAGATAAAAAAAAGTGGATGCTTGGAAAGCTGGAAAGATTTTTGTCCCCAGTAACACACGGTGTCAATGAATTGTGCAGTAGGAAGTCTGTAGATATGGATATTCCTGGGTGCTGAATAAAGAACAGGACAAATGGCATGTCTTGGAGCTTTTGATTCAGACTCTGAGATTCTTTTTGGTATTTATCATCATTTTCAGCCGCCATTTTTAAAGATATGTCTATAAACAATGGACTGGTTAGAAAATATTCAAGGGCGGACTTAAAAACTTTGGGTGGTTTTATGAAGTAAAAGGTAACAGCTTCTAAGTACAACATAAGCAAGTTAATAAACTTTGTGTTACAGGTCATAAAACTTTCAGATTTATATGAGAAAACAACACATTGTATAGAAACACAGAACAGATGGCTTTTCTTCCTTTAAAAGCCTCAGCAATTTCTCTTTAATGGCAACATAATATTTGGAAATATTATCTCCTAAATAAACAATGTCATACTGCTTAAGTTAAGGAAATGTACTGTGGTAACAAGAGTTACAGTGCATGTTTTTTTCCCCTCCCTTTCTCTAGGACACTTTTTGGGCGTCACTCAAACTTTACCATACACTTTTCTCAGTTTATCACAGTCTCAATGTTGGGAATCATATTTGTATCAGATCTTGGCAGATTTCACAGTGTTTACAAATAAAACACACACAGAGAACCATCACATTGAATCTTTACCAATGTCACAGGCTTTCAACTTCTTGATTGCTGTAATTTAATCTCAGGCTGTTGCCAAACTGTTGTGGTGTCCAAGGACAGAGACTCTTTTCAGATGAAACACAATTGCCAAGAGTGGTGCCATGGCACTGGGCGGAGATCCACTTGCAGGGCTCTCCTCTGCCCTCCAGCGCTGGGAAGCAGCCTCTGGTGTCGGCTTAGGGGGAATCCTTTTGGTAGCTTTTGCTAGGTTTATAGGAGAGCCTATCCCTTCAAAAGTCAAACAAAGATAGAGCTCCCCAGGTAGTCCTCTTTCTATCCCTTCTCCTTGGAAAATAGAGTCTAATATTCACCTGTTATTGCTGTTTCACAGCACCTCTTCTCAGCTAGTGCTGAAGTAAGACATGGGAAGACATCCAGCTTTTCTCTGGATATCCTTCCTTCATTCTTAGGAGATGGCATCAGCAGTTAATATTAGACTAGCCGTTCAGAGCAGACTTCTATTTGCAGCTCAGCAGTGATTCATCTTCCATTCAAATGGAATAACAAATTGATGGGGCTGGGAGGGAAACAGGCAGGATTTCAGAGCAGGTGCTATGGGATGGCTATAACCTAAACATAGGAGTTAAATATTTGAAAGGCTCCTAAATAACTATTTTTCTTAAAAAAAAAAAAAAAAAAAAAGAAAAAAAAAAAAAAAAGATTTAGAGATAAAATCTGAGCTCTGACCACAGTTAATATTGATGCAAGCATAGCCATAAACAGGATGTGAACTAAAATCTGCACAAGGTACAGAGTTTTAGACTAGCCTGATGAATTTACCTCCCTGCTTTCAAGATGAACCATGAATTTTATCATGCAAGTGGGAAGAGAAGCTTTTTAAATTAATAATCTATTCTAAAATGCACTTTATGTTAAGATCCAGATAATTCTGCAAAGAAATTATAAAAATTTAGATAGTATCTGCTTTACTGCTGACATTAAAGTTATTCTTATCTAAAGATGTCCACCTTTATTTCAACACAAGTATTTCAAGTTGGGAAGATGTCAATTTCCATGTGGCAGGCTCCATTATGAAAAAGAAAATACATGGAGACACCAGATAAAGAAACTCCCCGTTGTCATGGTGACAGCAATTAGCAGCAGTTAGAACAGCAGACAATGGATTTAATGGTTTGGTCTAATAGTGACTTAATTACTTAGTAGCCTAGTTCGTCTATCAGCATTTCAATACACAGGAATAATTCAGTGCTGTGCTCCCACTACATGATGCCTTCACTTAGAATTTTGAGTCTATTACAAGCAGAACTGCAGTAGCATCATTACCATAAATATTTTTGATTTCATACATGCTGGGCAGGCCAAGGTAAATGGCCTTCTGTAGCGATCTCACTTGAGCACCTCCTGCCACACAGCAGAGAGCCTGCTAGGCAGGAGACAGCAGTCTGTGCTCATTGTACTGTGAGGGTAAAAAATAACCTGGATTCCACTGCAATTGTATCTCCTTTGAAATGGGTGGAGAATTTCAAGCTAGGCCAGTCAAGGGTATACATCATGGCATATGTCAGGAATACATTTTCTTTTGTACAGACTCCGAATGCCCTTCCTTTCTCCTCCTCATTATTCCTTCAGGCTGGAGGACTGGCAAATAACTTCACATCAGCTCTCATGTTGATAAACTGGGTTGCGACTGCTGTTTCCCCTCAGTGGAATCAGCTCAAAGTGGAGGCAGTGGTCTGCCACAGCTCATGTGTGCCTTGTGGGAGTGAGAGCTTCAACACCGTCATTGCTGGCAAGTTCTGCGTGCTGCCAGTGGCTACAGGACAGACTTGTAGACTCTAAACTCCTTAGGCCGGCATTGCTGTCTCTCCTAGGTTTGGGATTTTTTTCAGTGACCAATAGAATATCCTGGGCTGTGTCAACCAGGTAAATCTGTATTAGCACAAGAAATGTGTATTATTGTAAACACAGTGGAAAACTACAAAATGGGTAAGGTCACACAGATATGAGGTTTTTGCTAGCCAAAGCACAACTAAACTACAATGTGAAAAACAGAAGAGGCATGACTTGTTGGTGCCTTATCACATGGCAGAAATTTGAAATGTTGTCTCTATTCAGGAAGAAGATATAACGAAGTTTGCTGAGGAACACTGAACATATTCAAAGCTCAATATTATATCCTTCTGAACCTTCCCAAACACTGGATTTACTCCCATGTTACATGGTTTGTCAGCCAGCATAATCATTTTTGTTTTTATGAAGGATGACCATGACACTGATAAAGCTGGAAAGTAACCCAGCCAAAAAGAAAGGCTGAATCAATTACCCGTTCCTTCTCTGCAGAGAGACCTGTTTCTGCAAAACAGGGCATAATGTAGAGAAAGAACAAAGAGCTGATGAAAAATCAAACAGAAGTGCTCACTTCAGCACTGCCACATCAAAAAAGTTCATTGAGTAACCTCAGATTTCACTCCTTGTCAGATTTTTCCCTTTTGATTAGTTGCCCTTTTCATCCTAATTTAACAGTGGAGCAGCTACCTGCATTTGGCCACATTTAAAGAAAACATTGAATGGTAGCATTAACCTCTGCTTTTTTCTTTTTTATATTTTGAGAGTTCTTTTGTTTTATGAGTCTTGGAATTACTCAACCATCTTTTAAAAGTTTGATATTAAGCCTATATTGATTAAAAATTAGACAGTACTGTAAATTAAAAAAAAAAAATTACAGTGCTCACCAAACTTGATTTTCCTTTTCCAACCAAAGGAATGTGAAGGTCTCCAAGCCTTGTTAAATCAAAGAGAAATGTTAATGTCTCACATCTCCTGAAGTAAGTGAATATCTCAGCACATCCTCTTCTCCATGTCTAGGTAATCTTCCTTTAGCCCTGAAGGACTTTACTTTTCAAGTCCAAATCCATCTGGAAATCTGACTTTGTGCCATTGTCACTGCTATGTCACTGTATGGGGCTGGGAACCAGACACAGTTATAACACCTGAAAACTCTTCAGTCACAATTTAAGAAACATGACCAATAGCTAATAGTCCTTATTACTGGTTTTTCACATCCTTTGCACAGAGGGATCATCCTGTGCCCAAAGGTGATTTGGCGTTTTCTGGAAATCTAGGGTAAATAAGTGAAGGATGAGCCAGATTTGTTGATATGGGTATGCAGCAATGTTCAGAAGGGGTAAAGTCTGTGCCCCAGGAGTACTTGTGAACAGTCTAAAGGAAGGAAGAGGATATTGCCTAACTTGATGATTTTAAATTTTACTTTTCATCTATTGCATATACATATATAATGAAGTATTTTTTGCCAGCTCCATGGAGTAACCTCATAAGAAACAAATATAGACATGATATATCAGAAAAAGTTTAAAATGTGCTACTTTCAAATGCATAACTTCTTTTCAAGAGACAGTTTGCGCTGTGGATATATGCAATTCATTCCACAATGTTTTCATTGCTTTAAGAGAGAAATCATACTCACTTTCCCAGTGTATTTATTTTATTTGACATTTAATATCACCAAACAACAGAAATTATCCCGTTTACCATATACTGATAGATTTTTTAATTGCTAGCATGATGAAGCCATTGCTGAATTATTGAAATTAGTAGGATTTTTGCCACTTGCAGTAATGGAAAGATGCCTGGCGTTCTTGTTTTCCCTTTGGCCAAGGAATTGCTCCAAATCATAATACAGGACTAATTTCTTTTATCATGGCTCTACCTCTGTTAGTGTGGGTTTTTTCCTTTATATGGAAAAAACATGTTCCAAGTTAATAAAGTCTTGTATATACTGAGCTCTTGTATACTCTGAGATGGGCAAGGGATAAGAAGAAGCTTTTTCAGTTAATATAGATATGAAATTTCTTTCCTGCAAATGCAAAGGTGAAGATATCATATTTGTCTCTCCAATTAAGTGTCAGATACTCAAGTCGGTAAAGTTATTTTATATTACTGAAATATGTGATCAGACTTTTAGCCCAGTGTAAAAAAGGGCTCCTGGAACATCAAATGGCTTTCCTCAGTGTTAATACCAATATATGAAAACTAACTTTGCTTTAATCTGTGATATTTTAGTTTCATGGTAATTTAACGGAAAAAGTCAGGGGAACCTAAGGGTCATAAACATGAATAGTTCTAATTTACACTGTCTGAGAAAATAATCTGTGTAATTCCAAATAATATAATTCTTTAAAATACACAAAGTGGAATAGTCTCTTGGGAGGAAAAAAAACAAAGTCCAAATGAAAGCTCTGGGAGAGTTTCCTGAGTCTGTAAGGTTCCGTCTTTATGGTAAAATTCAGAGAGATACTGAGCCAAGAAGAAACCAAGAATTAATATCAGATCTCAGTGTAGTTACACTGCAGTGCTGTGCCAATTATTATAGGCATAATATTGCCCTGCTATAATGACAAAGTTTCCTTATGCCATAAAGAAACTTCATGTTTCTGTGCAACCTGGGTTTCTGCATAACACAGAGTTTTGACAGACAGATATGGCACCACTACTACCTGCAGGTCCTCCCATATTCCATTTTTCCAAAGGATCAATCAGGATTAGTTTCTAGAATGAGAAATTAGTTTCTCGAAGTTTTTTAACTCTTTCCAACAAGAAAGCACTGAGGTCAGAAAATCCCTTAAACACGCAATATTAAAGGCACAAAAAAATCCGGCCCAATGGAAAGAAGACAAGTCTGGTATGACAGGAACTCTTTAATGCCATAGAAGTTAAAAAGCAATCAGCAAAAACCATGACTGTTAATAATTACATGGCATGGTGTGAAGAACCAAAATCAGGATGACTACAAAATAACATGAATTAGACCTAGACTAAGGTTTTATAAATGTATACATAGCAAGAGGAAAACAAAAAAGAAGAGCACATAAGAGATGAGAGGTAAACTTGCATTTTTCATTGGTCTTTACAAAAAATTAATAACAGTCACCATCAAGCTAGGAGAGTTTTAATGAGAGAACAAGAATTTGGACTATATAAAGTGAAAGATCATCTTAAATAGTATTTATATAAATTTGTTTACACAAATTGCTAGAAAATCATGAAATTTATCTTAAACTACTGTGAACTAGTAGATCCTATTTAAGAACTTCAGCAAATGTAGAAAAGCAAATATAATATTTGTTTCCAAAAGAGAGAGAAAGGACATTAAGGGGAAGCCAGGCGAACTCAGATTTATGCAAGGATAGTAGAATAAATAATTTAAATAATCTAATTTAAATAGAATAAATTATTTAAACGTACATTGTCTAAACCTAAAGAATACTAATGTAAGGGGAAACAGCCAATATGGGTTTGTCTGTTTTCTATTTTTGACAGGGTAGCAGGAGAAGACATGATACATCTTGACTCTTGTGTCAATGTTGCAAATAAAATAACTAAATGGAGTTAAGAATATGGAAAAAAAGTCATTCTCAAAATAAATTAGTAGTTCACTCTCCACATGGTATGCATTTGAAAAAGGGTATGCTCTTCAGAGCCACCCTACATCTATTTCTACCAAAATTTTAATTAATTACTTTGGTGGCTGCTGGAGAGCATATTGCACAGTTTGTGAATGGTTCCTATATAGGAGGAGCTGGATTTCTTTTGGAAGATGGGATTTGACAAAGGCAAATAATGGAGGGTTCTCAGAAACCATCGAAAGAGACATACTATGCTTGACAAGGAAATATTCAACTGACAAAATGAGAAATAATGACCAGGCAAGAAGAACCACAGGCCACAAATGTGCAAGTAGAGTCATGCTGCTACAAAACCACATGAACACCTGCTTGGGATGGTGACAGAACAGTTTCACGGAAGTCAGAAAACTGACTCACTCTCCTGTGCTTAGGATTTGAGATCTTAGGTGGAATATCCTATCTGCTTTTGGGGACCTTGCCTTAGAAAGTTTGCAATCTATATGGAGACATTTTAAATAACTAATGTTTAGAAAATCTAAATTATTAGAAGAAGCTGAAGGAATTGGATTTGGTTAGTCAAGAGAAAAAAAATAAAATACTGAAGGAAATATAATCGTCATCAAATACATAAATTACTTTTAGTTAAAGCTTTTCTTTGTTTGACATTGGAAGAAAAAAAATATAATCATCTTACCTTGCAGCAAAGGTTGTTTACTTCAGATATTACGAGGATTTAAAAGCAGGTTGAAGGAAATTGGGTCACATTTGGGCCAAGTGTTTAAGTCTTCCATGGAGACAGAAAATTAATAACCTCTATTTTTCTGCATCTATTGTAATGTAAAGCCCATCTGAGCTTTTTGAGAAAAATCCACTGACTTTCCTATAACCAGTCACTGCCTAATGTTAATAATGCTCCTCTCACAGCAGTGAACCCACCTCCCTGGTAGAAGTCAGATGTGCAAAATATTAACAAAATCTGAATATCACAAGAGGTCTTAGAGACACAGGAGAAATACCACCCACTGTGGGATTTTCTGGTTTTGATGAGGTGACCCACAGAGTACCTCTGCTGCTTCCGAGGCATCTGCCAGCCCTGATTTCAGCTTTGGCCTCACCAGTGTTTGTGTTTTATTTAACGTGAATAATGCAGTATTTTCAAGCTAGTAATCACAAATTCTTAGAGATGCAAAGAAGCTCCATAGGAGCTGCAAGCTTTTCTGTCATTTCCAGTTTTTTTCTCTGGACTCATTCAGCTAAGAGTTGTCTGTTTAGGCAGTTATCACTCACAGCAAGGATTTCTATCTCAACCAAATCAGAAACTCTGTGTTTCTTGCATTGATATTTTCATGCTGGTTATAACTAATTTATCAAAAATATCCTAAGTTTATTTCCAGTGTATGAATGATACAGTTATCTCACAATGTGTTCAGGCCAGAAAACTAGACTCTGTTGGGTTGTTTGTTTGTTTTTGGGTTTTTTTTACTTATAAAAACAAACATTGCAGCAGAAGGAGCTCTTTTCCTTATGGTTCACTTTGCTGCTCCAAGTTACTGGAGTGCAGAACTGGTGCAAACTCCAAATACACCCCTATATTTAGTTTGATTTTCACAGTAACAGCCAGCAGCCTGTTTATCACTTCTAAATGGAATAATTTATTTTAGACCACAATCTGTGGCCTTATCACTGTCACCATGTTGATAGTATATCTGTCTTAAATCTTACCTCTGAACAGTGTAACCTGGCTGCAAGGTCTTGGCCAGCTGCTGGGTGTCAATAAAAGAGGTGACAACTTCTTAGCAGCTGCACAAGCTGCCTGTGTACAGCTGTTTTCCTCTCTCTCTCAGGGTGCAGAGAAACATGGCTGTGGTTGTGGAAGGAGGGATAGCCGAGCAGCTTCTACATCAAAGTTTTCTCAGGATTGTGCTATCACCTGAGAGCAGGGTTGCCTATCAGGGGGGTTTCACACTGTACTGCCAAAAGCTTGTTATCCTACTGAATAAGGCATTGTGACCCAGAATAGATGCAGAACAGTGTCCAGGTGCAGGGATGGGTTTTTGCTAAATTATGGGTTGCTCTTATTACCCCCCAGTGTCTGGTTACCCCAGGTTTTCCCCTTCCAGTCCCTTTGTCCCCTTTCCTGACCCTGCCCTGGGCTTACTTGGGGCCAATCACCTACCGGCCCCACCACTCTGCCCCCCACCCCGGTTTAAATGTAAGCACGGGACCCTGCGCTTGCTCTCTCCTGTAACACCTGGAAGAATAAAGGCCTCTGTAAGAGAAAGCTTTCTCTGGACCCCTTGCCTAGAGACCTAGACATCGAGGAGACAGGACCAGGAGAGCAGAAAGCAGCTCTGCTCTCCACCGTTACCTGGACTGCTTGCAGTTTGGGAATGGCCCCTCCTGACCGGCATGGCCAGGGTGAAAAGCTAGCCAGAGCCCCCCGGCCCCTGTCATCATACAGGCACCTGACCTGGGTACACATTCTTCACTAAATAAAGATCCCTAGCACCAAGGTCTTTTTGGGGTTGATGCCTAACAGACTGTTACAGAGACTTTGCATTTTTTGCATTTTTTCTCTTTCTAGTACAGCCAAGTCCTTAGGAAGCAGAAGACCCAGGAAGCAGAAGAGCTAGATTCACCTTCTTCCACTGCTGGAGGGGTTTCAAACCCACATTTCCACTCCTCAGGGATGGGCACCAGTCCTTCAACACTAGTCTGCACAGGTGGGGAAACCACCACCATCAACCCTTGACACCTGCAGCCAAATAGCCCAAATGAAGTGGAGAAGGAACCTAATCCTGTAGGCCAGCACATAGAAGCACACCTGTGAGGGAAGGAGAGACAGCAGCTGCCTGCATTGTTTTCTCTCTATGCAATGACAACTAATATAAAGTATATAAGCAAGATTAAATGCTGCTTGAAGGCAGACAGAGCCATTTCTGAGAGCCCAGCTGGGTGAACCCCAGGTGCTGTGGGCGGTGAGACTGGGCCGGCAGCTCCAGGAAAGGCCACACTGCTCTGTGAGCAGAAGAGGGAAGAAGTAATCCAGGGTAGGCACCTGGAGGATAACACAAAGCAAGGGGGAGGGATGACTTGATGAAGACTGCATTACTTGACCTTTTTTATTACCTTCTTTTTCTGGTTTTAGTTATAGGTGTCCCCGCTTTTATGCTGCTGTGACAAACACTTCAGATTCATCTTTCATAAACACAGAAGTAATCCAGCTGAAACCTCATAGCTATTCAAATGCATAAAATAAAGCATATGATTCCTGAATCAAGACTTCAATAAGTTAATTAAATTTCACTATAATGATGGTTTTTATGAAGGCAGCAGCCTTATTTTCTCATGTTAACCATAAATATGCAAAAAATAAAAGAATGAACAAATTTTCCATCCTAAGTAATTGAGTTTGGTTTTCAGTGGGAAAGTTTTTCATGGAAACACTGTTGGAAGTTTATATATGCTTTTAAATCATTCTTTGGTATATTAGTATTTTTCTTCCCCCTTTTTTATTTTTGCTATCGCCATAATGGAGAGACTAAAATAACATTTAGCTTAGAACCATGTCTTTATATATATTCCAATTGTTCCCATTATTACAGCTGACACAGATAAAGTGACATCTGAAGTGTATATACAGTTTCTACAAAAGAGTCTCTGAGATAAAAATTCTGTGATCCTTAAATACTTTCCAAATGTCTCCAAAGGGATTTAACTTCAATAAAGAAATTTAACAGAGAAAAGCAGTTTCTGATTACACAGATCTCTTTTTTTTTTGCCATTTAACAAGGTTTAAATTGAATCACTGACCTAAAATATTAATTTTGAAAGTGACTTGCAAAAAAATTCGGAAAAGTTGTTTATGCTTTCAGTTTCCTTCCCTGAAGACAGCCAAATGACACAATAATGTATCTAGCATTGTCTGCTTGCTCTAAATAATCCCTTTTAGTAGGATTAGTCACAGTATTCAATGAAGAGAAGGAGCAATTATTATATTCTTGTGAAATGAAGAAGAGAAGAATCCTTGAAATGTTCTTTCCTCCTCACCTTTTCCATTTAAAATATAAAATTGCATTATGTCTTTTTCAGCTATGGAAAAACTTTTGGTCTTCAATTTAAACAAAAGCAGTGGGAATGAGCAGTACATGACACGAAATTAATTTGGATTGATTTTTTGGTAGGGTAGAGGAATGTATTGAAATGAAAAGGGTGCTTGATTTAAAACAACCAATAATCCATGAAGCAAGGCTTTGCTGCTGCAGAGCTGTCAGCAGTTTTGGTCAAGCATTTGTGCTCAAACCAAGCAAATTTATGTTTTCAATGGTTTGTTTGGATATTTGAAAAATTGAAAGTGGTCCTACTTGTCATCATCACCATGGCATGATTTTGCTTAGTATGACGATGATATAATGTTCATTAAAGCCCTTAAGGGGTTTTCCTATGTTTTGTTACAAGTTTTGCGTAACAGCTAAAAAAATTTAAATATTCCTCTGTGGGAAAAGTAGCATGAGGATAAATTTCTGGAAGAAAAAACCAGTAGGTAGAAAGCTACAAAGGAGAGCAGTATAATAACAAGGATCTATCACCAAGTCTTTGATAAGCTTAGAGAAAATGACCACAGATTATTAAAAGAGACTACAGGGGCAGTGGGGGCAGAAAATACAATATTGCAAAACCATAATTTTCCATATGTAGGTTGTGTAAATGGTACAATAGGGGCACAAAGGCTCTTGAAAAGATTAATCAGAGAACCCCCAAAAGGGAAAAAACTCTTAGTAGTCTGAAACAGTACATCAGCCCCACATCAATAAGTAATTGTGCAAGAACCACATCCTCTCACTAAATTTAATGGGACTGTAATCAAACCACCTGCTAGAAAATGCTTTAAAAATTCAGTGCCTAAAAGTTTACAACCAGAAAGAAAGAAACTCTAAAGGGAAATTGGAAGGGAAACCCAGAAGGGTAAAATGCTGGTAGAAGAGTGTGAAAATGGTGAAGGACTCAATGCCAAATGCACAGCATATGTGTATGGCACCTATAAAAAGGCTGCTCTTCAAAAGATACCAATTTATAATTACAAAGGAGATTACTGGGCCAGTGATAAAGCTTGCTGGTGACACAGTTATTCAGGATTACTGGCTGCAAGGAGGTGCAAGAAAAATTCTCACATGGAACTAATGACTGGGTGCAAAATCTCAGAAAAGTAGTGTGGATAACTGCCAGGTTTTGTGCATGGAAAAAAATAAGGGTACAGGTACAGAGATACCCTCTGTTCTTGTTCAGGAAAGCTATTGAAATCATCATAGAACATATTTTCATTGCCTTACAAAGTATTTGATGTGTGTTCAAACCCGGTCAAAGAAGTATTGAAATATTAAGAACAAAAATTAAATTGCAGAAGAATGGTAGAAGATAAATACTTGATGCACCCATATCTTGAATACTTCATGAAATTCAGGTTTTCTCCTTCTCTGGAAGGATACAGGTGAACCAGTACAGGTCTTTATAATGATCAAAGGTGCAAACTGATTATGTATGAGGACAGATTAATGGGCTATGGCTCTTTACTTAATTATGTAGAGTGTCATCACAAAACCATCTTAAAGGAAGTGTATAATTCATACTGCTCCTGCTGGAGATAGCATCCTGGAATCCAAAAACTATATTAAATAAATGAATAAGGAGTAAATTTCTGTGCTTTATTGTAACAGGAGAACCACAGGGAAAGATTTAAAATGGAAAAAAAACAAACAAACAAACAAAAAAAAAAATCACCAAACCACACTATATAATTAAATTGCAAGTTAGTTTGACATGTGAATTTGTGTCATCAAAAGTACAAGTGAGTTCAAAAGAGTATCCAAGTATCCATGGAAGGCAGATCCATCCCTGGCTATCAGATACAGCCCTTAGGCTGCCAACCACAAGTGGCAAGGGGACAGAGCATCACTCTTCTTCCTTTCTTTTTTTCTCCTGAACCTCTAGTACTGGCTGCTGTCACAGCACCATGCTGGAGAGATATTTGTTCTGACCCAGAATAAGTTTCCTCTGTCCTGATATTGTTTTCACCACCTGCAAGTTTCTGTGTTTATTGCAACCTAGGACAAAGCTACTTTTGATTTAAAGTACCATTCACTATTAATAAATGCGCTTGCAAACATCGGGACCCTTGTTTTATAGTGCTTGGATGGTGAAAAATCACCTTAAAATATGCTGAACTGACAGTGAAAGATTGCTAGGGGTAGCACTGAAGGACCAGAAGGCCTTATTGTAGTGTTTCAACGATTAAAGGGGGCTTGTTAGAAAGATGGAGAGGCACTTTCTGAACTTTATTTATAATAGATAATAGCAACAATTGTTTTATGATGAGGGTGGTGAGGCACTGGAACAGGTTGTCCAGAGAAGTTCTGGATGTCCTGTCCCTGAAAGCGTTCAAGGCCAGGTCAGCTGAAGCTCTGAGCAACCTTGTCCAGGAGAAGGTGTCCCTGTCCATAGTGAGGGGATTGGAAGTAGGTGATCTTCATGTTCCTTCCAACCCAAACTATCCTATGATTCTATGAAATATTCTTTTCAGTGCCATTGACTCATCAGTATGAGAGGAGTTGCAAGAGAAGCAGATCTGAACTGTTTCCACTGGAGGGGAGGGAAGCAGGCTCATGTCACTGCTGGGCTGCAGTCAGGCCTCGGTGTTAGTGCCTCACTGCCAGCTCAGCTCCATCTCTGGGGAAGCATCTATACTGCACAGTGCAACTTGTTCAGTTCAAACAGTTTCAATAGACAATGACTTTGATGTCAAGGAAAAGAAAAAAGGGGTTTTTTGTGAGCTGCTTGCTTTAAGTGAACATGACTTCATGGTGGTCTTGGAGTCTCAGGCTTGGCTTTGATTAAAAGCAGTCATGTGCAGTAATCCACCTGATAATCTGTAATTTCTGGATAGTGTGATGTTGCCCCATACAAATGCTCTGTTTCCTAGATTTATGCATTTTTTAAATTGAATATATCACCCACACCATTTAAAGTTATCTGACAAAGTTATCTTGACATCGCTAAAGTTTTGTTCAGTGTGAGATTGTATTAATAAACTGTAATTTCCTCAATGATACTTGATGCATTTTTAATTACAAAGGCCATAATATTTCAGTATCAACATCTCAACTACTGCTAGAAGACCTAAGCTTTTGGAATTGATTTCTGTTGATCTCAGAAAAGAGAAACCTACAGGCAGAGCAATCAAATAACTGAATGTTAAAATATCCTATTTCTTCAAAGCCTGCCTTTTGATCCTCACATTGCCACTGAGACTCTGAATGCATCATTCAGTGTTTTCCTATGACAGCTGGACTGCGTGCTGTTATTCTTTTAATTGTAAAGTGTCTCTTTTTCGGAGGCAAAATGGATCTGTTGGTGAATGGCTACTCTGACAGGTACTTAGAGGCTACGCATACAGAGCTTCTGGAAGTGTTTTCTATACTTATGTTTCTAGAAAGAATCAAGCCTGCACTTTATTTATTTTTCCTTGAAAGACACATTATTTCTCTGTGGTAGCCATCATTTCAGAAGCTTAACCAAAAGGTGGCTTGTCTTTGTAACCTAAAGTGGTATGTGTAGAAATGTCTGCTCTATCTAGCACAGGGTGTTTCACTGAGGAAAATATAAGGTTGGATAATTATCATTAATTCTATTGCTTTTTTGTTTTCAGTGTCTTTAATATGTGCCCTTTCCTTTCCAGCACTATTACAGGATTTAACATTCCCTTGATGTAGCAGAACCTTTGGTGGAGTCCCTGCTGTGCACCAAGACCTAATCAACCACGATGTGTGTTCTGAATTGCTCCAAAGCTGCTCAGCATGAAAGCAGGAGCTAACCTGCAGCACTGTCATTCTGCAAATTCCTGCCAAAGACTTAGACCAACTGCCCTTTCTGATGCAAAAAAATTTACTGAAATGAGAGTGAAATTTAAACTGGGTTCTGGCTCAAGAGAAATTGTATTGCTTGAGTTTTACCATCCTACTTATGAGGCGTTCTCCACATCTCGCATGTTTGTCTGCCAGAAGGTGGGCATCACACAGGAGGGAGATTATCTGATTATTTGTTTTAATTATATATATTTGCTACTGGGAAGAAATAGTCAAATGCTAGTTGACCAAATGTCTTTCACCAATATGTTGATTCAACATTCCAGTTTGCTTTGCCGCTGACAAGGTGGTAGCTGTTCATTGAGAAAAGAAAATTTTGTTGTTTATTGCCAGCCTGACAGATGCCAGTTGTTTCAACATTTCTAAATTCTGCTGTGTTTTTAAAATACATCAGTGTGGTAGGGACTCTTTAAAGTTAGCACGATGTCAGAGATGATAAAGGTAGTACAACCACATGTAGCACAACAGAAGATAAATGATGCATTCCTATGGGGCAAACCATCAGCTTCCAGTGTATCAGAGCCAGTCCCTGTCCCTACAGTCTGCATTCATTAGCACCTCAAGGGATACTTATTCACCTTATCTGTTCTGTTCTAGTGATACACCATTTTTCAGCTGGAAGAGAGGCGCATGCAAGTGATAAAAGAGATGGCTCACATCTTGAGAGTAGGAGGCCAGATAATGATATATGTGTGGGCAATGGAGCAAAAATGGGGAAGATTTGAAAAGCAAAACAACTTTGTTCCTTAGAAACCTTCACCTCCTTCCTGCTCGTCAGGTGAGCCTTGCTCACATGGAGTACAAAAATCAATTCTTCACAGGGACAAAGAACTGGCTTTGAAACAGCCCTGTCATAAGCTGGATGGGACTTCAGAGCTATGCAGGACAGCAAGGAGCTCATCCTGCAGAGGAGAGAAAAAAGCACTGCACACAATGTCAGAGAAATCTCTGAGATGGTCTCTGTTCTCAAGATCACTTTACTCAGTATTAGATTTGGGTGATCAATGGCACCAAGAAGGGCTCGTTAGTTATGGCAATTACAGTGTTGAGCTGAACGAATTAAAAAGGGAGAAAAAGTTGGAAAAAACCCAGAGAGCATGGCTTTCTGAAATGTGCTTTTCACTTTTTCTACATTGCAAACTGAGTTTTTAAAATACAACAACTTTTGAAGTGCCTGTTAAACTTGTGCTGCCCATGTCACCACACTGCTCAAAGGCTTTCAGAAGCTGCTATTCAGAATTAGGGCAAGCAACTGTACAGCTCCCTCATGGCTGCAGGGAGTCATCGTGGTTGCAGCAGAGTGTATTTACCTGACCTGATTTCACGTCAGAAAGAATTAGCTGTCAGACAACAACTTAAAACAGACCATCACCCAAATCAAGGAGCTTTCTTGCTAACCTCAGAGCAAAAGCAGAGTAGGTGCTTCTATGCAAAAAAAAAAAGTCAGTGAGAGTGCCCTGACAATGCATAGCCCTCAGCAGACAGGTCCTGGTGGGGCCTGACTGAGGTATTGCCACATTTTTAAAGACAAGAAACTGGCCAAGCTGATAGAGCACCATATTCCTGAGCTATGCATTACTCATTTGTAGTTCGACCACACCAACTAGTGCATGATCACAGAAAACACTGAAGTGTGGAAGTTCTAGGGAAAATCCCTTATTGAAGCGCAGAGGGAATACTTAGAGGTTTTCTTTCTTTTGAAAGCTCAGTGCCTTTGAAAACCATTCCTGAAATTTTTATAGCCTTGGGTTTGTTTTGGTGAGGAGGGTATGTATGAGGAAGAAACTTCTTTGAAACTCTCAGGTTCTGTGACTCTGTTTTCTTTGATTTTGTTCTTAAAATACATCTTTATTGAAATTTTTTCCTAGAGTTATTATTTCAGGCTGAGCACACTTGAGCACACTGATCCCTTTTCATAAACAGCTGCCAGCTGTGTTTTGTTGCTTGAAAATAGATAAAATACAATAGGAAGGTGATTGCTGGATTATTTTTTATGTGTGCATCTATTACTATATAATCATTCATGTCAACTTTTTATTTTAAAATTTATTGTACTCTGCCACTTGATGTAACATAACATGGGAAGTAATTGAAAGATACACCATTTTACTATAGTTCCATTTTGTCAGCCCACATGACATTTCTGGTCATATGAGACAGACTGGCTTTTATGAGAATTACTGAGTGTACAGAACCCTTGTGACAGAGGCTGTAACTCATGACACTGTTACATTCCAGAGATATTTTCACAGCTTTGCAGTAGCCACAGCCAAGGAAGCAAAGAGATTTTGCCTCCCTGTATGCCACTACATGACCCTCAAAAACACAATTTTAAAAGGGGGCTTCCTGCTTTAAGGATTGCTCTTTCGCCCTGCCAATATAAGTAGAAGTCAGAAGGATTTAGTAACTCATTTAAATCTCTACAGTGTATGAGTACAGCACAGAAAAGTGTTCCAGCGACTGCTAGTCAACTGAGAAAATATTTATTAACATAATGCTTCTATCTGCAGATTCACCTTTTGCAAAGATCAGATTCATCGCCTGATTTTTACAGATAAAGAAACTGTAACAATTTACTGTTAAAGGTTGCAATGTAAAGTAAATATTTGCAAGCAAAACAAACAATAATCCCAAACAACACAGCTGCTTTGCTGATGTTTATTTATTAATGTCTGTCCATAATTTTACTTCCTGCTTTTGTTTCCATGGATTTGTGAAGCAGCAAGTCAGAGATCAAACTTGTTTTCCGAGAAATAAGTCCCTGCATATTCTTTACATGCTTGTCAGTAGCAGATGTATATCATATTTCCAGACCTAGCATGAAAAAGTGCAGTAATCTCTGTTTTTTAATGCAGCTTTAATTCAATTTGGATGTAATATCTTTAATAACATTTCCTTTACTTCCTTCCATGGTACCAACATAGTACATCTGGTATTGTCAGGTGGAAGAGCTAGATAGGCTAATCAGTGCGCTCCATCTGTAATGACTGCCTCTGCAGTGCTCCTTTTCTCCCCCTAAATGTTAGCATCATTGTGTAAATGGAGAAAATCATTTTCAGCCACAAAATGTTGCTGCCATTCAGCTCTGATGACGCCATTCCCTTCATTTCATACAAGGACAACCCAGTGCAACTCTTAAATGAGTGGCCCATATGGGGATTGAACAACCTCTGAGTTCCCTCCCTGAGCCCCTCCATCGTATCTGCTCCCCCAGTTCAAAAGGCTGTTTACCCACATGGTGCACAAGAAAAATGCCTCTGATGATAGCTGCCAGTCCTTACTCTCAAGCACACCTGATACTTAGTTTTTTCCTGGAACAACACAGGTATTTTAACTGAACCTGACTACTGCTGTTGGAAGGTTTTAGCCTGTTCCAGCATTCCCTTAGTGACAGGTGCTCATCTTCTCCTGTTCCTCCCTCAGGTACAATGAGTCACCACTACATTCTTCCTAATCCTGATACCCCTGTCTACCTGATCCATAACAGTTGTTTCCCTACCAGATCCATGTCACAGAGACAATACTAGCCTAGCTGTAAGGATTCTTAATCTCTGGACAACTGTTAGTGGCTCTAAAAGTAACTCTCACCTCAAACGAGGAGGTAATGTCTTTGTTTTGAATGAAATGAACTGCAAAGGGCCACTTCTTCTGCAGGGAAGTTCTGCCTAAGGGATGGGTTAGACCTGCTTCCACGTGGGATGCCTTGCACTCAGTGGCTGCCTCTGGGCTTCTTGGGATCAGACTTAATTCAGACTCTCGCAAAAGAAACTGCTCGCAGACACAGTCCTCAACGTGGAAAAAAAAAGTAAAAATAATTATTTGTTTGAAAAGATCATGTATTAATAAATCTTCACATTTATGCATGTCAGAAATGTTGTAAAGCCATAAGCTCTATTCTACGTTCTTGGTTTGATTAGGATGCCAGTAGCAAAACCAGGACTGAGTACATTCCTTAATTTCTTCAACACAGTCTGCATTTGCAATCTGCAGGGTAGGCACTACCTTGTGCCGAGGGATATAGGAGAGAAATGCTCTGCACTCCTGAGCAGCACTTGATCTCAATTTGTTTTCCTCTTGTGCTTTTTGCTGTTCTGCACTGGATTCTAGAATAGACAGGTACTTTTCCTGGCTTCATTTGGGCATCAAGTCAGTAGATCTGTATGTAAGTCTAGTTTTGTACTCCTTTATTGTCTGCGGAGTTAATGGCAAGGAATAGTTCCTTTAGAGGATGAACAATGGAACACACCTTGAAGACTTGTTTGGACTAGCAAGATCATGTTCAGCACCTGCTCGTTTCTTTCCATTGCTCGTGGAAAGAGCATGGGGAGTTCAACCTTAAACACTCAGACAGATTCATCATCCCCTCCACCTTTTCAACAGGCAGTGCTGACAACACATCCCTGTTTTGTAGAAAGGTTGCTGCTTTTTGTCTTATCTCTGCTTTACTATACAGCATCAACCACTCTGAATTCATGGCCATTTGAGGCCTCACCTGTCCAAGGGACACTTTCAGAAAAGCTTCCATTGTCTAACACTAATTCTGATCTATCAATGATGATCTCCTTTACAGATACTAATATAAATAAAACTAATGTCTTCTCACTTTTCCTGATTTGCAGGTCCCAAAAAATTCCTCAGTGCTGGAGATTTCTGTTTTCTCCACAGATGGTTGCTGTGCTCTTCCTAATTTCTTTTGTGGAGCTCTGGGAAATTGTCCACAGCTACCCCAGGATCACAAGCACAGTGCAGGGTCCTCTGCTCTGTGTTTGCCACATTAAGCACAGTCACACTGAGTACCACCCAGCCCATGCAAAGGTGGCACAGGAGCAGCAGCCAGCGCTGCTCACATCACAGACACTGTGAGCACATCAATGTTTATCCTCCTTCAGCATAAACAGGTTTGATGAGTGTGAGTCTATCATAAAAGATGTTTGCCTGCTGGGTAAATGTCTTTCTTCTAATTGTTTGCTAATTAGCAAACAGCTAACCCCACTTATTATCAAAATTCTTCCTCCAGAGAAAATGCAGCCAAGAGTTTCATAAATCCTTTTCCCTCATCCTTTTTAATTTTAAAAATTGTTCCAAGTATCATTTGGTAGCTATCACCTAAGGAGGCATTCCGTTTGAGTTAATCAGCTCCTGCAAAGTTATCTGTGATCTATCTGAAAGTGCCTTAGCCAGCATCTTGCTTTCTGTCTTAATTAGCAATTACTGGCCTAAAATTGTCACTTACCACAGGCATTTGTACTGACCTCTCAAATTAAGATCATCCACAAAATTAAAACTGGAAGAAGCCTATTTGGTCACTCACTCTTTCTTCAAAAGTGCATTTATTATTTATGGTGTGTGGCAGGGAATATAAGTGTAGGGTGTGATTGAGAACACCACATGTGACTCGTCTTTGAAATGTAAATACAATGAGTCTACCTGTCTTCCCTCAGGATCTGTTCTTGCCTGCTTTGTCATTCTGATTCTTTTTTTCTTCTCTTTGATGGGGCTCCAGATTTTCTTCCCTTCCTTCCCACTCAAGACTGAAACAACATTTTTCAGAAGGATTCTGACTGGTATAAAGCACAGGCGATATCCCATGTATTTCTCAAAACACGTGCTTTACTAGCATGTCTTTCATAGCTCATGGTGACCAGGAATGAGCTAAGTGTTGCCTTTATACTTTGGCACAAAAATCATTTGACATGAACATACTATAACAAGTTTAAAAAAAGAACACCAGCTTGCTTGCAGTGAAAGCCCACATTGGCAACATTTAGCTATAGTGAAACTGTGCCATTCACCAGCTGTCACTGCACTGCCAACTAAAAGCATCACATTTCATACGGCAAACTAGACTGTCCCAGGAAAAACCAAGAAAAATTATTTGGGGACACATGAGGTTAGCCAAGAGAGAGAGGAGCACAGTAGCTCTCCAGCTCTCAGTTTTCAACTTCCCCCATGCCCAAACTTTATTCTTTATAACTGTATACAGTGGCTTGCAAAGAGGCTAAAACATACAAGAAAGACCAACACCTACTCCATGTCTTGGGTCAGAACTGGAGACAGCTCCAAGAAGGTGGCAGGACAGAGTTGGTGGCTGCTAGGAGAAACACAGATAGATCAGTGGTGTCAGTGGTGAAACTACATGCTTGTAAGAGCAGGTGCCTCACTCTTCTTTAGGAGGTGCCAAACCCACTGAAACACCACCTAAGGCTCGAACAATTGGGACACAGTTTACGAACTCCTGGATTGCTAAAACAGAGCATACAATTTCTTCCAGAAGTTCAGCGCACACACACTGTATGGAACTGTAGAAGACAGACAACTTGTTCTAAGGATGTTTAACTGTTACCGAGGTCAATTTGCAAACAAGCAAAACATCCACAGCTTTAAAAAGGACAAAAAAGGGCAAAAACCTGGAGTAGGAACCAGGGGTCCTGGTTAATTTGGACAGAAAATAACTGCAATTCTGATGACAGAGAAAATTCTGAGTCACTATCTCAACGTGTTGAAGTTATGGCAAATCATTTTAATCTCAGCCATTTTGCGAAACATAACTAATTCCTGACATGCACATTGCATGACATGCTATTAGCCTTCAGGGTACATTCAAAAATAGAGGTCAAATTCTTTTACTAACATTCCTCACAGGAGTTAACTCCTGGACTTCAGAGATGGGGAATAAAGTATGAATGTACCATTCACCCTTTGCACAGCTGATCTCTGCAGAGCAGAGAAAGTTTCAACAGAGGTAGTTGCTGCCTTTAGTTTCATGATCCTTTTTTTAAACCAGTTTCACCTCTGGCTTTCTGTGCTAGCATGAAGCTGACTCCTCTGCAACCTCTCAGACACCTTCAGTGCTCAAGTCCCGCGTGGGAAGGAGCAGCTTGGAGTTTCCATTTCCACTTGGCAGGAGGCATCGCTGGATGAAAGCGAGGGTAATCCTCTCAGCATGCAATTCAGCAGCAATTCTAAGCAGGTCTCAAAAGATGAAATCAGCTAAAGAAACGGATCATCTAGAGGTTGGGCCTGTGCTAGTCAGTGTTCAGGAGTCTATCTGCACTGCCTCTTCCACTTGATCCATGAGGGAGGTGTGCTGTGCCCAGTGTAGGTCCAGCACGGCACTGTTGCTAGGCCGTGTGTGGACTTGATCTTAGAGGTCTTTTCCAACCTAAATGATTCTGTGATTCTGTTCCAGGCTAGAAAGGCAGCTGTGCCCACCCCAGGAGATGCTTGTTTGCCAGGCTAACATTCTGTATTTGTGGTAAAAGGATTTGCACAGGAGTCCTGTGAGGGGAAAAAAAATGATAGAAAACTCCGTTTTATTTCTGTCAGCCACCTGCATGAGCTCAAGGGTCACTGCTCCCTGCAGCAGAGCCCAGCACCTCTGTTCTGCATCACACTGCCTCTAAGCAAGAGCTGCAACTACCTCAAAGGGAGGGGAAGCAGCATCTAAGGCAGTGAGCCTCTTAAAACATTCCCAGAAAACACTTGGTGATCATCATCACAGAATCTCTCAAGGTGGAATCACTCCTTAGGATCATCAAGTCCCACTCTGTGCTCCTCACAGGACAAACTAAAACTAAACCACATGACAGAGCAACATCCAGACACTCCTTGAATTCTGACAGGCTTGGTGGCATGACCACTTCCCCTGAAGCCTGTTATGGATATTAAGTCAAAACTTCCTGAAAAATTACTAGCAAGGAAAGACATGTCAGAGATTTATAAGATCCTGTGCCCATATGTTTAAATTTGTACTCTAAACTGTGGAAGAGGCAGGAGTAGGATTAGCAGGGGGAAATGCTGGCTCTCAGGAAGAGTGATAGCCATTTTCTCTCACAGAAATCCTGTTATTATACCATTTTTCCATCCTTGGCTACTCTTGATTCATCCCAGGTAGAAAAGGACAAAAAGGAAACTTCAACAAGAACCAGCAAGAACACCTACAGAGATTCATACTGCAGTTTCTGACTCCTAGACAGAGCTGCTGAGGCCTTTTGAAGGAGCAAGTTGCTCCTCTGCCCAGACTAACCTCCTGCCTCTCCACCCTCCACAGCGACACCACCCACCCCTGTGCATTTCTCAACTCCCCACATACATTCCTCTTCTCCCACATTAGCTTTTGGGGTTGGCTTTTTTGGGAGGGGGAAGCATTTCATCATCCCTTGAACACACACTTTTACTTTATCACATACTATGCTTCAGTAGTAGGGAAATCATAAAAACTGTTCAGCTTTTAAAAATCAATAGATAAGGCTCTGGACAGAGCAGGACAGTTTTTATGTGGAGTAATTATGCACCCTCTATTACAAAGTTGTGTCCTACTTTGTAATGAATTTAAATATTCCTTTCCACTATCACTGACTAATTTAATGTTGCTCCAGGATCTTTTGACAGTGAAGACATTCACAATATGACAACTCACCAGGGCTGTGGATTTGGGTGACAAGCATATGGAATGAAAAAAACTCTCATTTTCTACTTCTTCAGGAGCCCAGTTGAGCAGGAAACAGGGCAGCACCATCTTACTGAGAATGAATCTGAATGCAAGCTGTGCATTAACACCCCACATGGAACCCTTAAGTCCTTGAGAACAGCAGCAGTATTTAATTAACTTAAGCTTTAAATACTGTCTACTAATAGCCTAAATTAGCATGGTGAAAAAATAAAAAGCATGAATTCAGTAATTTTTAGAGCACCGTGGTACATACACATAACACGTGAAAGATTTGCAGCACAGGCATTGTTGGTTTTCTATTCTTATCATTCTTATTACTATTATTATTATTATTTTGGGAGATTGTTTATTCACTTTTTCTTGTTGCTTGTGTTTATTTGGATTTTTTTAGACTTTAGTGGCTCCCTTCAGTCTTACAGTGTGTGGGATATCCCACCTTTCACAAAGATGTCTACATCAAAGCAGATGAATGCATCTATGCAGTCACAGACAGTGTAAAACATCAATTCAGCATTTTTTTTCATATTTTCTACAATTTATTTTGCTATTTTAAAAATGTCACATATCAGTTTAAGAGGTGAAAGATATTTGTTAAAAGCTGAAACTTGGCCTTTCATTAAAAAAAATAGTCAATGGAATAATCTTTACCTGAACAGCATTATGTAGGGTGAGGTAAACCAAAGAGTGTCAGACAGCAAGTGAACTTGCTTTATGAAGGTATAATCCTTCTAAACAAGGTGTTCCATGTGATTTACAAGCAACACCAAAGTACTGCTCCTCCCCAATTTCAATGCAACTGCTTATAAAGAAAAAGAAGAAAAGATTTGGTGTGAGCACACCACAGAAAACACCGAGGCTAAAAAAAAGAAGCCAAACACTAAGATGTATAGATCAGCAGGCAGAACTCACACGTTTCAAAGTGGAACTTAGCAGAATGTGGAAAAAACATCTTTTTCCTTCAGCTTTGCCCACCTGTGATTAACAAACAAAAACCAAGCACACAGCACCTGTGTTCTCTCTTCTTAATATCAGCTTACAAATATTGCAAGGTAGCTCTGAATCGACACATATTCCAAGGCAATGTGTTGTCTTTCTAAAAGGCCAGTGCATTTTGTATGGATCTAAAGATGGATGCATGGCTGTCAAACAATCCATCTGGTTTCTCAAGCTGAACAGACATTGTTTTATTAAATAGCAAAGAAAAAAAATTGACTTAGAACAAGATGCACACATAATCAAGCACTGACAAGTAGACATTTGCAACACCATTGGTATCTTGATGTAACATTCCGTGTACGACTTTGGGCATCAGAGTTAGAACATCATGTCATCCAGCCCATCCTCCATGAACTTCTTGTAAATTGCCATAAACTTTGCAACAAATGCTTCCAGATGATAAATGGCTTTGCTGCCTAGTTGCAAGCGGTGTTCATAGAAGGCCGCCATCTGTGCAACTTCTCCTTTCAGTTGGCCATCGCAATTATTTAGAAGTTCTGTCAAGAGACCCTAAGTGGGAAAAAACAGGGCAGTATTTGAAAAATTAGGTAATTTTTGTTAAGAAGATAACCTTGGTTCTCTGAAAATATCCAAGCATTAACCAATAGTTCACTCATCAACCCAACAGAAAAGATATTAATTTACTGGAATAATTTATGTCTTAATAAAAAAAAATTAATTAACCTCATATCCAAATACTGTAGTATTTGCAGTACACTGATGATACATTTATGGTAGAGGTACTGCATGTAGGCACATGGCCTGAGGGGAATTCTTACCACAATAGCAAGTGTATTAAAACCATTTACTTCTATCTTGACAGAATCAAGCACAAAGAGAAACAACATAAATAAAAAACAAGGAAATGGTTATTTAGAATTTAAATGTCTCTGTCTGTATTTATGAACATATTTATGTGCAGACACACAAAACAACTTGACTGCGATACTTTAGTCATTACAAAACCCCAAAATGCATTATTTTAGAGACAGCAATAAAATCATTGCAAATCCATCTCAATTAAAACAGCCAGGATTAAGTGAGGAGTATCTCTAGACCATTTCAAGCTCCTGAAGAGGGAGTGGGTAGAGAATATGCACCTTTTTCCTCTTGAACACAGCAATGCAGGATCCACTAACCAACCATAAGAAAGGAAGATTAAGGAAACACCTAAGTACCAAAACCATCAGGAAACAGACATTTGTTAATATGAAATTACATCTGATGGCAATGCAAACATTACTAGGCTAAGTTGCAAACATTATTTTTGATCTTTGTTCTACTCTGTCTTCAGCATTCTTTCATCCTGCTTAAAATAAAACCATGCACATCCCACTTGCTTTCTTCCTCCCAAGGTGACATCTGTCTTTGAATAGTCCTGCTGGTCTAGCATCCTTCAGCACACTTCTTAATAAGGACACAGCAAATGTTCAATTCATAGCAACCAAACTTTCATAGAAGAAAACCAATCATATCAAGATTAGCCCACAGAATCATATAATCATTAAGACTGTGAAAGACCACCACAATCACCAAATATGCTTTAATATAGTAACTGGCCTGAGAAGGCAAGGGGACTAAGACCGTCCTCCTTTATTTTTACTCAGCTATGATGCTGTTTTTCTTTGACCACTGAAAAGTTTTAGTCTGTTTGGAAAGGACACATCTTTTCATCAATATTTGGATAATTTATGATGTTTTGGTGTGGTTTTTTTTTTTAAGCTTCAGTTGAGACTGTCACAGTATGAAAATTTACAACACATTAAGAGCTAGATAGTTGAATTACCTTCATTATAATCTCAGGAGGGATGCAGTGTGTCAGGAGTTCATAAAGCCGTCCACGGACTTCTAGAAGCCTATTGGAAACACACCACAAAACATGAGAAGAACGATCCCAAAGCACAATAGTGTCTTTTCACAACTAGTGAAATACACTGAGGAAAAGAGACAATCCAAGCAGTTTCTTTTCTGCTTTTGGTTTTGGGTGTTATTTTAAAACCAAAAGCATTGCATGAGTCAATTTCAATTCAAAGGCTGCCTATCACCTTTTGCTCAAAAGAGAAATGACACATACGCTAGTTACAATGGTCTCAGTTAATCTAGAAGCTACAAGGCTATTATAATTTGTCTCAGGATTGTTTCCCTTTAATTCTTCATATCTAAGTTGTTCATGCTTAAGACTAGTGAGGAGACTCAATTTATTAGAGCCAGAGAGTTGCTTTATGCTGTTTTTCTGTCCTCATTGTTTATAAGACAGAGTAAGACAATTAGGTGGCAGAACTGACACAATTAGTCAATGCTCAGCTTTTGATAACAGGAGGGCAGATGCTACAAGCATTTAAATTAAGTGACATCTCATGCAAGTAATACATGGAAGAGACTAAAAGGATCAGGCTTTGGATATAACAGTGAGATGGATACAGGGGTCATCTCCTGATGTGTTCAAAAAAAGAAACCATTTCTCACTTCCAGTTCTTTTACAAAGGTACTTTAAGCTAAAGATGGTCCAAGAGAAACTTAAAGTAAAACAAACAAACCAGAACAACCACACACCCACCACCCCTACACCAAAAAAACCCAAACAAACCAGGAAACACAACATGCAACTGAGCTTATGGTCACTTTATATTATTAAGCTTTGAAAAGCAACAGTACTTCAGTTCCTGATACTCATTCAGCCTTCTCTGGCAATTTTAAAGCTCAACTCCTCTGGCTGCTAAGTACCAGCTCCAGAAGAAATACAGAAAATGACACTTAACTGGAGATGCCACATTTTTGAATACAACTTTTTTTTTTTTAGGTTCCACAGTACAGGGAAAACATCATTTATAGCTCTTAACAAGTGCATTCACCTACCTTTGTGGTGTCTGTTGACCAACAATAGCATTTGCAGTTTCTCTCAAATAAACTTCCCAGTCCATCTCAGGAATGTCTTGATCAGCAGTAAAAGGATACCTACAAAATAATATTTTTTAGAAATTACAATCAAAGCAAATTGCTGCCAATTTTAACCAGGCCTTAGAGGCAAGGTCATTTATGTGTCTGACAGTAGAATTTACATTAATTTTTGCAGTGACTTACTGTTGTACTCTGCAGGACTCACACATAAGTAATGCTTTCCGAAGATTCCTGCCAGATTTCTCTGCAATCCTTTGAGCCAGTTCCTGGGGAAGAGTCAGGCCTTCTTTCTTACACACACTGGATAAGACATGGCAGATCTAGACAGAAAACAGATAGCAGGGAGTACAACACTTAATAAACTGTTCAGCATCTACAGATTCTTCTGTTAGAAAAATTTCTGGACCAGAGAAGGACCAGTCTTTCATAAACCACGCATCCAACACAAAGGAAAACTAGGCCATTAGGTAAAATACAAGTCCACAGAAAGAACCTAAACTAGTAAGAATTTTAAAGTAACTTAATTTTGCTTCTGTTTCAACGTACATCTTCAATGCTGGGAGCAGGCACTCGTACAGCCAGGCACCTGCTTTGAATGGGTCCTATAATTTTTGACATTGAGTTGCAGCACAGGATCAACCTGCAGGTCGCCATGTACTTCTCCATTGTTCTTCGCAAAGCATGCTGAGCATCTTTAGTGAGTTTGTCAACTTCAGTTAACAGTACCACTGAAAAAAGGATTAAACATAGTGGGGTTCTGTATTAATATCAAATCTTTCTAAGAAAAGAATACTTTTGACATACAAGCAATAATACCGAAATAAGTGATAACACACAGAAAAAGGCAGCATGATTCCACAGGCAGGAAAATAAAGATTAAGGTTACTTGCACGCCTTTTTGCGTGTACAATCTTCATGCAATATACAAGTACAAACGAAACAACGAACTGAAATCTCTCCATGATTAAAAAATATTTTGACTGGTTGTAACTGTTTTACTCACCTTTAAAATCCCGTTGAGTACTTGTCTCCAGTTGCTGGGACTGCGCCACTGTCTTCAAGAGCTCCTGAATTACTACACGGTCGTTGTTTCCTGCATCACTGTACCAGGAGTTTGAATAAATTTTATTTTAAAAGAGCCTTTTTTATATTGCATATAAAATACATCCTCCTATAGTCAACTAAGTGAGCAAGAATGCCAAAAGAATTCAGAAGCTGCTGAGCTGATAGCTCCCATTAGAGCTTCTGTTGTATAAATCAATATCTGACCTCACTCAAGACAGGATCCACAGTATTTCATGGTGGTCTTTCCCATGCTCTAAACACTTTATTTGGAGAGTTATAGGGTAAATCTTTCTGTCTTTTAAATTCCTTGATTTTTGTACTTTGAGAGAACTAACAATATAGAGATGTTAGTTCCAGTAGAAGTTCTCAATTTCAACTGAAATGGTGAAATCTGTCAATCCAGAATTTTTTCCATTACCCAGTCCTCAACATCAGCATGTTTATGCAGCCAGTTTAACAGAACATTTCTGCCTTTAGTGTACAGCTATCCAAATTTCTGTTCAATTAGAGTAGTTCAATCAAAAATCCTCTCCCTGCTCTCATTTGCAGATCAGATCTATAGACCATTGCCTAACTTGCTCAGGCAACAAATCAGGCAATCAATCCCTCAGAGAGCCAGGCTGAAGGCACTCATAACACTGCCAGTGGCTTGCCTTTAAAGTGAGGCATTTTTTACTGCACACTTACCTTGGGTTAACTTCAAGGTGATAATTACTTGCAATGGTGCTAATTTCAATTTTCTTTTTAGAAGGTGCCTATATAGAAAATAAGCACATTAAGTTTCAGAAAGTGTTCTAAAAATCTCTTACAGCTTACACCTGGCTAAGTCACAGGCAAACCAAGAATCCCAGAGACCAAAGAACTCCCAAGACACAGACTTGCTGATCTCCTAGGCTCTCAGCCACGCCTCCAAAGAAAAAAAAGGATACTGACAAATCATCCAGCCTGTAAAATAGCAACAGCAGAGATGCTACTGTCCAAACTGAGCTGCAAACAATAAATTTAAAAAAAACCACTCTGAACAAGAAAACCTACACCACAAGAACAGCCACCCAGGCACAGAAAACAACAGACAATCCCACATCTCGAAGTCCTAAAGAACATCTGGAAAATAATTCATTCATATAACCAAACTGGTATGAATAATTACATAAAAAAGGTTGAAGATACTAAATGCAAAATAAAAAATAGTTTTTAAAACTCAAATAAATACAAAGACCTCGTAACAGAAATATGTCAGTAGTTCCACATTACTTCACAGCAGATGGGAGGTTTTTTGGGGTTTTTTTACCGTTATACTCTGATGCTCAATCCTCAGTTTCTCCACTCCTGGGCCATATAATTCCCTTAACAAACACATTATTCTTGTCTTTTTTCCGGCTCCTGATGGTCCATACACCAACAGATGAGGAAAGTCACCGCACTGAACCTGAACAAAAAGAAACAAGATCAGTTAGCTACCATAGTATTTTCCTTGTAAGATTATTTATCTTTCCATTATCACCCAAGTTTAAATTAAATTACTTTTCCAGCTCCATCACAACATAGGACCTAGAATTAAAACTGCCAAAATCCTTTCCTGCAGCAATGTTTGTTACAGAATATCGTATTTTTCACAAGGCCATGTGCAACTCGTTTAACTTCAAACACCTCACTGCTCGACAAAGACCCCAAGCAGACCAACAACAAAACAAACCCCAAGAACCCCTCTCCAACATTTATACGCTTCCCACAGTTACTAGAGTGACAGCTGTGAGAAACACGTAGAGAAAAGGTTTGAAACAAAGTTTAAAGCAGATGCTTATATATATAGTTATTATATATATGTGTATGGGTATGTATATATACACACTTTTAAGAGTTTATTTCCAGAAAAGCTAAAAAGCACTTGACTTGGAGCACATCTTACCCCACAGAAAGCACTGACATTAGTGAGATATCACTCATCCCTCAGGAAATGAATGTGCCTGTCTGGCAGGGGAAGCAGTCCTGACTTCCATTCCTAGCTGCTCGCCTCAAAAATTTCTGCTAACATTAGGCGAACAAGCCAAGCCCTGTTCTCAGGGACACTGAAACCAGGAGGAAGAACATGTGCACACCACTCCTGAAAGAGTCGAGCCACTGATCCCCTCGCAGCCTTTCCCTGGGCATTAAGGCCTCCCTGCCAAGCAGGGCGCGATGCCGGGACACCTTCCCGCGGCACGGCCTCCTCGGAACGCCAGGGCCTGCCCGGAGGGAAACCTCCCGACCCCGGCCGACAGGAGCAGCGCCACGGGCCCGGAGGGAATCCCAGTGACAGCATGGGCCAGGTTGGAACGGACCACAGCGGTCCAACCTCCCAGAGCACAGGGCACGGGATTGCATCCAGATGGTTCCCGACTGTCCCCAGTGACGGAGACTCACAGCCACTCTCAGCAATCTGTCCCCAGGCTCGGTCACCCGCACAGTAAAGCCTCCCCCCTTATTCAGGCGCAATGCCCACTCCGGGGGGATTCTCGCTGCGGGGAGGAGAGGACCCGGAGGACCTGGAGGCCGCCGGGGCCCCGCGCAGAGCCCGGCGGGGAGGCCGCCGAAGGGCGCCGGCGCCGGGCAGAGCCGAGCCCGTGCCNCAGCCCGGGCCGCGCGGAGCCGCGGCGGGTTCCGCCTTCCAAAGGGTCGGAGACACTCCCTGAGCCGCGGCGGCAGCAGCCGTGGTGCTCTCTGAAGGGTTTGACAAAAGAGCCCCTTACCAAGCGCTGCGCAGGAGATAAACTCTGCCCGCCAGCCCAAACCAGCACGCTGGCTCCCCGTCGGGGGAGCGGACCCTCCGACCCCTCTGAAATCATTCCTCTGGCGGCTCATTTCAAGGAATCACAGAATCACTTAGGTTGGAAAAGACCTCTTAGGTCTAAGCTGAGACCTAACACCATCAACTCAACCAGACCGTGGCACTGAGTGCCACATCCAGTGTTTCCTTAAATCTCTCCAGGGACAGTGACTCCACCACCTCCCCGGGCAGCCCATTCCAATGTCTGATCACACTTTCTGTGAAGGAATTCCTCCTCATGTCCAACTTAAACCTCCCATGGAGCAACTTAAGGGAATAAAGACTTGGTTGAGGGAGTTGAGTTTACAATCAGACAGTAATTTGAAATGTGCATTCTCCAAAAGCCTGTAACATCTAAAAATGCTTGGTTTTTTATTTCTTGTTATTTGGTGGACTCATCACTGTTATCGATAACGTTCACTGTGATCTGATGATGTTCATCTAGCCATTTCATCCTTAAAACTGTATCTCCTGTGCCAGTTCTTCTACTTTGGTTTACGGCAAAAGCCAGCTTTCACAAAGATTCAGATTATTTTCTTCCCTTTCGCAAAAACTTTTTCTGCAGCCTCACTATAAATTAATGAGTTGCCCATAATATATGTATCATACAGTGAATTTTGAAGTTCCATCTATGTGTGTGGCTTTTTGTATATACAGAATATTTATGCAGAGAATTGCACAAAAAATATGTATGTAATAGACAGACTCATTTTTCTCTTTTTCTTGTAGCCTTAATACATGAAGCATATGCACAAGTGATATTATTTGAAAGTCAGAATTTCTTGAAGTAATGAAACATGGATATCTATACACATGAATGGTCTAAAATGTGTCAGCCTATTCTTTGGGTTTTTTTGTTTGTATGATTTCTGTGGAAAAAAAAATGTAGATGAAATGTTCATGTGGCTGTTCACATTTTATCAGGTCTATGTGCCCATTTATTCACACAGTCAGAAAGTATAATGCTTGTAATGGCTGCTCTAACCTAGACATTTGAGTTACTCATTAAGATCACAAAAACCTGCTGAGGGCACAAGGTAGTAGAGCACTTTCCATCAATACCATGTTACCTGTTTGTCTGAATTAGTTACATTACTTGCTCTCATGGGCATTCATTAATCAGTTTTATTTGCAGACTGCCATGAATTAGCAAATTTTACAACTACCTGACAGGAGAGTATAGCCAAGTGGGAGTCGGCCTCTTCTCCCAGGCATCCAGCAGCAGGACAAGAAGACACAGTTTCATGCTGCACCAGGGCAGATTTAGGTTGGACATTACAAAGAAAGGGTGATTAGATACTGAAATGGACTGATTAGATAATCACCCTTCATGGAAAGGGTGATTAGATACTGAAATGGACTACCCAGAGAGGTGGTGGAATCACTGTCCCTGGAGGTATGTAAGAAAAGACTGGATGTAGCACTGGTGCCATGGTCTGGTGGACAAGGGGGTGTTGGGTCATAGGTTGGACTCAATGATCTCAGAGGTCTTTTCCAATCTAGTGGATCCTGTGATTCTCTTGGTGCTTCTTTGTCAGCACTGCCCTGGTGCATGACTGAGTCTGTGAAAGTTGCAGCAGTAATATCCTGCCCGGTGCTTATCTTCTACCAAGCACTGCAGGACGTCCTGTTCCTCTGCCATTTGCTACCTTTACGTTTTGGGGCCTACGGTGTTTCTCATGTGTGGCTGTTCTCTCTGCTTCATACCTGCTGCTCATCAAAGTAATCTCTGAATCTGACCATTAATTTATTTGGTATTCTCTTTGGTTAGCTGTATTTATTACTTGCCTTTTTATGCTCTTCCAGATTCTTAGCTCATTTGCCTGACTTTTTAATAATTCCCGAATGATGTGCTGCTCTTCTTGTGTCTATCAATGTCACTTAATTGCAACTTTTTGATTACTCCTTATAACCTACACAGTTTTTCCAGCCCCCAGAGAGCTTTTTGCTAACTCATACCAGCTTCCAGCAAGTGCTCTGACAGGTATCCCACGTTTTTAAAGTACCAGTGGAAACAAATCCTTTTTGCATGAGGTCAGACATAAGCAAATAGGACTGAATCCAGTAGTCTTTTAGATACTTTCAGCTTCTGAAGAGATCAAGGAGTGAAAACATAGCATGTCTGAAAAGCCCTAGGCTCTTTTTATTATTAGCTTTATTTATTATTAAAATTCCATAAGATTTCTTCTTATCCTGCAAAGAAAATCTTGGAAATTGTGCCTTACCTCAGCAGTGCATTTAAGCATGGGCTTATATCTAAACTTTCAGTTATTTCATGCTATATAAAGTAATTAGGCAAATGAACAAAATTAATTTGTTAAGTAAGAATCATCATTTTAAAACCTGCGCCTGCATGAAGCATTGCAGTTGTGGTACTTTATATCTGATTAAAATGCTCTACAATGCTTTGATTTTCTGCTTCATTAATTTTTTACCTTCACTATAAATCTAAACAAAATGAAATAACTATCTAAAATGGAATGGTTTGGCCGACTGTATTACAAATAAATTAATGTGAATAATACAGGAGACTGGCAATTTCAGCTGCAGTCACAATTCACTCAAACACAAAGACTTTTAGAATATGTCTTCACTCACTTTGTTCAGTCCAGCAGAAAGGTCAAAAGGTAAAATGACTTCTCTGCATGAATAAACTAGACAGTATATCTAAAAATAGAGATTTTTAACTACAAATGGCATTGTAAGCCTCTTACTATCAGCAGCCACATTATCAGAAAGTGACACAATGTCAGGTACTGTAAGAGAACGTCCATCTTATACCCAAATTGAAGCAAAACTGTAAGACCTGTGTCCTGTGTCTAAATATATATATGTGTGTGTGCGTGTGTGTGTGTGTATATATATATTTTAACCAGCTTTAAACAAATTATTGAAGCATTAGAACAAATTAGAGAGTTGTTACACTGACCTCTGAAATATATTTACAGCATGATTGGTGCTAGCAAACCAAGTAAAGGTCCAAGTACCATTTTGCTGTACAATGACTTGTATTTTTCAAACAGAAGACTTTTTGGCATCTTTTGATCCTTCAGGCTGCTTATCTTACTGAGATAGATTTTTCTTTTCAGTTTCAAATATTTCAGCAGATCACTGTCACTCTATTGGCTGTCACTCTAGGTTATGTCCCCCTGTCCTCATCAGAGCACCTATATTGCTGCAAGTAAATTGTAGTATGTCAAGGAAGATTAGATTGCTAATTTAAAAAAAAAAGACCATAATAAAGTGACATCTGTTCTACTGGTGACATGCTGTTGTCACACAGATTGAATTTGACAGTGGAAAAAACAACTAATGGTGATAGCCAAATAAAAACTAAAATAAGCCCATCTCATATAGATTGGCAGCACCAAAGAAGCTGCTTCACTATAAGAGAAGTAAAACCAAGAAATCCATTTTCTTCAGGAGTCTGATGGTTTTCTTACAATCCTTTATTTTATTTGGAAAATTAAAGTAACAAAAACCTTACAGAAGTTTTCCATGCAAGGATGAGGCAAAAAAAGGTGTAAGATACTTATTTACAACCATTAAAACTGTATTCTGGAAAAGGCTATGGAGTTAATACTTAAATAGAGGATACATCCTGTGCATCACTCATTACCATAAAGTCTTTTGTACATTTGTCCATCTGGAAAAGATTAAAAAAAAGCCCTTTCATAAAGATGTGGAAAGGTGAAAATAATTAGGTGTGTTTAAAAAAACCCACCCAGGGTGCTTGTCCTGATGTAATCGGTACTCCTTCATGTTCCAAATCCTGCTGCTAAGAACCAGACCCTGCTCAGATTTCCCAGACTCTAATTTACGTAGAGAAGCTAAGAAAAAAAGGTGAGGGATGTCTTGCTGTTCTTATGCCCTCTGTGGCCTCAACTGTGCATTGCTGTGCAAACCTAAGACCTTTTTTTTTTTTTTCCCAACAGTAAGGATTGTCCAGCTACATGTTTAAAGCAAGATTCACATCAGCATAGTTAATCATAATAGAAAAACATAAGGAGGCTGTTTACATTGTTTAAATAGCCTGAACATAAATTCAAACATGTCTGGGGACATGTAGAGTTACAGATCCATTCTTCACATGAACTTCAGCTATGTTGAATACATACCCATTTTTCTACTGAGGGTGTTGTTAAAAACCATTGGCTATTTTCATATGTATTATGGGTCTTTCCCCCAGAGGCTTATAAGGTCACCGACTAAAATACACACTTATGTTCTTCAGTTTCTGCCAGCCTGCATTTTGCAATAACAGAACTGGAACAGAAAGGAAGCTCTTGTCCACTAAGGACTGCAGGTTTGAACTTAAGTCTCCTGAAAGTGTTCTGAACATGACTCAGTAAGTTAAGAAATATTCAGCATTCTTTTCTCGATGTATTCTACATAAGACACAGAAGTATCTTATGGAAACTGGTCCATAAGATCTCAAAAGAATGACATACTGTCAGATATTTAAAGATATAAAGAAATGTGATGCTTGTCCTGTAATTAGAAATCAAGTTTGTGAATTTGTTGACATATGATGTTTTTTGTCTTTTGCTAGATAAGAATAAATGTCACTGACAGTGGACTAAGGATTATTTTTAAATGTAGGTGTTTTGCTTCCATTCTCATCAGGACTTGAACTAGATTTTTTTTTACTGACCTGAGTTACTTTTACAATGAAAAATAATGACAAATAATGCGCTTTTGCAAAAAAATAGATGAGTGTAGAGGAAAGAAGTTGCATCCTAGATATCTTTGCCTGTTATATCCTAACTAATATGGCAAGGATAATACATGTTTTCTAGATTTCTAACATTTGATAACTTTTTTTTTAATTTAAGTTTTTCTCTTGATGATAAATGTCTAAGCTCATTTGAATTCACGGAATGCTAATAAATTTAATTCAGCCACCTCCGAACACGTCTTGGTGTATTTCCAAAGATACCAATAAATGTGGCATCTAAAAATCAGATTTCTGTGGAATTCCTATAAAGTAAGTTACTAGAAAACAATGTTACCCAAACCTGTGCCTATCCTGTGCCACTGGCAGACCACGTTGTTTGTCCTAATCATTGGTTTTATGAATACAGTAATATTTCACATCTTGGCTATCATAATTTCATCTCCTATAAAATCAACAACTTACACTTGTAGAATCTCTTTTATTCAGGCCACAGCAGTCTTGCTCATGTCTCCTAATTTGTCTTTTCCCTTTTAGGGTAATTACAATTTTGTTAAATCAATGGACATACCAAAGCTTTTGAATTTCCTAGTTTTCTCCAGAGACTCTCTGCCTTCAGAAGAGCTTTCATCTTATGTTCAATGTCAGTTTCCATAAATTTTGCTAATCTTTCAAGTTTTGTTTTGATATCACTCAGTCATCAGAGGTTTACTCAGATTTACTAGCTAATTCCAAGGCCAGCCCTGATCATGAGTCAGTAGGTGGAATCTTAAAAGCAGTGTATTCTCACATCCCCACTGTAAGTGTGTCTCTGTTATAAACGCATCTATAACAACAAAACAAGCTACATCATGCTACACTTCTTGGTTTTATACATAAAAATATCCAATACACAATGACAAAGGAAATCTGGAGTAGAAATTTAGTTTGAAAAACATTTACCACAGATTTATCCATCTTTGGTGACAGGAGACTTGTATACATAACACTATTACCTAGCTGAGGTCTTGGAAAATTACCACAGAGCAATACCCACTATGAAAAGCTATTAGTATTGATAGGTCTTCCTACAGCTATATTGCTATTGATGTGAATGGGAATGAACCACAGTCCCAGAGCTCCTGGTGCTGGAAAGTTTTACCAGTGGAGATTAAGTGATTGACTTTCTGTTCTTGAGCATTACAACACTATAGTGGCAAAAGTGCTGCTTTTCTTTTTGTCAAACAAAAACAGGGACAGTATCATAAGGCCTTCTGATCATTCCTCTGGTTCTTACATTTCTTACACAAGGACTCTTAAAAATTAGTGGGGTTTTTTTAAAGTTGGCAATGCAGAACCCAGCTCTAAATGCTAAGCACACCTTGAGGAACAGTCTATTATGCTGTTGAATTTAAGGAAAACAAGACATAGTGGATTAAATATTTTGTTTTCATTCTCTTCATTTATTTCGTCTTTCCACTTCTTCCGGTTTAGTCTGAATTTACACATACAGTGAAGAGAATTCATTTTCAACTGTGTGAAGAGCCTCTTTTCAAGCTTTAGTGCAAGTAGAATTGAGTTCATATGAATGATTTGCTGTATTCATGAGAAAGCTGTGCTCTTACTTTTTTTTTGTCTCAGATGTCTCTCATCTGGAAGAATCAGCTTAAACCAACAACATATGCAGGCCTTGAAGAACCATTAAGTCCATCCTTCAGAGATGCAGTTGTTAAAATTTATGGATTATATTCTAGCTGCACATGTGTGACTGCACTGTTCGTGATAGAGAAATAAAGAGCATAGGCTAACAATTGATATATTTTTAAAATTAATAATGAAGGACCTTCCAATTTCTATAAGTCAGTTGTTTATAGGAATACTGTGGCTCTGAGTGGCATTCAAAGCACAGACTGTCACTTTTTCTGCCTCCTACAAATTTTTCCTTTCTGGAGCCTGTTTTTTCCTAGTATGTCCTCTGCACTTAGGTGTCATTCCTTTTATCAGGCCCTAATATCCTTGTGTGATGGCTAATTAGGCATCTGTATCAGAGGTCAAAACTGTGATAAATTCTTTGTACCTTTAAGAAAAGTTAGTAAGCTTGATAGGAAAGAGGTAAAGAGGAAGATCGCTGTATTTTGCCTGTATTTTGAAACTGACCAATGGGTTCCATTGGGGTGCTCTAGACATATTACCTGCAAATCATGTCTGGAATGCTACATAAACTTGTACAGTTCTACTTGTGCAAGTGGCCTTTTCTTGCTAATCGCAACAAAAACCTGTAGCAGTAAAGAAAAGCAGAGACTGGCCACTCTCAGTAAATTAGATGAGCTGTCACCAAAGGTTATGGAAAAAGACACCAAAATGTTTGTTCCTATCCATGGGACATGCTGAATTGTGGGTTGAGTTGCATCCCACCAGAGTAAGGTTTTCATAGTATGAGGTGAACATATGCGTATCCTGGGGTATGACATAAGTTCACATGGCTTGTTTTGGGGCATGAAGGGCCTGCTAGGGCAGTGCTGGAGGGGTGTGTAGCGTGAAGGAAATTAGATGTGGTGCAGTCTTTCTATGCTGCCTGTTAGAAACAGCACATGCTGTCGTCCAGAGTATGCCTTGGCATTGGCTTAGGAAGTCTTAGAATAGGCCAAAATGATGCCAAGGAACATGCTTAGTCTTGGCAAGTATGAATGAGCATGTGTACAGTGCTGAAACACTTTCTTTGGCCTTCATCACTTTCCAGTGTAAAGGAATGTGAATCTTGTATGACTTGCTGGTCCTAGCAGCCAGCAGTACACACTGGCCAGCCTGCTGATGGCCTCCTGGAAAACCCTCAGCACAGCAAGCAGATTGTTTACGTTGCTTCTGGGAACTAAGGGGCACAAACTCAAAGCAGCACTTTCAAAGGTTCAAAACAAGACTTTGGTTCTTCCCACAGATCATAGTTACATTTTAGAAGTCCTTGACACAGGATACTGGGGAGGCTAAAAGTTTACAGAAGTTTAGGGCCACATAAACTCACAGAAGAAAAAGCTGCAGTGTTTCCTGGCTTTGTGGAAGCTACATCTGGCACAGAGAGTCCCTAAAACAACATTGTTGAAGTTTGGGAGAATGTTCAGGGAAATTACCACTCTATATTTGTCCCACTTACATATTCTGCCCTGTGTACCTTCTGTGACTGCTGTCAGAGTCAGGATACTGAGCTGGAGTTGCCTGGTCCAGCTGCAGTGCTCTCCCAAATTTATCTTCAGTCTCATCTCCGTCAATGTGCATGCCTCCAGTGAACTCAAGACATACAGAGTCTGCTGCTCGGACTGCTCATTATTTTTCCATTGCTTTCTGTGGGGATTTAGTCCAGACAGGATCAAGTCATGTATTTTTTCAGCACCTGCAGACCTAGGGCATTCTGTCATCATAAGCTTCCTGCTTAGCTTAGTATGCTCCTCTTTATTTTTTCTGCCATTCTTCCACTCAGCCAGAGCAGACTAGATTTGTTTTAGGAAGCAGAAATTTGGCTTTTTAGGCCATTAGTGCCTCTGCTTGTAAATTATCTTCTCCCTAGAAAAAGCTGCTGTAATTCTTTAACACTGCCAGGCAATAAACCCTTCCTTTCTCTTGTAACTTTTCTTGTCAGCACTTTGTTTATCTGTTCCAGAAAGTCTGCCTTTCTAAAGCTTTGTTGGTAGCAAGTGGAAGATGTCTTGGGCCTATTTGCATTCTGCATCAGTGTGCAGGGTCTGAGCAACAGCATGAAGTGTCTGCACTTAGCGTGTCAGATATGTCACAGCTTTTCAATTTCAGTTCTGCTACCACTTTTTACCTTCAAATCCTTCAATAGGCCCATATTCTAGAAAATAGAGCTGTAATTTACTATGACATGGCTTCCCCTATTAAAAATGAGTACATCTGTTCACTCAGCTATGGGTTCCTCAACACCCTCCAGTAGCAGCATAATTAGACTTCTGATTGCAACCTGCAAATGATTCCTCCCCCAAATATCTCCCAATCTAATTTTAACTGCGACATAACAAATGATGCTAATAAACAACAAGGAGAGAACATGATAAGGGTAAATGAGTTATAGCAGTATCACAGAGGAAAATTTATTTGCACATAGATACAAGTGTGAACTCACAAGCTTATATAGGCACTAGATGTTTAAGACTGTGTAAAAAGAGAAAAACATAGACATGAAATACATTCAGGACCATATTAATGGGTTTATCTTGCATGCTGTGCCTTATCTAAATCTTGTTAATGCTAAGTATACAAACAAAATTTGCTTCTGTTCCTAATAGAAATTTTCATGTATTTTTAATAGACATCTAAAGTCTTCATCTTGTTCTAGGAGGTATGCTGTTATTTCAGGAAACTTGCTTTTATCAAATTGGTGACTGTCAAAACAATTCTGAGACTTTCCACTGACTTCAGAAGGCTGCTGATTAGCTTCACTGATCATGTGAAGTCCATCCTGTAGTCAGAGAACCCCTGAGAAAAGTCAGATATGCAAATTTAAAAGATGATACCATTCACGTTTCTGGTACTACCAGAAGTTTTAATTATTAAATCAGTATAGAAATGGGAGGGATTTTTATCACAGTGAAGGTAATAGTTATTTTGCTGTTGATTTCCATAGGTTCAGGATTTTATCTATAATGCACAAATGATTTACTAGATTTAAAATCTTACTAACATTGCAATATGTTTAGTAATATAGTGGAATATTCATTGTTGGGCAATCCAGCTGTTCTGCTAAATGTTATAGAAGCACCCTCAGGTAAAGTATCATTGATTTCTTCTCCCTTTTGGTTTGCAATTTGTGTTTATCATTGGTTGCCATATGGTGCAGGTTCTTGACACCATTCATCAATATAACATCAGGCATTCTGTTCCCCTGTTGTACACACTGGTGTCAGTCATCTTGGCTTCAGAATAAGGGTTTGGACAAAGGTTTTTTGTTTCCAACAATCAAACACTGTTGATTAATTATTTATGTAAACTTAATTATTTCTCACTAAATGAATTAAAAAGGTAAAAAGAAAAAAAAGCTATTTATATCTTATATACAAAAGAGTAAGCAGATTGCCCTAACAGATCAGAAAGAATCATTCTTCCCATGCAGTAACAGATAAATAGGTGGATGGTTAAGAACAGGGCTTTTTCTTCATCTTGCAATATCAGATATTGATCAGAGATTGAAACAGGACTTTATCTGTTGATCTGCTGTCTTTCTAATTTAGAATCTTATGTTTTTTAAGCCTTGGAATTATACTGTAGGTAACTAAGAAACACACAGGCATGCTAAAATAAGTTATTCTGCAATTCAGTCATCTTTATTAGGATTGCCAAGGAGGAGGGCAGATATAATTAGCAAAACTTACATTTTATCAGCATTGTAAAATTTACAAGTTTCTATAGAAATATTTTGAAGGTATTGAGCAGGATATAAGAGTTAAGGAAGTAATAACAGATTTTTTAATATATATTTTAAATTAATGTAGATCTACTCTTAGGACTGATTATTTGTTCTGTTCAAAAGTGTGTTCAATTTAAATGTTGCTTTATTCTTGATCTGGCTGAATGTCATCTCTGATTTTTATGTCATATAAGGAAATCCTGGATTTCAAAATCACTTCTATTACACAGTGGTTCATTTGGACAGAGTTTCATTTGGAGCAGGAGTTTCTGTCGTGCTGTGGTTATCATGTTTGCCTGTCATGAAAAGTGGTTTGAAACTGGGTGAAAACACTGTTTTGGGGAAGTAAAGCACTTCTGACTGTAAGAGAAGATCATGTTCCTGACCACCTGAAGATTGTTCATAAGTCTATAGGACCTGCCAAGTTGCATCCCAGAATCCTGAGGGAATTGGCTGATGTCATTTCCAAGCCATTCCCCATCATACTTGAGAAATCATGGCAGCCAGATGAAGTTCCTTGTGACTGGAAAATAGGAAACATTTTACCCATCTTTAAAAAGGTTAGAAAGGAGGACCCTGTGAACCAGCAACCTCTGAGCCTCCCTTCTGTGCCTGGGAAAGTCAAGAAACAGATCCTTCTGCAAGCTGTGCTAAGGCGCATGGAGGACAGGGAGGTGATTTGAGACAGCCAGCACAGCTTCAACAAGGGAAAGTTTTGCTTAACCAACCTGGTGGCCTTCTCCAATGGAGTGACTGTATCAGTGGGCAAGGACAGAGCTATTATCTCTCTGAACTTCTGTTAAGCTTTTGACACCGTCACCCACAACATCCTTCTCTCTAATTGGAGAGAGATGGATTTGGTAGGTGGACTATTGAGTGGATAAGGAATTGTTGAAAGGTCGCATCCAGAGGGTAGTGGTCAACAGCTCAGGGTCCTGATGGATGTCAGTGTTGTCCCTCAGGGTCCTGTACTGGGACCAGTGTTATTTAATGTCTTCGTTAATGACAGAATTATAGAATCATAGAATCATCAAGAGACCTAGAAAATCATCCAGTCTACCAAGCAGTATCACTGTAACCCCTAAGCCAGTAAACCAGATCACCCAGTGCCAGATCCAAATGCCTCTCTAACCCATCCAGGGATGATGACTCCACCACATGCTCGGGCAAACTGTTCCAGTGTCTGACCACCCTAAAAGTAAAGATTTTTTTCTAATATCTGATCTGAGTCTGTCCTATCTCAGTTTGAAGCCATTTCCTCTGGTTCTCTCACTGCAGGCATGGTACAAACGACCAGCCCCCACATCATTACAATCGCCTTTCAGGGAGTTGTAGAGAGCAATGAGGTCCCTCTTGACCCTCCTCTTCTCAAGACTAAACAAACACAGCTCCCTCAGCTGGGGATTCTTTATTATATTAAAGGCAAATGCACAGATGCAATATAATTCAAATCTATGTAAATTCAACTGTTCCCACTGATTACAATGGAGAATGTTTCAAGCAGTCTTCATGTCACTGCAAGTAGAGTAAAAATCCCATGTATTTGGCAGAGAACAGGAGATGGCTTTGAAAAATTTGGCTTAGACAAGATAGCAAAGGCAATGTACAGAAATACGTGGGGGAGATTTTCTCTTCCCTTTATTCAACCAGTTTCCATCGCTGTTCTCTTCCCCCATGTGCCAGGATATAATATTGTCTTGTATCTAACTCTGACACTTTCTGCTTGTAGGGGTAGTATGATGTGCAGAGGAAGGTTTTTACGCCCTTGCTGCTTCCCCAGTCTAGCAAGGTTCCATAATTACTCTTGAATCCCAAATCCCAAGTTCCTTTGCCTGTGAGCCTGGGAATCATATTGATTTTGGTGGAAACCTTGAGTCTAGGAAACCTTGGTACAACAGGAAACTAAGCTGAATTTCAGGCTGAATGAAATACCAGTTTATAATGTAATTTTGAAAATCTGCTGATATGCAGTCTCGGGGCAAATTAAAACCTCAGCAGGAGTAATACCATGCTGTGCAAAAATATTGCAATTGATGCTTCTGTTTTTTACTGTAATTGTCTGAGACCCTCAGGAGAATACATACCAGACTCCAAAGGAAAGTGCATTTGTAAGCGCTATAAACTGGTGTTTTGAACAGCACAGGGATGTGAAAAAGAAAAATGACACTTCATGAGGTTCTGGATGAGAAAAACAAATTAGATCCTTCTGCCATAGCTGCTGCTACTCATATACTCACAGGTTTGTTTTTGTTTAAAAATAATCTAAAGTGCTTTTTTATTGTAAAAATAAATTATTGCTCATAAAAAAAATTCAGGAGCTGGATGTTTTATTATCATGGCTTACACAAGAATAATGTGCAGCACGAGAAGCTTCCTACTGTGGCAGAATTCAAATGTTAACAAAAATTTAAATACTCATCTATAGTATAGAACAGCAGATTTTATTGCACTGCCCTAAATGTTCAGGTCATTTCCCCATAGGTAAAGTGATACAGATCTCGCTGCAGCTGTGTGTGTTCCTCTGGCCATGACTTTACTTCTTGCAAGCAATGCCTCACGTCCCCAAGCCAAACAGAATTGACCCTCTCGACAGTCAGAGAAGGCAGTGTGTTGTGGGCCCTCCGAGGCCTTTTTCTGTATTTCTCTGCTGTCCTCTCTCTGGACTAAGGTATCAGATTCATATGATTCAGGGATGGATCTATGATGTAGATTCTTATCAACAACCATCAAATTATTTTTAAAACCACCTCAGAGATGTTGAATTTCTGTACTGTTGATCTAGGCTGCTCCTGGTCCTAACCAGCCTCAAAAGATGCAAATAATCTGCCTTGCTGTGTGCTTCTGCTTGCAAGATTAAAATAATCCCATTACAATATGAATGTTATGATGGTGAATACTGGCCATGTTTTAAAGGGTCCAGTGACACCTCAAATTTCCTAGAGTAGCCAGTCCTTCTGAAATGAGAAAGGTAGGAGTCATACAACGGCTGACTGAATGCAGAGTTCATTTCCTGCTGTTTCCATGTAAATGGGGAGCCAACATGTCCCTTATTTAAATCTCTGTGACTATAAATACAGTGTGTAGTGCTTATTAAAAATATAACTGTCCTATATATAATAAATGCTCTGCTAGTGGTGCTAGGAAAGAAAAAGGCTTTCTTCAGGATTTTTTTTTTCACTTGAAATCAAATTGTAAGGTTTTGTCAGCTCCTACAGGAGATCTTTAACTTTCTGCTCCATCACTTAGAGACTTGTTCTTGTTGTCACTGGTTAATGGTACACTATTATCTGTATTCCTTATCCAAGCTACCTACATGACTTTTTCACCCTCAAAACTATCTCATCAATCAGACCATTAAATGAACACAATAAAAATAAAAATAAATGTAACAAACTGTCATGTAAACTCTCTACAATTAACAGGAAAATCTGCATTACCTCAGGAATTTGTATGACTATTTTATTTTAAAAAGCACTGCTCATTGAAAAATATTTAGTAGAAACATGGTTTCCTGCTTTGTATCATCACAGAAGTGTGGCTAGTTTCTAGCCCCTCATCAAGGAAGTATGATTCATCAATAAATGAAGTAGAATCACATCTTCCTTATGTACTGCTACCCTTTAACTATTTTATGTACCTTCAACACTAAAGCACCTATAATAGAAAAGTCACCTAGAACTTCTGATGCTTCAGTATATTTAATTTATCATTTAAAATATATAATAGATAAATGTCATTCCAAGTATATTGCTTAAGATCTGATGAAATACACCTTTTCCCCCCTTATTTTTTAAACTTTATTACAGTGACATCCAGTAATTCAGGCAAAATTGTCTATGTACTTGGTCACTCAAGAAACGAAATTGAGCAATACATTTTGTACACATCTCCTTTAGCTCCTTGTTTTCATTAGCCATTTGTCAACTGCTCAAAATTCAGACTCCTAAATGATCAAAGCCGTATATCTGAGTATTTTCAGATATTCTTAGAAAATACATGAGAATTTTCTTCCAGCTCATTCTTTCTTAAGTTTTGTCACAGAGAAATGACAAAGGAACCACTTCCTTTGAGAGCTGAGCATGTTTGTCTAGGCAATAATAGTCAAACTCTGTAATAAAAAGATTAGTCCCCATAAATGTGGCATTTTCATGCACATTCTCTTCTTCCTTATTTCTCATGGCTTTTCAGTTTAAATGGTTAAACTAAATATTAAAAGTCAGTTTGTTCCTCTAGTGATAGGTTACCTGCAAACTGTTGGTGGGTCGATATGGCTATAGCACATATGTGAGTGTGGCAGCTATATTTATGTCACCAGATGAGATTGTTGTTTGAGGTAACACTCAAACCCCTGTACATCAAGGGGTCTCTCTGCACTTCTCCAGTCCTTCCCATTTGGTGCTGCCAGCCAGGAAGGTCACAGTTAGGATCTCGAGTCATAGACCAAAGCTGTCCATGCTCCTGCTAAAACTCGGGGACACTGAAAGTGTTTGCTTATTTTGCCTTGATTTTATTGCTTCCTGAAAAATGCAAGAAAAGTCAGAGCAACGCAACATTTCTGAAAAAACATCCATTAAATAATGTTCTCATCTGGAAATTACCAAGCTTGTATCTTCAACTGCTTAGTGATTATTCTTTTAAGTCAAAGAAGTTTTGTGGGTTGATCGAAACTATTTTTCCAGCTCTTCATTTAACGAGAGAGAATCAGTTTTCCTTGTATGTTTGTAACTTGATTCAGGTTTCTGTTTAGGTCAGCAAACTGAAAAAAACCCCAGTGATTTTCATGTTTCTGTGACCTTCTGTTAGAAAAAAATAACAAACATCTACAGAAGAGGTAGATCTGAGTCACGAAGCTGGACTAGGACTGCCCCTACCTCTTCCTGGCAGGGTGCAGCCTCTGATGCTTTGGGGTCGGTAGGGATTCACGGAGCTGTGAGTGAGGGTGCCAGGGCCCGTGCCTGGAACACAGCAGCAGGGAGGTGGGACTTGCATGGATCCAGTAATTGTCAGTATTACTGAGTATGACAGCACTATATCTAATGCTGTTTTAAAACTGCAATCCAGGAGTTATGGTTGGAAAAATCACACCAATATACCTTGCTATCCTGTTGACATAGCTTCTTTTTCAGCAGGAGACTGATTTTAATTATTATGATTCAAACCCCCGATGTTATTGAAATTCTTTCTATAATTTGTTTCAGATACTGCATCGTTTGGGTTTTTTAACAGACCTCATGTCTCTATATACAACTGTGCTCTCCCGTCCCGAACTCTGGGCTCTACCCTGTAAGAGGGCTGCAGCCCACGAGGTGGCAGAGCTCGCTTTGGAGAGCAGCCTTTGGTGAAAAAAACTTTTTTTTTTTTTTCCCCCCTAGGAAAGCTCCCTCCCCCGCTTTCTTCCATTTGCTCATTAATTGCAAATGTAGCTTCCTTTTTGCAAATAAATTTCCTCAGACAAATAAAGGAAAATATTCAGCCAAATGTAGATATGGAGATCAGTTTTTATATTGGTTTTGATTCAAAGTTTCTTCTGTGAGCAAATACAGAAATTTTTGTCTAACTTCATTAATATCAAGAGCTTCAAACTAGTTGAACAAGTTGTAATTTGTTTAACTTCACTGCAATTTAAATCAGTTTCAGTGTCTCAAAATTTGAAAATGGCAAAAACCAAGTGAAAAATGTTCAACCCTTCAGCTTTTAGAATAGCAAATAATTTTTTTTAGAAAAGGATTGAAAGTCATTCCCCAACAAGAAATGTCTGTCACCGTTTAGAAATTACTAAATTTTCATCTGATTATCACAGATATTTGACATGAGCCTACTCAATATAACTTGACCAGTAAAGAAGTTCCAGCAGGTGACTCCATTTGATTTTGTTCCTTTTTCCAATTTCCAGACATGATACGGAGCGCAGATATGATTAACGTAATTCTAAACCAGAGTCAGCAATGTTATTGTAGGAGTTAGTAGCAGTGCAATATTCATATTAAGTGTGCCAATCCCTACAACAAAGCTGAACAGGAGAGTTATTTAAAGAGATTAAATGATGCAGAATAAAGCTTCCAAAAGCTGTAATTGAAAGTGACAGAAACATTAGCTTTCAAACAAGTAACATTTAATCACACAGATTATATAGAAACATAATTTTTGTATGTTGTTTTCTTCAACAGAATTTAATTTTAATCTGTTGAGACAGCTCATCATTTTCAGCTGCCTATTGCCAGAAGCCTGTCAGAGTATGTAAATGTACAGCTACTGTGAGTAGTGGGACCTGTTCTCTCCAACACTGGCCTCCGTTTATGCATGCCTAAAATTTCAGGTGCTCCTACCTGCACCTGCGGGTTGGACCACTTGTTGCCTTTGTATGTACCATTTGAAAGGTTGAACTTTTGAACTTCTGGACAAGCAGTGTAGTCCCAGTGAAAGCACCATATTTGTGCAGTCACAGGTAGAACATTATTAAAGGGCAAAGGCAGGAAGGATAAAAGCACGAAAAAACCTTTACACAAACACCCTGAGCCCAGGAGAAGGCTTCAAACCTTCTCACAAATAATACTTGATTTTGTTCTCCTGCAAGAGAGATCACAGTATCTGAAAGCAGAAAACAATTTGTGTATAGTTTGATTAGTCAGGACACAGAGAGAGTGACTGTCGTAATGCTGGAGTAATAACAGCTCCTCTGATGATTTACCAGTGCCCCCGCCCTGAGCGATATGAAACCAAGCTCTGTGTTTACAGAATGTGTGAGCAGGAGCAAATGTGACCTTCAGGAAGACCGACATGAAGTGCCTTTGCCTTCTGGGGACTCAGAAGGGCAACAGACAGGAGGAACTCATGTTGATATTAACCTGCTGTTTATAGCAGCCAAAAGTACATGTGAAAGCATGTCAAAAACTCCAAGCACTTTAGATGGGTTATTTTTTAAACATCATTTTTTTTGAGTTTATTTGCTCTTGTTGTAAAACATGTTTGAAAGTAAAGCCAGCTGTCTAAAAAAGTTTGGACTACAAGGTTGTAGGGAGGTTTATTTTATTTTTCTCTAAAAGTGCCTTTCTCTGCTAATATGGAAGTTTTAAAAAAATAGGATTCACCTGTGTTTCCCTCTCAGCTCCTTACAAAATCTGAATTATTTAGAGATGCCTTTTATTTCAGAGAAGGTCATATCAACAGTTCAGCACGGCCGGATTTTGAGAAAACAAGTATTTTGTATATAGAGCAGTTCCTTTGGGCTGATGGTGAGAATATTAAAACAGAAGCAGTTTCAGTGTGAATTGCAATCAGGGATCAGATCCTGACCAGGGCTGGGACTGCTCTGATCTCCCTTCCTGCCCCACAGGTCAGGCTGGGGTTTGTTCTGCTCCCATGGCACAGGTCTGGCACTGATGACTGAGCACCAGGGCGGGTAAAGTTTTGATAAAGGAGCCAAAAGTTCAGAATAAATGATTAATTTATTTATATCCAAAGTAAATTATACTATCTTCAGGGTAGGGACTGTCTTACCATATTTGTTTGCAAATGTTTGAGCTTTTTACCCTTTGTCAGCAATAAATGATAACATTGCAAGGAAGGAAAATGGACTTTAGAAAAGACTGCTGGCTTAAAAAGAGCAGCCAGAGAGAGAGCTTAGGCCTACAGGCATAGCTTTAATGGTGATACTGTCACTGAGAGAGACACAAGCTCTTGCCAAGGGGCTATTATAACACTCTGTGTATTACAGTGTTCAGTACAGGACATGTAGTCACCCTAGCACAGAGTAACACTTGCTATATTGTGCTCAGAATTAGTAATGAATATCATGTGAGTACGGAATGTATCAGATCTTTCCAAAACTGTGTCTGGGCAGGCAAGGGGGTTGGCTGCCTCACTCAGCAGGACACTCGAGCTACTTTGTGCTGCTTTGATGGCACAATGCTGCTAGGGGGTTTTCGTGACTGGCTGCTTAGGAATGCTGCTTATGTGAGGACAAAAGCCACTGATGGCCAGGAAATCCTGCATGATTTGGTCCCGGTGTCCCAATGACTTACATAGTCTTGATTGTCTCCAAGTCAAGAATCTGCAGGGGTTTTGATAAGCTACTGTTGCTCCTTGTGCATCACATTTTTTACTGAGGGTTGTTGGCTACAACTGTGATCAAAAGGTCATCGGTTCTGATTTCTCCACAGCTATTGATGGCACCAATAGAGGGATTTTGCCAGATTACATAATATTCATTATAATGCAGAAGCAAAATCATTCCTGCTTCCCTTGTTGATGTGGTCCAGGCGATGGCTGTGGATCTCTCTGGACATGACTGGGACATCAGACACCAGAATGCACAGAGCAAATGGAGAATGGGAGTTTATTGTCTCATGGACTGATGGGCCTCAGGTCTGTGCCTTCCTCCTGTCCACTCATGGCACCATTATGGGAAAATCAACAAACCTGGACCACTTCTGAATGCCAGTTCACTGTCACTTCATTCATGAATCAGAGTGCTGAAGACCTGTTGGTACCTACAGCAATAAATCTAAATTGGTTTTGTACCAGTGAGATAAATCTAAATTGGTTTCATACTGATGCCTCTTAAAAGGCCTCTCATAACTATAAGTTTGTGATTTTTGGTGTTCAAAGACCTGGGCAGCTCTTGCAAGGTGAGCTGGTGACACTGACCAATTACACACACCTCCCAAAGTTACTTTTAGGGCATGATGTAAAGACAAGAAGTATCTGCGGATTTTGAGGAATAGAAGTGAATTTGGAGGATAAAGGAAATGTGTGAGTTTTTATTTATCTATGTGGAGAGAACCATTATGTTCAACTTTCGATAAACATCTACTAACAAACTAGACAAGGGGAGTTGTCATAAAAAATAGAGTATATTTCTATAAAGAGTCTTATTTATCTGAGATGATAAAAGAAAAGCTGATAAGAAAAGATTCTTACTTTATTATATTAGTTTTATAGCAGAGTAGCTGCCCATAAATTCAATGGAATTTCACCAGCATTAAAAACACAATGAAAAAAAGAGATTCTGAATTCAAAGAGAATACAAGATAAAGGATTAGTTTGCTTATTTTTGATAATAAAACTAAATGTTGTGAGAACATGGAATATATTATTAGGTTAGAAAAATTAGCAATGCTATTTATACAGAAATGTCATTGATGATTAATTCACTGCTCAGTAAACTTTTCAAAGGCTAAGAGAGTGGTAATTTCAACTGCTTGTTCTTCATGTTAACAAATACTGTGCTATAGAATCTGCTATAAATGTCATCCATACAATAAAGGAAGAACAAATACTTACCTATGAAAGGACACCTGCTTTTCTTGTAGAAACATACTTCTACTGAGTTATATCTGCCTTTTTGTTTAAAATCTATTTTGTTTCCTGTTTTAAAATATTGACAAACTTTCCATTCCACATAAACATCTAAACTTCCTTAGTAAAAAAAATACCCTACACAATAATTAATCCTTTCCTTCATTTTTTTCCTGTAAAATCACTTTATAAACACTTTTTAAAGCTGCCAATCTAGCAATTTCCCCAGATGTCTTGTTATATTGTAGTAATTAAATTGTAGTCTCTGAGCTGTCTTTTTCATAGCTAAGTTTACAGGAAATGCATCTACATCCTTGTCTAGCACAGTATAAAAATGTTCTGCTGGGAATACAGTTGTATTTATTGATTTTTCAGAATTTGTAATTCCTTGTAAAAGAAATTTAGTTGGCTCTTTTGAGCTTTCATGAACTGATGAAGGCTGAAAACAATAATGATTTGAAAAGATACTTCTAGGGAATTTTATGACCTTGTAAGATTTGGCACAGGATCTGCTTTAGAAATGTGTTCTCCTTGGTATCCATACACTCTTTGCAATATCTAGTTACAAATAATGGCATTGCTACGTTCTTCATTTAATAAAATGTGTCTGACTACAAGATCTCACAAACAATATGCTGTGTTTAAAGCAATGTGTGTATCACCAGTGCTAATGTGAAGTATCTTTGCAACCCCACATCATAAAGCCAGAGCAGTAGAGAAGTAATCACCAGAGTTGATCTCTTGAGAAGTAAGAGAACAAATCCCAGCACTCTTCTGGGAAATGAGCTTCTACCTTCTTCACGTCCATGTTTAAGGACTGATAGTGGAATCTTCCTTCCTGACCTTGACGCCAGAGCAGCAGGCACAGAAAGGCACCTATAGCTTTTCTGTTCTTGGTGACTACTTCCAAGAGCCTTGAGCTGCACATGGCTTTTTGTTTCCCAGCAGATGCCCCTTGCCCAAGCACAGTCTCCAGGCAGGCAGGGAAATATTCCACCAAAGCCACACCACTGGGAATGCACAGCATACTCCCGTGTCCCTGCAACCATAGCTTCCTAGGGACTCAGTGCCCAGGCTTTGTCCACAGCAGAGATGACAAGGCACCCTCAGTGTCTGGCAGAGCAGTGAAAGGGGCAGAGTAGCCCCCACAAGTCGCCACTGCTCTCCTCTGCCACTGTGACAGCCAGGGTTGGTCTTAGGGACCCACAGCCCTACCTTTGCATGGCAATCCAAGAAACCAGCCTCATGGGATGGAAATTGCTCATATCACCTCAGCTGGGCTGAATTAACTTAAAGGTTTCAGGACTTGTTTTCCAGGATCTTGACATATAGTTCATGTTGGACGTGGAGGCCAAGTTAAAGCTTCCCACACCCTGAACTAGTATCTCAGCCAACTGAATGTGGCAAAAGGGAAGGAGAAAGTATTCTTCCTCTCCTGATGACATGATTTCACATGGAAACATTACTGAGAACCCAAGGCAGCAGATTTCCAAGAGGACATCCAACCCACTGGATTAGAAATGCATCCTGACACTCACACTCATGTTTCCATGTCTGTTTGGATGTGTCATAAAATATCAACCAAGTAGCACGAGACGGACAAAAGCAGTTCCCACTTAAGGATAATCTAGAGTCTTGTAATTAAGTTGGACTACCAACAAATTTAAAACTTTGATATAATTCTCTTGGAAAGCTTATTTATTCAAGTGAATTTGTGCTGGGATTTTCCAAGAGAATTTTCTGCACTCCGGTGTACATCACAGTTTCTATGGGTATGCGCTAATCCTTCCTGTTGGAGATGGTTGAAGTGTCTTTATAGTCAAATTAAATGAAAATCAAGAGTCCCAATGCTTTTTTACCAAATATATAATGCCTTCCCACCCAAATAAAAACATGTTTCTGCAGCAGTGACCTCCTGAGTCATTTAGCTGAATATTTTTCATTTATGCAGCTGCGTCCTTCCCCAAATGCCTCTTAATCACACAAAAAAATTAGGTGTCTGGTTAGCATTAAAAAACTACATCCATAACAGGTCTTAAACTGCTGTACATTCAGTGCATAGTTCTTCTCTGATGCAGTGATTGCAGCATTTTTCCAGTTTTGCTGGTGAAATCAGGTCAAACTTTGTATCAGTATTGACTGGGACTTGTTTTCATCCAACTATTTGCTTTTCAATATGCATGTTTCTCAGATGAAAAAATACATGCTTTTCCAGCGTCACTGAGAATCTAACATGGATTGCAACACAATTTGCAACAAGATCTCCATTTACTGCTTTTTGTTGTTGCTGCAGACCATCTTAAATTATTGTGAGGTTATTCAAAATATTGCATCTTTTCAAAGTTGATTTTCTCATAAAGCATTGCATCAATTTTGTTCCACCCTTCTTGTTTTCCATTTGATAATTCAAGGACTTGAGTGAATTAAATATGAGTCATGTACATTATGAACTATTCCATGAATTAGGAACACAGATGTTTACTGCCATTAATTATTGAGATCATTTTGGGATGAACTTTGTTATAACCTTGAAATGAGCCAGCTGATGGAGAATATGAACCAATGTAAAGTTTTTCCATAGCTCTGGAATGTCTTTCTCTAAGAAAAGCTGCAGAAGTATTTTTAAAACAACTTTAAGTTCAAAATTATCTGAAGAAGAAACCAGAAAATGTTTTCCCTCTATGATAAGAGCTAAACTGGGTTCATTTCAAAAACCAGAATTCCAAATAATTTCTTGTCCTAGTGTGTTTATCAGAATAGAGAGATGGCCTGAATAGCCTATTGTTCGTAACAAGCTTTGCTTCATCAAGTCAATAAATGGTTGAGTTGTTATATCATGTAGTTTCAGTTCATGAATTGTGCATCTGTTCAAGCCTCAATGGACTGAGAGTGCCTGTTTACAGGCTGCAAACTTTTCCTAGTTTGCATTTTCACTTTTTGAAAAAGAAATTAAATGTAGCACCAATTACCAAAGAAGAGAAATCAACTTAAGGGTTAGGATAATTAGGGATACTTAGCAGTCGAATTTCTATCAAACCTGTGAATGGCAACAAGTCCTGCAAGCAAAACTTCCCAAACTCACTGTTTTCTTTAATATAATAACTACCGAAGCAAACTTTTACCAGTGTATTAATTTGAATGGCACAACCAAGCAGATTTCAGGAGATTATCAGCACCTTTGATCTCTTGATCCACATATGCAAACCTCTTTGATATCGGATGGAAACTCAGCATGAATAAAAGACAGCCCATTTCCTGAGCAACAGAGGCTGATCTGGAAAAGGTCAGGCAGAGAAAATGGATACATACATAAGCCAGAATCATACTAAAAAAAATTCCCATCTTTCTCTAACTAGCTAAATGAACTTTTCTGAGGCTATTTGCTTTGCTTTGTTATGCTTTAGTGAAAGTGAGATACAATGCATAGAGAATTGTCGGAGCAACATTTCACTTCCTGGCTTTGACATTTCTGGTGGGTTATTACTGCAGAATATTTGTGAGCGTTCGTGACCTTCAGAGCTCAAAGAGCTGCCACCGGGAGGTAGACACACACAGAGCCACAATTAGTGCAGCATTTCAGGTACCTGTGGAAGCTCTGTGAGCTGTAACTTTAATTTCAACCTCTGTCCCTGGCCCTGTGACAGCCCCTTCTCAGGAGGACAGGGTTGGTGCCTGATTGTCCTGAGCAGCAGCAAGTGGTCAGGACAGTGGGTTTTGTGAGAAGGTGGAATAGGCTGCAGGACATCTGCCACTAGGGTGGTTTTGATAGTACTGGGGTGGCCTACAGTAGGGAAATAGCCCAAAACAAACAGAGGAAAATATTTGAAGAGGGAACAGCACCATTATAGTAGATACCTAAAGAAATAATGACGTTCATTTGACTGTGTCTCAAACAAAGGAACAAACAAATTTTCCATAGCTTATGTTTTGGGGCACGATAATTTTCAAGTGTTTTCATGTAAAGAAAAAACACTGCAAACTGATGTGAACATAATTATTCACACCATTAAGAGCTGTTTGTTATGGATATGCTATTTTTAATCACATTTCTGGTCATGTTCTTTTAGAAGCTGTTATCTTTATTCTGAAAGGGAAAAAACCACCAGTCCTAAGGTGGTCAGATGACAGATGCAAACTGGCCATTCTTTCCCTCCCTCAGCTGCTTATAACACTCAGTGTGGGTCTGCAGAGTGACAAGTCTCCTTGGTCCTTCCCAGCCACAGTTCTGAGATACTTACATATGAGGTTTGGTCCTCACCATCACAGTTCCTGTATTGCTGCTCTATAATTAGAACATTTCACATTTACAGAGAGCATTGCCATGCTGCCTACTGTCTAAAAACATCCCGGTAATGATTTCAGGCTCATGAGGGCATTTTGCTATATAGCAGAAGGAATATTTGGCAAGATTGCTGTGATCTGGGGTGCTCCATTTAGGATCTTTTAGTCTTAAAAGGGGTATCCTTCAAAAGCAGTTCTTTTTTTCTTTTTTAATAGTAATAACTCAGAGTTTCAGATTATTCCTTTGATCACGAAACGTCATGCATACTGATGCTCTGTAACGCCTCCAGAACTATCTCAGGTGATGAATGGCAGTACATGAGCAGCCTTGTCTTTATTTAGCATTTCTGGAAAAGTGGATGCCTGAATCTGGATTTGTACTCACATATGTTATGATGAAAAGTCACCAAGGCCCAGATACACAGGGACCCCAGCATGATGAAATCCAACCTGACTTTCCAGTGCCACCTCAGAGGCAGAAATTTGCAGTTCTGAATTATTCACCTTATTTATACAGCTGAGGAAGAATTAGGCACCAGACTGTGGGATGTACAACAGCCAGGATGCCAAGCAAAGGGATGCAGAGAAAATGCTGAAACAAGAGATGAGTCTGAAGCTCCCTCTCCCTGTCCCAGGGCTTCAGACAGCTGAGTGAGAGGGGTTTATAGCTCTGAAAATCTGCAGCCACTTCGGTTGCTGTTTGTGTATGAATAACTGTGTCAAAAGAAGATGCCTGCAGTAATGGTACTGTTCCTCACCTTACACGTAGAGCAGATGATGGACACCATTTCACAGGGGTGCTCATTCGGATGACTTCGGAAGAGCAGCAGGCAAATGAACTCCCTGCTTTGTGCTGAGCTCAGTGGCGCTGGCAGGGGCTGGGTGTTGTGTAACCACCCCAAACAAACAAAGGATTCTAGGCAGCCCACCAAATAGTTAGAAAATTGCCTAGACACACCGTGGAACAAAATATCTGCTGAGACACTCATCTCATCCAAGATAAGAAGGCCTCTGGGAATACACATTAGAAGTACACTTTAGGTGCCTAAATAACTTTACTGATGACAGCTTAGGTGACTTTCAGGTATGCTTGCCACAGGCAGAATTGTTGTGACTCACTCCCTTGAATGCAGGCATCTCAATTCTGCTTGAGCTATGCCTTAGGCACCTAAAGGCTTTTGGAATATTTTCCTAACTATTTGAATTTATAAAAGTATCTTGTTTCAGTAATGTGGCAAGGATTCAAATGGTTTCCGATTATCTATGTAAATGAGTAGGAGGTGATGTTTTGGATTTTGTAGATTCCTTCACTTTCCTAACATAATTATCAGAGTAGGACTTAAAATAATCCAGCACTTCCAAAGTGCTTTTCATTGACTTGACCACAGCTATATGTTAAAAAAATTAAAACTTCTGGACAGTATTTCAGGACTTCTTAATTTGCTTTGCCAACTTTTCTTTTGCAAACATGATTCTGAGGCCAGATTTTTGTTGTTCCAGAATATTGTTTCAGATAACATCTAGGCACTGTTTTGTATTTTATATATGACCATTTGTATTTTCTATATGACCTTTACACCTTATTTGCCAGACAAGCACTCTCAGCTTGTACAAACTTTTTTTAAAATTCCCCACAGCAATGGAAATTGAGCTATAACATAAAAGGGATCAGAGATCTGAGTGAATGTGCTGATTTCTAAAAATTGGAAAATAGCTTTCTTTTTGTCTGAAGTGGAGTCTTCTCATTAAGAGCTGTAACTGCAACTTGGGACTGGCCATTTTAATGGTCCTACTGAAGTCAGAGCAAAAGACAAAGGCCAATCATCTATGCAAAGCAAGACTATGCTGTCTAACCAGTGCTAGCACTACAAAACCCATTAAAATAAATCGGTTGCCATAGCCTAGGATTTTGCCTGCTTTACAGCAGTCCAATTTAATAAATCTTGCATCCTGTTGTGCCATATGGGCATTTGGTTGGTGGCTGTAGCTACAGCCAGGTGATTTATTACTGCTACTGACACATCCTTTTGGGTGGATGTTTAACACTGCTTGCACTGGAAGTTGTTCTTCTCCCAGACATGCACACCAGGAAATGTTGGCAGGGCTACATCTTCTCCCAGATCAAATATCAGTGGTAAGTTGTTACATGTTTGTCTCTGTGGTCTTTCACATTGCTAAGGCAGCAAGCAATGAAGTGGGAGTGCATCCAGGTTTGTGTGGTGATGGCTGTCCCAGGGACAGAGGAGTCTTGGGCGTGGTAGGAGCACACTGCTGCCGTCCTCCTCCTCCTCCAGCTGGCATGCTGGCATTCAGGGATCACAAGGTGGTGCTCTTGTACTTATGGCAAATTATTCAGAGGCCAACACTTGTGCCTGAGGCTATCTCTCAACCTTCTGCTACAAAGGACAAGCTGAGCTAAGCAGCACTGCTGGTGGTTGCATGCCTGCAGAAGAGACTCCTGGTGAGAACAGCATCTCCAGGGATGTGCTTCCTTGCGTAAGAAATGGGTAAATGCTGCACGCACACAGGATAGGAATGCGTTGTGATACAGTGACATCCCTTCTTGGTGCCTCATCAAAAGACATTCTCTTGAACAGATGTCATAGAATCTGGGCTGAATGCTTCCTTCATGTTTGCAGTTCTCCAGTGGGAAAAGAAGAATACCCAGAAGACGTTTTCTGTAGCCGTAGCCTAAGGATTTAGCTATCTCTTTCCGTCCTCTTTTAAAGCTGAGCTCACCACTCCTTGCCTAAATGAAATCTTTGACCGTGTCACATACTGGTGTGATACATCCCTTTTAAAAAAAGAATATTCACCTTTTTTACCCAAGCTGTACTCTACATTTTACTTTGTGTTTTTCTCACTTATCCACTGTCTTTTCTCCAAGGACTTTTTGGCTATAAGGATGACACATTAAAGAATTTGTGATATCTCAAAGATCTTTTGCTGTTGTATATACAGACCTAGTACCAGGACTCTAGAAATCATACAAAGATAATATCTAAGAGAGCAAGAAAGAGATTAAACATGGCCAGTGGTTCTGGGACTGTGTTTAAAGATGATTGAACATCTCCTTTTTCTACAAACCTAGCAGATGGGTCATATTATAATGAGTTTGTAGGAGGCTATTTCAGGTGACTGGAGGATGCAGCAATCTTGCAGTTAACAAGAGCAATTCGACTACAAAACAGGCTGCTGTGATAGCTGCTCATCGTGTACCTGAGTGAGAACTGAACATCACTCACTCCACATTCCTCTGAGCATCCCCTCTTTGTACATTCTCCTTACTACAAGTAATAGGCTGTATCTGACAGGTGTTATTCTGTACAAGAGAAAACACATTGCTGGGAGCCCTGAACTGTACTGTAATAAGGCCACTGATCTTCAGTTTCAAGCTACATACTGGAATATAGAAACCCCATGCTTGTTATTTCTGTTTTTCTTTGAAAATTCTCTCTCCTTTTCATGCTGAGTGATCCTCTTAGTGCTCTGTGTTTTATAACAAATTCTGTGTCCCTAACTTTTAGATATTTATTGAGTATTTTGCCATCACTTTGCTGAAGGGAGGCACATGTTGAAATACTGTTGTCACCACTGCACGCACTAGTAATTCATATGCATCGAAAATAAAAATACTACTGACTTGTAAAAGTTTGGTACAAGGTCTTCTACAGTTAAAATTTTCTGCAGAAGCCATTACTGACAACTTTGCTGCAAAGAAATACAGAGAGTGTCTGAGCTTTCTGCAGCATCCTGGAAAATAGAAAAGGATATGTTAAGAACAAAGCAGCCTTTCTCTCTCTCTCACCCAATAGAATTTCTTTATCTTATGACCACCACAGTTCTGATTTTAACACCTGATTTAACACAATGTGACAGCATTTGCCATCTTCTTTTGAAATGTTCTCTCTAGCTAAAGGAAAAATTGCTTGTATTTTCTGTGATTTTATTATGTGAGGACTCTGGAAAGAGCTGTGAACAATATATTCCCTATTTGCTAGGATAGATAATGTTAATGACAAGGTCAATTCTATTTTACAATCTATTGGATTCCATAAATGCTACTATACTGACTAAAGCAGCCTGCAGTAATATTGAAAATAGAGTTGAAACAAAATTTGAGTGTGTATTAGCAATGAAGCGGTTCAATGTGATTGTAAAGTTCAAATAATGTATCAGGAATTTTAATGCATCCTGCCACACTTCAGGATAGGGTTATAATTAATAAAAAAAGGCTACAGCATTCAAGCATATTAACATGCACAAGAACACTGAAATTACCTGAGTGTACCTTCAGCAAATTTGCAGATGGTACCAAGCTAAGCAGTTTTCACACCTGAGGGATGGAATGCCATCCAGAGGGACCTGGATAAGCTGGAGAAGTGGCCCATGGGAACATCATGAGGCTCAACAAGACCAAATGGAAGGTGTTGCACCTGGATTGGGGTAACCCCTGGGGTACCAGCACAGGCAGGGGGATGAACAGATGAAGAGCAGCCCTGCCATGAAGGACTTGGGGGTGCTGGGGAATGAGGGCCTGGATGTGAGCCAGCGAAGTGTGTGATTGCATCCCAGAAAGCCAATCGTGTTGCAGGCTGCACCAAAAGAAGTGTGGCCAACTGGGTGAGGGAGAGGATTCTGCCCCTCTGCTCCACTTTGCAGTGCTGCATCCAGCTCTGGGGTCCCCAGGAAGGATTGACCAGTTGGAGCAAGTCCAGAGGAGGCCACCAAAACATTTAGAGAAGTGGAGCACCTCTCCTATGAGGGAAGGCTGAGAGAATTGGGATTGTTCAGCCTGGAAAAGAAAGGGCTTTGGAGTGACTTAGTTGTGACCTTCCAGCATCTGAAGGATGCTTACAAGAATGATGGAGAGAAATCTCTTACAGAATGATGCAGAATGGCTTCAAACTGAAAGAGAGTAGGTTTAGATTAGATGGTAGGAAGAAATTCTTCACTGTGAGGGTGGTGAGGCCCAGGAACAGGTTGCCCAGAGAAGCTATGGATGTAGTGTTCAAGGCCATGTTGGATGGGGCTTTGAGCAACCTGGTAGAGTGACTCTGCCTATGGCAGGGAGAGTGGAACTACATCATCTTTAAGGCCCTTTCCAACCCAAGCCATTCTATGATTCTAGGGACCTTGACTGTCCCTAAATGTGTGATATCAACAAAACCCACCTCAGGAGCCCTCATTCATTTCTCTATGCACTTTCTTCTGTTTCTCTTCTTGAAAGCAAATCCTTCAGATTTCTGGAAACACTCAAAGCCAGGCTGGACTGAGCTCTGAGCAGCCTGATCTAGTGGAAGATGTCCCTGCTCATTTGCAGGGTGGTTGGACTAGGAGACCTTAAAAGGTTCTTTCCAACCTGACCTGTTCTATGTTTCTAAGTTAAAATAGCTCAGTTTTGCCACTTTTACAGAGGCATGAAGCCTCTGTAATTCTAGTTAAGGTCTGTGGTTAGCACTACAGGTTAAATACTGAAAATTGTCTCTGAAATGACTAACAGAAAACTTCACAATATACCAGCTGGAGGTGAAGTAAAAAAAGGTGGTACTCAACTCCTGTGCTTCAGTTCAACATGATCTTGAGAACCTTGAGAGCCTTAAGAGGTCATTCCACTTTCCCTTCAGCAAGGAAAAGGGAAAAGCCCTGTGTGTGTGGCAGAATAACCCCTGCACCAGAACAGAGTGGAAACAGCTGGCTGAGTCAGGCTGGCCCCTCTGAAAAGTGCCTAAAGACTCAGGTGCCAGGTTAAATATAATCCCGCCTGAGCTTCCATCACAGAGGAAGAAGACTGCTTCCTCAGCTCCATTGCTGGGACCAAAGCCAGCATACCAAGGACTGTTACTATCCCCTTGGCTTGGCACTGTCCCATCTGGAACAGCGTCCAGCTTTGGGCCTAAAGCCTGTTACCTGAAGGAGATGCTGAGATGTCTAGGGTGAAAAGGCCACCAGGAGGTGATGAAATAGCAGCCCACAGCTATACCAATAGGTATTACAAAGACTACAGAATCAAGGATTTCTTGGAAGTGGAAGATGCGCAGTTGCAGAGGAGGCAATGGCCATAGATTGTGTTCTAAGAGGTTCAGGATACAGTTTGGGAAACAGTTTGAGAGCCTAATGAGAGTGATGGTGGAATCTTTATCCCTACGATGGGTCCTGAAAACTCATGAAAAAGCATGGCAGATGTGACCAAGTGCTGGCAATAGAGCTGCAGAATGAACCCCAGAGGTACCTCCCAACCAACGTTTCAGTGGCCTTATGATATGTTCCTGAGAATGCTCCTCCTCTGGCCAAAAAAAAAAAGGATTATTATTTCTGCAAGAGTCATGTGGGGTGTTGAGACAGTACCTTTTCCTTGCATACTGCAAGCACACACAAGCCTGAAATGTGCCATTGCCAAGATGTGTCCACTTGCTAAAAAGAGAAAAGCATGCCACAATTTTGTGCCAAAAGCAGAAAACCATACAATCTTGGCAAGCATAATGCATAAACCTATGGCTGGCATGCTCCTAAGGAATCCACTTTCCCTTCTTTTGCTTGGATCAAAGGCAGAAGTAGTTCAGCTCTGCCCAGAGCATGGCAAGGACACATGCTTCTCACAGTATGCACACTGGTGGTGAGACTGAGCCTGACCTGGCACATTCAGTGTTTTTAATAAGCTCATAGAACAAGGAGATCTTAATGTTACAGACAGATTTGAGAATTCTGAATTCTGCTTGATTCTGACAGCATTAGAAGTTCAGCTCTAAGAACCAAGATATGTGGCTGGGGGCTTTGCTGCTCAGGGAGAACACAGGCTGCAACCAGGACTCAATGACAAAACTCCAGACCACAGCTCTAGTCTTGCTCTGTGAGTTCAAGAAACCTGAGCACCAAGGCAAAAGTCTATCCCTGGGAAGGTTTAGTTGGGAGTTTGAAGGGTCAGAGCTGTTCTGTTGTGCCAGAACTGGTGTGTGGAGGCATGACAGGGAACTGTCTCACTTGCTGTGACTCATTTGCTTTAAGACAGAGATCAAGAAGGACATTAAAGGAAGCACAACTTCATAAACCAAATTGGTTCAAGTGACTTTTTAAAATACAATTCATTTCCGTGCTCTAAGAAACAGGAACAATACACTAAATGGAATAATGAATAATAGTATATCATAGCATATAAAGAATAATGGTATGAGCCCTCCACAGGTGCTGAAGTATGTATTGCACACACGCGGGGGCCTTGATTTGGTAGATCTGATGCCAACCACTTTTTGTCACCTCTGCTTGCAATATAACTATTGTGATTAGACTGGGAAGAAACAGGGATCTTTCTCTGCTCAATCTTTTCCTACATCCATTTCTGAGAGCTCTACCCTGTCCAAAAATTATCTGAAAATGAAAGGGCTGTCCTTGTTCATAGTCCACGTGATCATCTTTTAGATCTTTTAGACATTGTATGAATTCTTACTGCTATAGCCATCAGTCTCAAATAAGCCAGAATATACATAGCTGCTTTGGTGAATCAGAAAGGGACAACCATCAAAAACAGTGCAGAAAATAAACACACAAGAGTGTTGTTGGCTGCAGTTTTATAATTAAAGAAAGATCTTATCACCAGCAATGGATCGTTTTTCATAATTGGAGGGAAGTTGTTTCAATTTTCTATTTCTTTGCAAGGTTCACTGAGTTTTCAATCCTTCAGTATCCCTTTTTAAAACTTTTGCCAGTGTCTTGCAAAACTGGTCAAAGCTGATGGTGTCAGCCTCTGAAGGCCAACATTTCTGTATGGGGAATATGGAAGGCTTTTAGATATGTCTGTGAAGTACTTTGCAAAGCTGGTGTTCAGAAATGGGATAGTGCTGTGGCCAGCTGACAGAGTGGGGGTGGAGAAATGGGGACATTTAGAAGGTAGAGTTTTCTGTTTGCATTTAGAAGGCAACACTGGGTCTTTGAGGGGCACAGTTACCCCAAAGCGGGACAGGTGAAAGTTGCACCTAGGTTTCCCTCCCCTGGGAGTTTGTATCCCTTGTTCTGAAACTGTGCCCTGGGAAACCTCTGAATAGTTTTTTTCTAACATTCGCTTGAGAAAAGGAGATATACATAATTTGGTAGGATTTTATTTTTATACTCTAAATATTGATTTGTTCCTGCTTACCTCTTGAATATCTACTCCTTTGGGCCCATACGCTATCATACATCTTCACTTCCAGCTCCCCATGGGACATTCAAGTCTTGTTCAGTCCCTCCATCACCTCCACAGTTCCTTCCCTCCCACTATAACCTCTGGAGTGCAGCCAGTCTAAGTTCACACTCTGTAATTGACTGGAGGCAGCTTCAGTGAAAGGGGTTAGATAATAATTGGTTTATTTCTGAGAAATGGAAACTGAAAAATGTATGGGTAGCAGGGAAGAAGTGTGTTCTGGCAAGTACGTTTCATTAGACTAATTAACACACCTTATAAGCATTCACACCCTTTCCAACCAAAATATGCCCTTAACTTCTATGTCAGGGCAATAAACCTCAGCAGTCTGAGTTATCTGAGTTATATAGAAATTGAATTCCAACTGTGCAGTGTTGGCCACTGCAGTGATAATGTCCAAAACCTCCTCTTGTTAAGTCTCCCATGCTTTGTCATTGAGTGAGCTGCATCAGGGGACTTCCAGGCCTTCTTGTGTGACCTAATCAGTGTCCAGCCTGAGTGATGGGACGATGGCAGGAGCCAGCATTCCTGCAAGATGAGGTGATGTTGTCACCAGGTGGAAATCTCAAACTGAATTGCTATGAAACTAAGTATTTTATGTCACTCCAGCAAATTCAGAAGAAAATGGTTTTTGTATTTTGGGCATGTCAGAACACTTCATTACAATATAATTTCGTAAGAAACCTAAGGTAGACATCTTCCCTAAGAACATTAAAAACAATTAAAAAAAAGATGGGTGTCTTTTGACAAGAGTAATGAAAATTTCAAGTCCTGTACTTCTGACTTGCAATGAGAACAAACAGGATAACGGCAAAATATCCCACTGAATATATTTTTTTTGGTCATTCTCAGCTGTACTTTTGGGGAATTGGGTGGGATGACATGTTTCTATACTATTTTTTTGTAATATCTGTGCACCCTGAGACTATTGGTGCAAATTTAAAGCAGACATTTCTATCCCAAAGTAAAACTGGCATGTAGCCTTTTGATTCAGTTACCAGATGGTGTATGGTATTTATGAGAACAGTTGTTAAATGCTTTATAGTGTGACTCACCACACTGATAGCTGCATGTTAATGAAAAGTGGACGGTGCGATCACAGTTACAAGTGCTCTATTGTTGAGGGGAGCTGGTTGAGCTGATCCATATAAACAGTTTCCCTCAGAAGTTCAGTCTAGAATATTTGGATTCATCCTCAAAGTGCTGGTTTTATGCAGCTGAAAACTGCTAACTTTACTGGAAAAAGTCTTTTAAACCAGAACTTTGACCTTACTTTCTAGGAGGGAAATGCAGTTCAGCTGTTAATTCTATTTATTTTTTAAAATGATTTCTGACCTGGGTGATGCTTCTAGCTACTAACTAAAATTATCTAGGGAAAAATGGAACATATTTGTTATGCTGATATCATTATATGACATATTAGCTGTTAATCGGACTAGCTGGAAGGCATTCTTGCCTTTTCTTGGTGTAAGTTCTGAAGAATTTTAGATAGGAATTTGTTCTTCCCCATTTTCACACTCTTAAGAAATCATTCTAGGGCAACATGATAGGATTGAACTCAATTCAGGTATTATTTAAAAATCCTTGCTGTGAGATTTTTGATAACAGATTGCTTATCAGTTATTTTAAGAGTTGAAAAAAATACTGACAGCATGCCACACATTTCATGAAATTAAAAGAACCGTAAAACAGGCCTAAATCACAAGACCATGAAAACTATTGCAAAGACAAGTAGATATCATTGTTAGACACTTATTTAAATGCCTTTATCTTGTCGGGGTTTAGGTTGCTTTTGTTTGCTTTTGAGTAGTAAATCAGCCTTAATGGAAACACTGCAGTCGAAGTGGCATCTGTAGCCGTGCTACAGCTTGCTGTAGCTCATGTGAATAAAAATAAGACCAAATGTACCTGAACTAAAGTTACAGACCTTGTTCTCTCTGGCTGCTGGATTGCAGACAGAGTCCACAGGGAATAGCCCCTGGTGGAGAGAGTTATACACAAGGTGCATGATTTAACTTTTTTTCCAGGATCTGTAAGGAGTCAAAATTCCTTACAGTGACTAAAATACACCAGAGGGAGGGCAGCCCTGAATTGTCCTCTGATTCTTCATCATCTGTGTAGAATTTCACTTATCTAAAGTTACAGTCTGGATTTAAAGGCATCCAAGAAAAGAGAGTGATTGGAAAACAGCAGTCTGGTGCAATGCCAGAGGCTCACAACAAATCCAGGAGAATTTTACCATTCCCCTGCTGCTCCCATGTCTAATCAAACCTTATTTAAACTCTCTGGGGATTATTTCTTTCTCCTTCAGCTCCCACTAAGTCTTAGAAGCACAGTGAGATTCCAGTGGGATCCTTAGCAGAGTAAAGTACAATCTGTGCTGAAGGCAACCACGCAGCATCTGGTGGCAAAGGTTGGAGAGACTTGTATTCACACGATGTCGCAACAGATTTCTCTTTACTCAGATGCCTTTTTGCACTTTGACCTTAGGGTAATGCAGAGGAGATACAGAGACACACACAGAGAAAGAGACAGGTACCAGTGTGACCTCAGTGACCCAGCAGCCGCCTGTGACTGGTACTTCAGGCAGGGCTGATGCTCCTCCTGGGCTATACATTTAGGCTGCAGTAAGACCCCACCTTTCTGGCAATGATGCAAACTGGATTCCTAGGTACTGCCGAAGGTCTCATCCTGAGACTGCAGTCACACAACTGTTTGCCCACACACGTACCTGCCTGTCCAGGGAGCTTCATGCAAGTCAATGAATTTACCCAGGACAGTGAATTATGTATTAGTGTGTTTAACAAAAGCGGATGCAAAGATTTGCAGCAGAAAACACAAGTGATCCAAACAATGTGACAAATAAGAAGGAACAAATATAAAGTTTAGAACTGGCCATCTCAAATGCAAGTTTGCCTGAAACTCTCCTTAATACGTGTTTAATTTCATCCAGCTATTTCCCTTCTTTAAAGAAAAAAGAATTCAACTTCCCTCTGCTCTTTTAAAACCAAACAAAGTCTGCAAACTCTACAGGAAAGAGCAGCAAAAAATACAGGGTCTCGAAGAACTGATTCAAGAGGAAAAATATAAATAGACCTTGGTGAAGTGGTGGCTCAGAGGCAATGTGATAAACCAACAAATATTTGCAAGCTGTAAATACCGAGGACAGAAATTTGGTAGGACACAGTCAGACATAATCAGGACTAAAAGGAGAGGAAAAAAAATACATGCTGGGAGTAAAGGAAAAGGACAGTTCAGTGAGATACAATACAGCTGGGTATTAATAGATGGCACACCTATCCTGCAGGGAAGAAAGCGCTGATAAGTAAACAGGCTGAGAGAGATGTCAGGACTGTCTATCTCTCACTGCTGTGGTAAGCTGACTTGTTAAATCTCAGCCATTTATGAGAAATTTGAAAGCTATATACTTAGCTTTCAAAACCTGGCTTGGCTGCACATTAAACGCCATGTATCAGGCTGAGTTTCCCAGGCCCAATGCAAATTTGGGCCACCTGCGCCACTGCCCTCTGCAGCCACAGTAGGTGCCCAGAGGCAGAGGGCTCAGGCAGCTGTCCCATGCACCAGTGCAGATTCACGGTCCCACTTGTCACTGCCATGGGGGCATGGGTCTGGATGGGGCAAATCTGTCTCTTTGGGAGGTCTGACCTCATGTAGGACCAAGAAATGAAAATGGAAGCAAAACCCTTTGAAAGCTTGTGGGAAGACAGTGAGCCTCTGAATAGGTCTCTGCCCTGGCTGTACAGGAAGGTTTCTGCTCAGGTTCCCCTGCATCACCCCAGCAAGGTCTCAGACACAGTGGAAATACCCGTTTTACAGGGCTCAACATTTTTTTTTTCCACCTCGTCCTCCGAAGTGCTGCTAGACAGTGCATCTTCCTCAGCAGCAAAAGAGGTCGACAGGTTTGTCCCAGCCTCAGGTAGAGCCAGGCAGGCTGACCCAACTCCACCCCTCTGCCCAGCCCTGGGTGCGGAACCAGGATCAGGATCAGGCAGGAAACCTCCGGCCAGCCTTGCCCCAGCTGCTCCCAGCTCGGAAACCTCTGAACAAAATGTTCCCGACTGGGAAATGGGAACGAGTTTGCTCCTTGTGGCAGATTTGCAAAAGACCTTCCACACGCCAAAGACGGTCCCTTCTGTCTCCTCCCCGCCCCACCGGCGGCCGATGAAAGAAAGCACTCCCACCGAGGTTCTTGGCTCTCGCTAACGGAGAGTTATTTCCTGCTTGGGGTGTGCTGGCCTTAGCCTCTGGAAATGGGAAATTCCACCCCGAATCCGGTGGGAACTTACTTCACTGACCGAAGTCCGTCCTGTCTCAGTGACATTCTGTGGGAATTTTTCCTCTGAGAAACCAGTGGCTTCTGAAGGTGGAGTGGAGCCTTGTCTAGGTTTTTTAACCAGCGTGGCTAGTCCACTATCGGAAAACATTGCAAAATGACCCTTTAGTGATTTACCAATCTACTAAACTAGAAATTAGAATCAAAATTGATTTAATTAAACCAGGAAGTTATTCACGGACTAGAGACAGCAGTACTTATTACAGCCAGCCCACTCTAACCTGCACCCTGAGTGCAAAAGTCAGGCTGTCTGATCAAGTAAAGCTGCTACGCTGAGTTAGTAAAGCCAGCACTGAGGTTACGAGAGGTGCGATGGGGGAAGGCCTTTATGTCTCTCACTTCAGCTGGAAAAGGCACGGCTGTTGCACTGTGTGTTCACTGGTTTCCCTTCCCAGCATGTCGTGACTTGCCCTTCCAGGAGTGGAAACAGATCTACGGGAGTTAGTTCAGCTCGCTCACCTGCGTACGCTCTGAGTTTTGGCGTTGGGCGCTGCGTTCCTGTCGCACCCCCAACCCGCACAGCAGGCTCCCCTCAGCCCGAGCACGCAGGGAGCAGGGAAGCCGGGGGTCTGTGCCCCTAAATACCATTTCTGAGCGCTTTGCGTTTAAGTGTCGCCAAGTTAAACAGATGCGAGAAGAAAATGACCTCTCAGGCGGACGGGCACAGAGCAAAGCTGCGTGCGGGGAGCTCGCACAGAACAACCGGGCAGCTGTGGCGGGGCAGTAGGAGCGAGGGGCCCGGGGGTAGGCAGCCCTGCGGCATCAGGGAGGGAGAAATCCCTGGTGAGGCTGACCCAAAGGGTCAGGAGCACTGCCAGCCCCTCTGATATGAGATGTTTTCAACGCCCAGGACTTTTCCACGGGCACGGTTTTCCAGGGATGAGGTTTGGAGTATAATGCTCTAAATGGGGTCAGAATAGCAACGGAGAGAAAAAGTGAAGAAGCATGAAATATAATGGGAAATGAGATAGTTTTTACTAAACGGTTGAAGAACGACGCCAGCC
>WBMY01014897.1:194218-227466 GCA_013397315.1 Donacobius atricapilla | reverse complement strand
GCTGGTCAGGGAGGTGATCCTGCATCTCTGCTCAGCTTTATATATATATAAAGAGATTATATATATATATAAAGAGATTACATATATAAAAATAGTTTAGCTATATCTCCTATTAGAGATTCTATCTATCTATCTATCTATCTATCTATCTATCTATCTATCTATCGGGGTTGCCAAGAATATGGACCAGGCTCTGCTCAGTGGTGCTGCAGACAAAAGGTGATGGGTAGAAACTGATATCCAGGAAGTTCCTGAACACAAGGGAAAAGTTCTTTACTGTGCAGTGACCATGCACTGGAACAGATTGTCCAGAGAGGGTGTGGAGTCCACAGGGAGGTGGGACCAGATGATCCACTGTGGCCCCTTCCAACCTGAACCATTCTATGATTCTGTGACACCACACAGCCCTCCTCAGAAGGGCTGTCACTGGGCCACCATGGGGTCTGGGGCCAGGTGGGGCCACGTTCAGCATGGTGGTTCCCCCCATCAGCCCTTCCCGTGCTCTGCTCTCCCGGGGGGCTCCTTTAAAGGACACCCGCAGGACAGGGGGTCCCCTTGAGGAATGGGATAAAAGTTTATTGTATGTAAGAACCAAACCCATGAGATATGTACATGTATTTACATGACAAAATGAATAAGCCTAATTATTTACAACAAGGACCGTCCTTCACAAGTCTNGGATGGGGCCACGGGAAAGAGGCGTGGCCGCGCGGCGGGGGGCGGGGGCTGGCCCGTATCGCCCCGCCTCCCACCCGGGCAGGGTCCCTGCGCCCCCCTTGTCCCCTCGTGCCTTGGGGANTCTATCTATCTATCTATCTATCGGGGTTGCCAAGAATATGGACCAGGCTCTGCTCAGTGGTGCTGCAGACAAAAGGTGATGGGTAGAAACTGATATCCAGGAAGTTCCTGAACACAAGGGAAAAGTTCTTTACTGTGCAGTGACCATGCACTGGAACAGATTGTCCAGAGAGGGTGTGGAGTCCACAGGGAGGTGGGACCAGATGATCCACTGTGGCCCCTTCCAACCTGAACCATTCTATGATTCTGTGACACCACACAGCCCTCCTCAGAAGGGCTGTCACTGGGCCACCATGGGGTCTGGGGCCAGGTGGGGCCACGTTCAGCATGGTGGTTCCCCCCATCAGCCCTTCCCGTGCTCTGCTCTCCCGGGGGGCTCCTTTAAAGGACACCCGCAGGACAGGGGGTCCCCTTGAGGAATGGGATAAAAGTTTATTGTATGTAAGAACCAAACCCATGAGATATGTACATGTATTTACATGACAAAATGAATAAGCCTAATTATTTACAACAAGGACCGTCCTTCACAAGTCTGTACATCAAGAAGTAATTGTGAAAATATATTCACACACGGGATCCAGCAGCTGTGGGCAAGATGGAGATGGGAAAAAACAAAACCAAAGGGTGAGGTGAGGGACACCATGTAGTCATGGACCTCAGTAGGGCTAGGTCTGGAGGCCTGTGCTGGCCTGCCCAGAGACTGTCCCCACTCTTCAGAGTAGCAGTGTGGACCTCTGGCTTCTTGTGTCCTGAAGAGGTGGGTGGCAGATTTGAGGTGGCTACTTTTCCTCCTCTTTGTCTCAAAATTGCTGACATATGCCTCAGTGCCTTTCTGGGCCATCTCCTCTCCTCCTGATGCTGGGTGCCTGGTTCGTTCCCTTGCCCCACAGCCACTGGCGGGATGCAGGCTGGGAGCCGGGGGTCTCCGAGGGCCTGGGGGGGTTTACAGCTCGCTGAAACGCACCGCTGGCTCCAACTTGTGGGACAGGGCAGTGAGGACCTTGTCGAACTTCTCGTAGCGCTCAGCCTGGCTACTCTCAGCCCCACGGCTGCCCCAGAGCAGTCGCAGCTGGAACTCGGTGCTGAACACTTCCAGCAGCTCCGCTTTGCCCTGGAAACCTGCAAGAGAGAGAGTCAGTTCCCTAGGATGGGATCCCCTGCACCTGTGGGATGCTCCATCCCTGTGCTGGAGCTGCACACTGGGAATGTGGCAGAGGGAAAGGGGCTCTGCTGGCTCTACTGCTTACCCTGCAGTTTCACCTCAGCATTGGTGTGGTAGAGCCCACCGTGGTGAGCCACCATCCGTGCTGCCTCCAGGTGGGCCATGACCACCTCCACGCCGTTGTCGGTGGCCTCCCAGGGCTCGGGGTTTTCTGTCAGAGCCTCATCCCGCTCCAGGAGAGTCACAAGGGGTATGATGTGGGGAAAGGTGGTGTTGGTCAGCGGTGGCCCTTCTGGGGAGAGAGGCACTCTTAGGACCCCACATGGCCCCATGACCCTACGTCCCCCTCCCCATCTCCCTGTGGAGGGCTCATATGGCCAAACGCTGCCATGACACCAGGCTGCCACCGTGCTCCCAGGAGAGGCTTTAAGGCTCAGCTGGACACAGCAGCTGCTGTCTATTCGATCGCTGTGCCTGGGGCCATGGCCTTGTTCAACACCAGCTCCTCCCAACCACGGTTTCTGGCTGTGCTGGGAAGGGAAAGCTGATGGCCATGCTCAGGCTGCTTTTCCCGGGGTTGCAATGAGGAGCAGGTTTGCAGACCACAGGGCACCAGGCATTACAGACACATCTTTTCATCTTTCCAACTGGCTGCCCTGTCCTTTAGTTTGGCACTCACTGCCATGTGAGCACAATGGTTTGGCTCAGCTGCTGGTTTTATTTAGTTATGAAATGCTTCCTTGGGAAGGAAGAGGCAAACAAGGCCAGATGGGCTCTGCTGAGTTCTGGGGTGGTTCAGCAGCCAGAGGGTGTCTGGCACTAGCTGGGAGAGGGTCAGAGCTCTCAAACAGTGCCCATGAAAAAGCGGGAAGGAGAAAGCAAGTGAGACAAGGGGAATTGCTCCTGTTACCTTTGCCTTCATTCAGGCTCTTCAGGAATGGCTTAAGCTTCTTCTCATAGAGGATTGCACCCTCTGTGTGCCGCTGCCGCAGCACCATCCAGGTCTGCTCCAGCCGGGCAATCTGAAAGGAGATGGGGCAGATAGAAGGTGCTGGGGGCAGCACAGCTTCCAGGCACCAGGGAGAACAGCCTGACCCTGGAGCCATAGTCCCCAGCCTTGCACACAACAGTGCCTGCTGCTCCCGAAAACAGCCTCCTCCACCAGTGCTCGTGGCCAGACATGGCACAGCTCTGGCACTGAGGCTGGGCTTAGGATTTCTCCCCCTGCCTGTGCCCCTGGACAGCAACTTCCCTGTGTCACAGCCGCCTTGAAGATGAGATGCAGGGAGGGGGCAGCCATTCCACCTCCTTTGTACAGGCAGGAAGCAAGGCTTCCCAGCTGGGCTCGATTTAAAATTGAATTTTAATCTCCTTTCATCTTCCAAAGGGAGCAGTGTGGCCCGGAGACGCTGTTGCCACAGCCTTGAGACTGATTTGTATTGTACCAGAGGGCAGATTCATTTCCTCCCAGGAACACAGCCCAGCACAAAACAAAAAGCCCAACCACCGAAAAACAATTGGATCCTGGCGGGACTAGGCTGTCTGCTCTGTGGAGGGGATTGCTCTTCCCCTTCCCTGCTTGCATCCCAGCAGATGTGGCCCCATGCCTCCTACCCGGAGCATTTTCCCCTTTCACCCAACCCAGTGACTCTTGGAGCCTGCAGAACACAGAGAGAGGGATGCATTTTGAGCAAGGGGGCGAACCCAGGCCATAAGGACTAAAGGAGTGTCCCCGTGTACCTGTGTCATTTCCAGGGCGCTCATTACAGCTGCAAAACTGAACATGTTCCCCATGGTGCTCTTCAGCTCAGCAGCCAGCTGGATGGTTTTGTGGAGCAGGGCTGCCCGCTCCTCCGTGCTGCCTGTGCAGCCCAAGATGTCCACAGCGATCATGATGGACATGGTGTGAAACCTGCCGAGGGGCAAGACACAGAGCAGGGTCAGCACAGGGCGAGGGGATGCTCTGAGGGCTTAGACAGGGGTCGTCCTCACCCCTCCCCTGTGCCAGGCTGGGAACACCCAGGGGAGCTGCACCAGGCTGTGCAGGGCAGCCCGGTGGGCTCATTTTGGCCATGCTGTGCCGTACCGTTCCAGCAGGTCCAGGCGGAGCTGGTGGCCGTGGGGAAGGGTGAGCAGCTCCATGCCAGAGCTCACCCCCATGAGCCTCTGCATCTCCACTGTCACACCCAATATCCGGGCAACCTGGCAAGGAAGGTGAAAGCTGATTAGACCTTTGTTAATTGAGGAGAGGCTGAAGTGTCCTCGGGCAGCCTCCTGCCCCAGCCCAGCCTCTGCTGATACACGAAAGCAAGTCCCAGCAGGGATGCTCTAATTCTCAGGGGTTGTCTGAAATTCAGGGATGCACTGAACCCTGCCAACCCAGATCAATTGGAGGGAAGCAGTGCCCATCCCTCCCTCCAGGCCCTGGCCATACCAGGCAGTCCACTTTGGTGATGTGTTTGGCCAGTGTCTTCACGTCCACCTCTGCCAGCAGCTCTTTGACCTTCTTTAGCACAGTCATCTCCAGAGGTTTGTTATCCAGGGGGATAAGCAGGGACTGAAAGGCAGCAGGGTTGAAGGAGGAGGTTTTTTCCATGGCGGGGGGCACAAAGCCCATGTAGTCCAGCTCTGCTTTCAGCCTCTGCCCTGCTTCTGCTTCCCCAGAGCTGTTCTCCACAGTCCCTCTCTGTCCTTCCTCCACCTTTAGCCTCTCCACGTAGCTCTTTGTTGGTAGCTGCTTGGTGTCGTGGGCTGGCCGGTCCCTGCTGATGGGCGAGGTGGGGTGCAGCTGGCAGTAGTGCCCTGTGTCCGGGTCGCTGTAGCTGTTCACGGAGGGAGAGGGGGAGGCACGGGCATAGCCATGGCAGGGAGTCGAATGGGAGCTGTGGGCAGGGTCTGGAAGAGGTTTGCTGTTGTTCCCATGGCACAGTTGGGGTTCGCTGGACCTTCTTATGACCGGAGAGGCTGGGGTGATTCCAGATGCTTGGCAGGCATGTGGCTTTAGCCGTGTGACTGTAGGGAGCAGAGGAGACACTTAGCAAAGCCTGAAGATGCACACATGCATAGGGACTGCAGATGCAGCAGCCCAGGGACATGGGCCTCAGGGAAAACCCCCTCTGCCCAAACAGAACAACCTGGTCCCAGGACAGCTGCACAATGATGCAGCCGAGGACTGGGCTGAGGTCCTGTCCCTAAGGTCCCGCTCCTCAGGTCCCTGCATCACAGCAGTGCCAAGTCCAGGCTGATCCACAGCCCCAGTGTCTCCAGAGGGACGGAGGGGCAATGCCTACCTGTGCTGTAGGCAGGTGATGCTGGGTTCTCAGAGATGGGGGACATCGGGGAGTGCAGGTCTTGGATCTGGTCCACGCTGACAGCACAGTTGCGAATGATGTCTCTGTGGTGGGGCAGGGACACGCTGGGAAGGGGGCAGAGGGCACAGGTTAGTCCCTTAAAGCAGGGCCCAGGCAAGCACAGAGGGGCTGGGATGAGGGTTTGCTACCCCAACACCTCCCTTGGATCATCACCTCTTTCCACGACTACCCATAACAAGTTCAGCTGGAGCAGTAAGGGGGTAGTCCCTGCAGCAGCTGGGAGCAGAAGGGGTCACTACCCACTGATCCTCATAAATCAGAAACAGACCTGCCTGCAGGGACCCTGGTCCTACAGAGGAGAGCAGAGCAATGCAACAGTATGCCAGGCCAAGCCAAGGTACCTGGGATGGGATGAGTTTGGTCCACTCCAGGGTGCTGTGGGGAAGTGAATCTAGCAAAGAAGTAACGGACAGTAGTTTTCTAGGGCTGTGCTGCAAAGTGGTATCTAACTGTGTGTTACTCCATTTCTACCTGGAAGCTGTGCTGGGCTGGTTAGGTGAACTGTTGCTCTGACCCAAAGCTTAGGAGAGCTGGAAAGCACCTGGAAATGGGATTTGAGAAGTTGCATAATAACCAACGAGGTCTTGGGCTGGTGGGGCAGCAAGTGGTGGCCTGATGCAAACACTGTGTGTCAATGGTGCTGCAAAAGATGCTGAGTGCAGGGAGGGTTGCAAGAAGTTATGGCAGGTAATTCACCGCCCTCCTTGCCCTGGGTGAGGGCTGGGCTGCTGTGATGTGTTTGGTCTTGAGCACCGCACCTCAGCAGTGGGAGGAGGATGGGACAGCAGTGGCAGTGATAAAGGATTTGGGGAAAATGTGAGTGATGAGGAAAGACTGATGGATCTGGGCTCTTCTTCTGGAAACACATATGCTCTTCTGGAAGTCCGAGTGTTTTCCTTTTCCCAGCCATAACAGCTTGTTGTCTGTTTTCTGCAATGCATTCTCACCCTGCCCTTGGCCTCAGAAGTTCAGGGTGGTGAGAAAGCAGCTGGGCTTAACAACAGGCTGTGTCCTGCTGGAGCAGGGGTAGATGGGTCTGCCCCTGGCTGCTGCATGTGAGGATATGTGTGTGGCCCTGCCTTCCCTGCAGGGCTCTGGGCAGCCTGGGACTGCCAAAAGTGAGCTATACAAAGGAAGTCTCCTCCTCCACCTCTGGAGAAGCCCAGCTGGCCAAGGCTAATGTGAACAGCTCAGCTTTGTAAAGGCTGTGATCCAGAGTCTGTGCAGACTCCATCAGCACAGACCCATCAGTCTCCTCCTGCCCACCAGGCTTTCAGCTCTGCTTGGAAGCTCCTTGCAAATGCTGAATGGAAAGGGCTCTGAAACTAAAAGGGCCATTCAAAACCAAACAAGTGCTGTCTTGGTGTCTGGGACGGACTCCTCTCATGTTTGCCTGGGAAAGCTCAGCTCCATGGCTCTAACAAGCCCTGACATGCTGGTAATCCTGGACTGGGCGACTGTAAAACACTCTCTGGCTTCTGGCCTGCGATGCTAAAGTCATGTCTGCTCACTGGGCATCTACTGTGGTAGCTCCCAGCCTGGGAGAAAATCCCAGTTCCAGGTGAGTACTGGTTCTTCCCTCCATGTCTCTGCTGGTCTCTCTTCCATCCCTGAACCCCAACCTCCGCCCTGCACCTAGAGAGCAGTGACTGAGCATGTCCTGCCTCATTCCTGAGGCTGATCCTCTGCTTAGCTGAGCTGGGATGAGGCTGCATGCTCACCTGGTTGGGCACCCCTCAGCCCTGGTGATCTTGTCTGCGGTCAGACCGTCTGTCATGGTGATGCTCCTCCTCTTGATGTGCCCCCCTTTCTGGGTGGAGGGGCTGTGGGGCCCACCATGCTTCCCGTTGGCCAGCCCATAGCTGGCTTCCAGGTAACGCAGGGGGAAAGTGCGGTTGATGGGGCAGTAGATGATGGCCCCGCTCTGCTCCGAGATGGCCTTGCGGTTGCCCACGTAGAAGCGGACAAGGGCAGGCACGTTATCGAAGCTCTCTTGCTCAAAGAGGTACTGGACGTGGGTATGGCCATCGCTGGACTTGACTGTCACCTTGTTGATCTTGAAGTGCAGCGCCTCGTTGCGCCAGCGGCACGTCAGCACATAGTCACCCAGGCTGGTGAGCGAGTCACGGATGAGGAAGTCGCCATTCCTCTGCACAAGGCTCTCGGACACCTGTCAGGGGGACGGGGCACAGCTCAGACACAGCCATGCTGGATGGACCACAGGGCATGAGTGGATGCTCTGCTGGGGTGTTATTTGGGGCCCTGGTTGTTCCCCTTGCCCCTAGCTCTGAGCCACAAAAGGGCATTCACTGTGGCAAAATCAGGCAGCTCAGAGCTAACGAAGCCCTTGACCAGACGTTTCCCAGGAGGAAAGGCTGGTGGTTCTGTGTGGCCTCAGAGTGCTCTCCCACAACATTTCAAGTAAAGGGTGCCCAGAGCCACCCACCTTCCCCATCTCACCTCCCGGGGGATGCGGCCATGGTACCACGCATGGCTGCGCAGGTCGGTGCTGCTCAGCTTCAGCTCCTCTTCCAGCTCCTTGTGAAGCTTTTCTGGTGATGAGTCGAGGATGTATTTCTCCTTGGAGAACTGTACAGGAGAAGAAAGAGTGTCAGGCAGTGCAGCAGTGTGGGCACTGGGGAGGGAAGGATCCCCACGTGGGGACTGTGGCACCTGCCAGGAGCACAACTGTCCCCAAAGGGCGGGTAACTCAGCTGTGTGTGAGGATTACTGCTTGTGGCAAAGGATGCGATAATGTGCCTGTTGATGGCCAGGTCCTTTCACCAGGAGCACTTGGAGGGTCTTCTGGTGGCATGTCCCTATTGTGCCTGGTCACCCTGTGCCTGGTGTGCTGCCCCTCTGCCCTAACTAAGAGCTGAGTGTGGTTAGGCAAGAGAAAACCCCTTAAACATCTCTGGGGCTGAACCGTCATTAGAAGCACTTTTTCAGGAGGAAGCCTGCATTATTGCTCCTCCTTTAAACATCTACCACAGTTCCCCTTTCAAGGGTTAACTCACTGTGTTTAGCCTGATGGCAGCATAAATAGTAATGAGAAATGGAAAGGGAACCTTCTACATCGAAATTAGCTTTTAGAAATTAGCTTTCACCAGCACTGGTGCACCTGAGCCTGGAGGATGCAATTTGCCCCCTCCTTTCCCCTGGAGAGATAAGGGATGATGGCATCGTGTCTGTTGGCTGGGGCCTGCCTGCCGCTGGGCCAGTATTCACAGAGGGCAGCTGCTGGCATGGTGGAGCCAGTGGATGTTTGGGGACGTGAGCACCGGTTTGGGGTTCCGCTGTGCTTCACATGAGGCCAGTTCTCCTGGCTGACACATTGGCTTTGAGGTGATCCTGCTGTGCGACTGACACAGCTGTGTGATGGAGCAGGGCCTGGGAGCCAAGACTCCTGGGCTCCCTCCATATCCCAGCTGTATGGTGTCCTGAGGCGGGGGTAAGTGTGCCACTGCCATGGACTCAGAAACCTGGATGGGGCTACTGGGGTGTCCCACTCCTCTGCTCCCAGGAGTGAGGGTGGCTGGGTGGTCTGGCTCGCCTCTGGTGGCAGTGCCAGCTGTAAGGAGGCAGCGGGGGCTGGCCCAGCTCCCTGGTGCCTGTTGGGGCAGGGTTCTGGTATTGTCTCACAGGACAGGCATGGGCTTGAAGCCCTGTTGACACTGCTCTGGCACTGCCAGAGGAGCAGGCCAGCACTCATGGCTAGCCTTGTGTGGCAGCTGGTTCCCCAGAGCATAGCGGGCTGCAGCCCCATGCCAACACCTCAGGGACTTGCCTTAGAGCTGGCCTCTGCCCCGTGCCTCATCCTCTGTGTCCCATGTTAATTCTCTCTGCTCCTCTACTGATTGTCAGCAAGGGAAAGGGCAGAGCACTGTGCTGCTGTCCTGCCTTGTACCCACTGTTCTTGTGGTGTTCTTGGGACCCCACAGAGTCCCTCAGCAAGACCCTGACCCCAGGCCTCTCCTTCCCTGGAGGAGATGTTCCCTCCCTCCTGGTAGCTGCATTCATTTGCCAAACCAGGCAGAGATCCTGTCCTGGGGACCCTGCTCCAGCCTGGGGAGATGGAAGGAGGCAGTGGCAAAGGGCCTGTGCACTGGACTGTGCTCTCCAGGGCTTGCTCTCACCAGCCTTTATTCCTCCCTTCCCAACTCCTGTCAAGTCAAAGGTGGTGGGAGAGTGAAAACAGCCTATGAAAACAGTGTGGATTGAACTCTGATTTGCTCATCCAACCATGTTTATTCTCCCTATGAGAGGGTCCTGTTGACTGGAGCTGCAGGGATGTGTGGATTGTGCCCCCCTGACCAAGGGCTGCAGGGAGCTGAGCACTTGCTGCTGTTCTGGACCCTCCTGGATACAAAGCCACCCAGTGCTGCTGAGCCCGATCAAAAATAAATGGTAGCTGGCGGATGCTGCAGGGGTCCGGCTGCCTCCTGGGGGGCCCAAGCCAAGCAGATCCTGTTTCCATGGAGACAAATCCATTGCCACGGAGCAGACCTGGCTTGGCCGAGGGGTGGTGGGGGATCCTTGACTGTAGCACCCTCTCTGTGACATGGTTCCCCCCAAACTCTGGGGTATCAAGGGAACCTCTGCTGTCTGTGCAGGTGAAAGTCATCAGAGCTGAGCTGGGAGTAGTTTGGATTACAGCTCTCCCCCCACCACCCCTGGAGCAGGGATTAGTGCCTGTTCTGCTCAGCATTGTACATCTGGGTTTTCCTCCAAATCCTCCCCATGTAAATGTGCAGGGTAACAAAAACACAAGCCCAGCTGAGCCGTGCCCGGTGCCTCCAAGCCCAGATTTGGGCAGCAGCTGGCTGGCATCCATGCCAGGAGCTATGAGCTAAGCTAGAAGGAGAGAACAGGAGGTCTGGGAGAGGTAAGCAAGGTTTTGCATCTTGCAGATGGGGGAGGGAGCCCAGTTGTGAGCAGAGAGTGTCAGAAGCCACCTTCTCCAGCCACGTGGAGGGCACAATCTCTTTGGCTCCTTGCCTGGGTAGTGAGATCCCACCTGATTTGCATGGCCACCAAGAAGCCACTGCTTTGAGTGATTGTCAGGCTACAATGGCTGGGGAAGCAGCATGAGACTGATCACAGGGAGCCCTTTTCCTTGGTGTGATGTAACTGAGACCAGTCCTTGTTGTGAGTCTCACACTACTCCAACATGCTGCCAAAATCACCTGTCTGCTCCCTGTCCTGTGTAGGAACTGGGCTCCCCACGAGTAAAAGACCCCCGTGCTGCGAAGGGCCGCATTTCCTCCGGAGCCCTTCAGCAGTGCTCGAGTTCCCCCGCTCTGCCGGGAGCGTGTCTCGAAGGAGCCCGGCTCGCCAGCTGCCAGCTGGCCGGGCGCCGAGGCGCCGGCAGCGCCTGGCATGGCACGGCCTGGCGAGGCGGCGCAGGCCAGCCGGGCGCTGCCAGGAGGGTGTAAGTGGATGTCTGAGCGCCACGCTGAAACGGCGTCACTCGGCGCTCTTGGCCGTGCCAAGGGAACGTCTAAAGGTGCACGGCCCCATGCGAGGTCTCGCGTACAAGAGGGTTGGGTGTGGGGAAAAGCCTGGACTCCCATTAGCATCTGGCTGGAGTGCACGGTGCTGGGCTCCAGCATGAAGAACCCCAAGGCATCTTCCAGCCGAGCAGGAAGAAATGGGGATTAGAGCGGTTCTCCAAACCAGCCGTACCAGACAAACCAGCTCAAAATCTGGCAGAGATGATGCCAAGCTTTGCTTAAGGAATCCCAACCAGCAGCCAAGCTGGCTTGGCTGGAGAAAGGAGAGTGCTCCGATGGGTTGTTTCACAGTCCTGGGGCTGGGGAATCCTCTGGAGCAGCCATGCAATGGGGCAGTTGCCATGAGAAGGCAATTCCTGAGGCTCTCCATCCCTGCCTGCTTCCCTGACTCTCTGTGCTGCTTTCTTGATGGAGGAAGTGATTCCCAGCTGAGTGGCAAGGACTGGAACTGGTAATGGAAGGGTAAGAGCCGCAGGGATGGAGGGTGATGATGCCTGTGGTGTGTATAAAATAGCAGGTGTCACTCTGCCCGCTCTAAGAAGAGCTTCAAAGGCTGGCGTTTGGCTTTCTATCCTGGCAGAGGTAATCTTATGAAACTGGAGTGATTTCCATTCTGCTTTCCTGCTCTCCCTCCCAACCTGGAGGAGTTGCAGATGAGGATGAAGTCAGCTTGGAGAGCAAGGTGTACTCACACCCCACCCTGCTGATAACATCTGACTAACCCCAAGGCACCAAGCACATCTGTTCTACCTCCTGCTCATGCTGCCTTACCCTGTGCTGGGACCCTCGCTAGGGAAATCCCATCCCCTTCTGCAGTTCTCCACCCCTGCTCTGGCTGCTGGAGCAGCGCTGGGGTCTGGGGAGCAGAACTGTGAGAAAATGGAGTAACAAGCCATTTGGAACAGGTGTCTGGGGAAAGCCACAGACTTGCATGAGGGGTCTGCTCTGTTTCCTCCATACCCGGCAAGGGGGTACCTCAGTGATGTATTTTGGAGCTAACATCCTTGCTGAGCATCACAGCAAGCCCAGGAACCATTCTGCCTGCCTGATGCAGGACTGCTGCACTTACCAGTCCAGGCACCACCCAAAAATGGTTACTCCACCCTGCGTGACCACAAGAAAATCCCATCACAAACAATCCCCAGGTTCTTATGGGCTTGCTCTCAGTCTGCATGTCCTGCTGTGAGCCAGTCTGTCCTGTTGATCTTGATATCCAAAAGGAAAAGAAATCACTTGTTCCTCTGTCCTGTCTTGCAATGAGTCTAGGAACCTAAATGGCCTCTGAGAAGGCAGCAGCTTATCTGCCTACCCCATAGGTAACTGAAGGCATCTCTTGTTTATGTCACATCTCCATTAGTCCTCACTGAAGGCAGATCTTGGCTCAAGATCTTTCCTCTGGAGTCCAAACCCCTTCCTAGGACTAGTCCTGACTACCCTCATGGTCTCCTCTCCCCTTGCCCATGCTCCTTTGTGGCAGCTCTGGAGCAATTCTGTCTCACTGGAAGGGGTGGGGTGCAGCTGGGGTTGATGACCAGGAACATCTGGGTGCTCTAAGGTGGGACAAGCACCCCAGGTTGTGTGGCAGGGAGGCACCGTTTGCTGCTACTGCCACCCCGGGGGAGCAGGTCTCCAATGCAGTGATGGTGTGTGTGTGTACACACATTTCCATCCATCTATATATTACTTATCTCACTCCAAGACGGCGGCAGCGGCTGCTGCTGCATCCCTTTTCGGAGCTGCTATTGGCCAGAAATGATGTCAGTGCTTCCCAGGCTGGGTGCACCGCCATTGGCGGTGAGCAGGGATGCGGCTGTCAGCTGGAAGTGCTCCAGTCATTCATGGGGACTTCAGTGTGTGTTTGCTGGGCACGCTTGGACACAAATAGATGGTGAAAGATCTGGCAGAGCCAGGTGAGCACTTGGGGCTTCACTTTTAACTCTTTCTAGGGTTGGGATTGAGTGCCCTTCATCCCTTCTCACATCCTCACACAAGAGCCAGATGCTCACCTGTCCCTCCGTTGTTCTGGCAGCAGCTGGCTGAAAGCACCCACTCACCCCCTGCAATGTGCAGCCCAAGGGCATGTCCTCATGTAGCTCAGTGGACTTCGGACAACTGGAAAAAGCTCTGCTGCTTTTCCCTCTTCACCCCCACCAGCAATCAAAATCCCTGGCTTTGCGCTGAGATCAGCCGCAATCATGACAAGACTTGAAATGCTGCTTCTGGGCTCCGTCTTACCCAGAATAATCTCCCAAGCTCGGCACCTACCTCGCTCAGCAGGAGTACTGAATAAGACTGCCAGCTCTCTTGGCTGCCGGCTCCCTTCTAACTTGCAGTATACTACAGCTCATGCTTCAGAGCCTGCTTGGCTCCTGCAGTCCTAAACACCTTTGCTCTCGAACTCAGTAAATGAGGGAACCAGTTCCCAGCACCATGCCCCTCTTCTGCAAATGCCAGAGTCCAAAAATAGGACACCTACACTTGCGCCCAGAGAGTGGCAGTGCTGGAACCACCACAGGACAGGTGACAGATGGATCCCAGCTTTCTCCCACCAGTCAGACCTGTGCAGTGCAGCGCAGAGAAGGAGACCCGGACCAAGAAGCTGCGTGTTCATCTGGGCTGGATCTCCCTCCTGTGCTCAGTGACGCTCCGGGCACATGCCACCTTTTGGGGGATGCTAAATGCTCCCCTTCATGAGGTCTGCTGCAGGTGAGGGCTCCCCGCAGAGACTTTTCTGCTGGTCAAAGCGCTGGTCTGGGGGGCATGTGGTGGCTTTGGCTGCGTGGCCCTGGCCGCAGGGGGCCCGAGCTCTGCCCCCCGACCCTGTGCTCGGCTCACCCCGCGCTCGCCGCTGCCTCGTTGAGCGCCGCCCGCACCAGCTTCGTGCGAGCGGGGGCACCGCAGGGCTCCCCGGGGAAGCTCCCCCGCTCTCCAGCGCCGCACCTGGGGCTCGAAACAGCCCCCGGCGGGTGCGTGGCCGCGGGTCCCCCGTACGCTTCCCCTCCCACTACCCCCGCCGCCTTCCCCACGCGTGCGGCTGCTCGGCGGCAGCACCGGGGGCTCCGCGCCGAGCGCAGGGCAGCCGCTGCGGTCCCACCGCCGCCCCCGCTCACCTGCACCTGCATGAAAGAGCCGCGGTAGAAGCAGCAGGCGGCCGCGGACAGGGCGCTCCACAGGCTGCATCGCTCCGTCATGNCGGCAGCTCCGCCCCGGCCCGCCCCTGGGGGCCGCCTGGGCTTCGGGAACCGGCGGAGCGGCACCTCGGGGGAGAGCGGCTGTCTGCGCCCTGCGGGGGAACTGGGAACCAGCTCCTCCGAGGGGAGCCTACGCTGCCATGCCTCAGAGGGAACCAGCATCCCTGAGGGCATCGGGCACCCCGGCTGCCTGTGCTCTGAGGGGAACTGGGAACCAGCTCCTCCGAGAGGAATCGGCACTCCCATGTGGCAGAGGGGATCAGGCACCCCAGAAGGGAAGCGCCAATCCTGCGTTGCAAAGGGAAGCAGCATCCCTCAGGGCATCAGGCACCCCGGCTGCCTGTGCCTTGGAGAGAACAGGCACCTCTGAGGGCATCGGGCATCCCTGAAGGGAACCGGCCCCCCAGCTGCCCGTGCCCTGGGTGGGACTGGTTCCTCTGAGGTGACTCAGCTCCTCAGAGAGGAACAGACACCCCTGAGGGGAACCAGCACCCCTGGCTGCGGGTGCTCTGAGAGAAACTGGCTCCTCTGAGGGGATCAGACATCCTGAAGGGACCCAGCATCCCTTTTCTCCCCATCCCAAATGCGCCTGCTCTCCCCGGTGATGCCCATGGGTCAGGGGCAGCCTTGTCCCCCTGTCGCACATCTCGTCTTCCTTCACTCCCACATGGTGATACCTTTCAGGGGGATACACCAGTGCCCACCTCACACGGCGGGGAGCCGGCTGCCTGTTTCCTGTGTAGGCTGTCTCTGACTTGCATTTAATTAAGGCTCTGCTTCAGTTTAATTAAGGCCACAGTACCACGTATGGGATGTGCAAGGCAGCACTGATGACTCAAAGCATTGCTCCAGCCATGACTCTTGAATAAATGCCCCAAACCCCCACCTGAACCCACTGCTGGCAGCTCCTCTGTGCTGGAGACAGGCAGGGGCTCCCCCAGTCCGGGCAGTGATAGGGACCTACACCTTGCTGTTCTCCTTCCACATCTATCCTGCACTGCACGGTCTGGATTTGGCTGTGCTTTGGTAACTGGGGGCTTCACCCTCCCATCTGCAAAACATGTCCTGGCCCAAGGAGCCCCATGCCTCCCAGGCAATGCTGTGACCTCAGAGAGGTATTCCTGCCGCCACCAACCACAGAACCCTGCAGCCTTCCTGCTAATTAATGCAAAGGAGCCCCTCACATTACCAGGCAGGGAGACAGCATCCGAGGCTGATGAGATACAGGTCCCTGCCTGAGCAAGCAGCTCTTCTGCGCAGAACAAAGAGCTCAGAGGCGCTGGCCAGGCTCTCACTCTCCCCCTGGTTTTGCAGGGGAGAGAGGAGACAGGAGAGCAGCACGGCTGAACAGCAGGACAGGGCTGAGGCATGAGAAAACTGGTGGCAGCACACAGCCTGCAGGCAGGGAACATGGGGCAGCAGGTCCCACGGGTGCCTGCAGCCCCACCAGCATGGGCAGGGAGCATGGACTCTCCTCCTCATCTCTTGCCTGGGGCTGAGGGACAGAGCAGATGGCACTGTGCAGGGACATGCTGCTCCAAAAAGATGCGATGGTGAATCATCCTCCTGTCAGGGATTCTCCCCTGTGACGGGCTCCATGGTTTCCTATTGAGGCTTTCACCAAGAAGTGAGCGGGAGCCTCACAGGGTGCTAAAGGATGAAGTCCTCCAGCTGTGACTGTGCTGCCCCTCCTCACAGGGAAGCTGAAAATCCCTGACTGAGCTCTCATAGGACGTGTGACAGCTTTACTGGCTGCTGCTTTCCTGAAGGGTAATGTCTTTCTGCAGCTCCTTCACCTGCACAAAGGCCAAAGCTGAGGTGGCTGGGATGTTGAAATAGAGAGCTAGGTGCAGATCCCCAGGCAGCTTGGAAATACCAGCCCTTAGGCTGTTATTAAAGCACATTAATTACCAAGTGCTTATTGATCCTGGCTTTCCAACCCTCTCTGGCTCCCAATTGCATGTCTAATCAGGCCAGGCTTGGTGATAGGAACACCAGCCCTGGCCATTTTGCAGCTAAAGCTCAAGGGATGATGTTTGGCAGATCCTTGGTGCACACCTGGACGCAGACCTGCCTGTCAGCCTTTGCTCATGAGGGCTTTGCAACACATCCTCTCCCTCCTCCTGACTTGCTCCTTCACCTGCTCTTTTCTTCCTGTCTTTCCTTTGCTAATCCCTCACCAGTGTTTCACCTCTGCTTGTTTCCCCCCCAGCTACACAGACCAGTGGCAGATCCCAGCCCCATCCTCCCTTGCTCCAAAGGCAGGCACAGCAGCCTCTTTCCCACCCTAAATCCTGCAGGACCTGCAGCTGAACACTGCTGGGTGCTGAGCACCCTGCAGCTGCACGGGCTGCCAGCCAGGCACAGTGCCTGCAATCAGCTGGAGTGTCCCTGTCATCCTGGTCACTCACACTCCGGATAATTAGTGATGTGCCTAAAATAGCTGCTGTCACTGCAGCCATCAGTTGCTTCGCTGACCAAAGGGAAGTGGTGTCTAAATCACAGCCCATGGGCTGTCTCTGGACACCACGGGGAATGGATGAGAAATAAAGGCCAGATAGGTCAGGTCTGGGATCTGACTGGATGGTAGGGAATTCTCCTGGCTCACCAAAAAGTACTTGATCCCAAAGGCAGAGCCATATCCGTTGCTCCCCATGTGTATTGTTTCAGTCTAGTAAATCACGAGCCGTAAAATATGTCCATCTCTGGGTGCACACACTGACAGTGCCAGGGAAAACACTTCAAACCATTCTGTTCCTCCCCTTACCCTCCTTGTCCTCACAGAACCTGCCTGTGTGAGCAGGAGTTTCTCTGCACATCCTGAGGTCTCCACACCAGGGCCCTTCCCTGCATTGGCTGTGCAGGGGAAAATGAACGACATCCCAGCCAGACCCGATACGCCCAGTCAGAGCTTTGTTGTCCTGGCACACGTCCCACTTCCAGCCCTGTGAGCTCCCATTCTGCCAGTCCCACAAGGCTTAAGGGCGCAGAGAGGAGAACATCCCACCCGCGGGATCGCTCTGCTACACGTCAAAAACCTCGACTGACCCCAATGCCCAGAGCCTGCCAGTTGCCAAACTCAGCATGTGGGGTCCTCATTAGCCCCAGGGATGGACGCACAGGGAGGTGACTGCTGTTGGAAGCAGCAGATGAGCTCAGGGTCCAGCCAGCTCCCTTCCAAACTTGCCAGTTGGTGCTGCCACAGGGGGTTCCCACATTTCCACGTCTGGCTACAGCCACCACCAGGAGCCCCAAGTCCAAAAGATGATGGTGCAGGGCTCTGTGCTAATTAGACCACCCAAGCTGGGCATCTCAAGTCACTTCTCAACAACCCCATCTGCCCAGTGGCAGACTAGATTAGATCCCCACTGGGCAACTGGACTCAAGGAAGTTCCAACTGTCCTTAAACAAACATCCCAAAGGCCATGGCATGGCAGTGATCACCCGGTCACTTCAGTGGGTTTCAGTGCTCTGTGCCCAAACCTCACAGGACCCCTGCCACTGCTCCTCTGTGCCTGCCCAGCCTCCTGCAAAAGGGCTGCTCTCCTTCAGAGCCAGGCGCCTCACTAATGAATTTCTGGCCAGACATGAAGAGTCCTCAGGAATGTTAATAGTTTGCTGAGGATAAGCAAAAGATTTGGAGAGATTTACACCAACTTTCATGTGACAGCCACGAAAGTGGCTCAAACCCTTCCGTTTCTTTACATGGGGGCGGAGGGAGGAGGCTGCGTCTGTGGGCGTTCACAAGTGTCTGGGAACATGAAATGCAAGCAGCTCCTGTGGGAACAGCATTGGGGTGACCACGTAGGTTTGTGTCTCCTTTGTCTTCCCTGGCCTTGCCAGAAATATCTTCCACGGCCAAAGAGCCCGCCCAGAGGGGAAGAGGGGTGCAGAACTGAGCAGCCTGCTGGTGTAAAACCTGGACAGTTTCAGGGCCACCATCCCCTCTCCACCCCTGGCACCCAGCTGGAACAGGCTGTGATCACGCTCTGTGTCTTACCTTCACGTATTCACTGCCAGACTCCAGGCCATCGTGGTGGCTAAAAGGAAGAGGAACAATAAAAATATATAAGTAAAGGGCAGTAAGTTGTGACATTCAGGTTCTGGTGGCACAGCTCGGGGAGCTGGGGTCTCTGCCCCTTGTCTTGCCACAGTGCCAAGCACATGGCCGTGGTTTTGGGAGAGGTTCCCAGGGCCCCAGCACGGTTCCTGCCTGCTCTGTGCCCACTCTCAGCACAGGGCTTATCCTCCCTAATGCGATCAGGGGAGAATGAGGCCTTTTTAGAGGATCACACCCCAAATCGGCTTGGGACTGTGTGAGCTGAACCAGGGAGACCCAGCAGCCAGGCTGGGGTCCCCGCAGGTCATAGTGCTGGGGGGATACATGTCAAGTTGGGGGGCCCTGTGTCCTGTTCCCTGGCAGAGCTGCATTCCCAGTAGGCAGCTGTTGGGACATGCCACCCAGGCAAGCATTTTTGACGTAACAACTTTGTGTGACCCTACAGAATTCAAACTCCCACCAAAGCTAGGCCTGAACTGTGTTGCCCTGACTGGGACTGCTTTTCATGCTCTTACAGGTCCAGGTATGTGTCCGTATGGAGGAGTCCTAGGGGAACAACAGAGAGTTCAAAAGGAGAGAGCTGTAACAGCCTGAGCTGGGATGTGCTACCTTGAGGTCTCACCTTTCAGAATAAAATACAAAAATGCAGATGTTGTTAACCAGAATCCAGAACCTGTTGCCTCCCCTGTGCCAAGCTTCAGTATGGACATCCCGCTGTTTGCTAAGGTTGCTTCCCTGAGCATAAGGCAGCAGCAGGGGCCTGGGGATGGCAGGCTGCCACACTAGGACAGGCAGCTGCAACTAAAGAATAACCAAATCCAAGGTCATCACAGACCTGAGATGTCCCTTCCCTGCCAGGAGCCACCTCATCAGACACATAGTGGGAACTGCTGAGGGTCATGCACACAACTTCTCCCTGAGACCTGCACTGGTAGCAACCCTGGGGAGCCAATATCCTCTTCTGCGGGCACTATGCAGGTTGAAGGCGGTGCCTGGTGGCCTCCCCAAAAGGAAGCAGGGATAGCAGAGGCAACCACTGCCAGACATTTTTCCACTGAACATCCCCCATGGTATTAATAGTGGGTTGTGACAAGGTCTATATGAATCCCTTGTAGGGTCCAGCCCTCCAGAAAACAATTCCTACTTCTGGAACCCTTAGAAGTCTTTAAAAAACATGTGGATGGGCACCTCGTGCCTCAGTTTCCCCCTCTGTAAAGCTGCCTTCAGGGAGGTTTTGGCTGGCAGTGCTGCCAGAGGGGTCTGTAAGGAGAGTCAGGCAGTGCCTGCGGGAAGCGGCGTTTCCCGTGCCTCACGCACGGCATTTAAGGACACGGTTTAGTGCTGAACATAGCAGGGTTGATGTTTGGACTCAATCTTAGTGGTATTTTCCAACCTTAGCGATTCTGTGATTCTCCAAGCCCACACTGCAGAAACCGCATGCCCTGGTGTCCAGCTTGGGAGGGGGAAAAAGGGGCTGAAAATCAAGCCCATAATTTTTTGGAGGTGAAGAGAATAGCAGAGCGTTTGGGAGCAGGGATGGATGCAGACTCCCCTGGGCAGCTGTGGGCTGCCTGCCCACGCCGGCACTGCTTCTCCAGCTCTCCAGCCTGTTTGCCCTTCGCATGCTGCAGAGCTCCTGGTGCTGCAAGAGCCGTGAGAAAAACCAGCAGGAGGACGGGGGGCCTCTGGGCAGGAAGTCGGGAGCATGGGAGCAGCTGGGAGACGCTGCGAGGGCCCAGGCAGGAGAGGCCCCTGTGCTGGGGAAGGGCAGCAGCTGGGACCGCAGCCCCCCTGGTTCTGCACATTCCTGGAGGAAACGGCATTTTTGGGGGCAGTCGAGCGCCTGGGAGAAATTCCAGGGCTGCCTTTGGAGTGCGGCCGTGGCTGAGCTGCCGGGACCCAGAGCTACAGCAATGGTGTTGGGGAGTGGGGGGTTGGTGGGGTGGCTGCTCCCTTTGGGCTCGGGAAGGCATCACCATGACTCCAGGCTGGCTGCTGGGAACAGTCCAGGAGGATCCTGTGGGTCCAGCCCTGGTTTGAAGCCTAGCCTCTGCTTTCCTTGGGACACTGGTGCAGGCTGTACCCCAGGGGAACCAAATTCGGACACCTCATGCATCAGTTTCCCCCTCTGTACAGCTGCCTCCAGGGAGGTTCTGGCTGGCAGTGCTGCCAGAGGGGTCTGTAAGGAGAGTCAGGCAGTGCCTGCGGGAAGCGGCGTTTCCCGTGCCTCACGCACGGCCGCGCACAGGGAAACCGAGTCACGTCCGCCCTGCGACCTGCCAGCGGTCATCTCCCCTTAGTCAGCGTGTCTCTGCTGGAGTCACAGCCACCGCCTTGCTCTGAGCAGCTCCACAGGCTGGGGGCCACTCCCTGTTCCAGAGCAGCAAAATTTCCCCCCCTCACTGGCCTGATTCTGGGAAAGCCCTCGGGCATATGGGCATCCTCAGCCCACCCTGTCTTGGGGACTGTCCTTACCAGAAATAATCGGGGGGGCAGGTGGAAATGTGCCCCAGGGATATATTTGTGTCCCCCCCCCCAGGAAACATGTTGCTGCCATGGCCTGGCAGGAACAGACTGTCCCCATCCCCAGGGATGTGCCTGCATGGGAGGAAGGGCTGGGGCGCGGCATTATCCCGGTCCTGCTTCCTCCCACCCGCCCCACAGCAGGGCCTGGCCTTGGGATGGCTCTGGCAGATGGCTGCTCCCTGAGCCAGGGGCTGTGGCAGGGGCTCTGGGTTAGAGTGCGGTGGGGCAGAAATAATCCTGGTGCCAAGACCTGCTCTGGACACTCTCGTGCCTCAGTTTGCCTGGCAAGCAGCAAGGCTACACCCATCACTGGGGAGGCCTCACAGGATGCAAAAAAAGCATTTGGCCCCCATTTTTTGGGAACCCATTCCCCAGATCCAAAACACCCACGTGACCCACCCATGTCCCACTGCTGCTTGGCTCCCAGACACGCTGGCTTGGGATCCAAGTAATTTCTGGGAGACAGAAGGTCTGGGTGAGCCCTCTGCACCTTTCTCGGGGACTCTCTGCCACTGCTGGGGCTCTGTGCCCACTGAAGGGTGTGGCAGTGCCACCAGCCCCCCAAACCTCCGAGCCCCTGGCTCCCCGAGCTAGCCGCAGCCCCTGGCGCTGGGGCTGCTTTGGTTTCAGCAGCGCTTTCCTTGAGGAGAACACCACCACGGCTGGGGGCCTCGGCACCCGAGCAGCGGCTCGGCTCCGGCATCTGCCTCCAAGTTTTTGTGCCCGTCCCAAGCAAAGCCCCTTCCCAGCCTCTCCCTCCCCATCCCCTCCGCTGTGCCGGGGTGCGAGGAGTGGTCGGGGGGCCAGAACCCCTTACCTGCCCTGCCCCAGGGTGGGAAACCTCCTGCCCAGCGCTGTCATCGGCCCCGCGGGATGCAGCAAGCGCCCCAGCTCCGGGATGGGGAGAAGCTCTCCCGCGCCCTCCCGCCTTGCACTGAGCGTCGGGACTTCGGGGCGCGCAAGGCGGTGGCGGACCCTCCTCCTTCCCGTCCCAGCCCTCCTCCGGCCCACCCTTCGGGCCGGCAGGAATGTGTGGCCGGCAGAGCTCGGCTCCAACCGCCGGCACGGATTTCTCCTCCTCACCCCGCTCCCGGGACCACCCGGACTTCCCGAACGCTCAGTGTCAGGAAAAGGAGCCCCCGGCCCCGGAGCGGTGCAGGGGGAACAGGAACGTCAGGGGCCACTTGTGTGCAGAGAGAGGAGAGTCAGGCCAGGGAAAGGGGGAGAAATGTTTCTGGGAGAAATTTGGAATCGCCTTTGCCTGTCTTCCCAGTCCCACACACCCTGCTGGGCTGGGGTTGCATTTGGCCCCTTATGCCCCGACGCCATGGGGTTGGGGGCTAAAAATCCCTCTGGCTGATTCTGCAGTCAGAACCCTCCAAAAAATACATTCATCATCTCAGAGGGCTGAACCTCCAAATTCCCCCGGAGGGGGAGATTGTGCCTGCAGTGGGGGGGGGTTGTGTCCAGTGTGGGGGTTTACTGGCAGGTGATGAAATGAGGACAGAGTGTCTAGTTTCAGGATTTGCCCCCTGTGCCTTGGGAGAGGCAGTGCTGCTCAGCAGAGGGGGAGAGGATAGAGGGGATGGAAAAGAGTGAGAGGCAGAGGAGACTGTAACAGTGACGCTGAGCTCTCCGCAGCAGCACATCCTGGTGCTGGAACACTGCACGGCAGGACAAAGAGATGCCGAGGCAGAGCGGGGCTGCGAGATGTTTCCACCCCGTCCGGAAACAGGAGGGAGCAGAAATCCCACAGGAAACCTCGTTCCCATGGAGCCGCTGACCTGACCATGCTCCAGCTGTGCTGTCCCACCAGCCAGGTGCATCCCACTGGCACTGTGGGCACAGGGGGACATTGCAGTGACCCTGGTTTGTCCCAGCCCCCTCCTCTTGCCCTGGAGGAGCAAAAAGGGGGTCTTAGCAGAAGGCAGAGCAAACCACAAGGGCTATACCTGTCTGGGGAGATCTTGTTAGGATGCTCTTGTCCCTTTTCCAGCAGATCCCCATCAGTGCTCTCTGCTCCAGCTTCTGTGTCAGGGCTTGTGGTTTGGCTGGGGTTTGGAGCCAGGCTGGAGCTCAGTGCCTCTGTGCTAGGGCAGGAGACTTTTCCCACAGGCTCCTGGCCTGTTCTGGCCATTGATGCTTCCAGGGTGTCCCCAGGTTCGGCTTCTTCCTCCTTCTGCTCTGCTTGTCCAGCAACTGAGGATGAGTCTGTACCTGGGCCAGGGGTGCTGGGTATCTCAAGGCACTTAAGGCTGGGGAGCAGGGCTGTCTGGGGGGTTTTATTGTTGGGAGTCCCTTTGTCCCAGCAGTTCTGATTACTCTTGTCTTTGCCCAGGCTCTTTCCTGCTTTGCCCAGATTCACCCTAGGCATGGTGCCCATGTGTGAGTACATGTTTGATGACTGGGCATAGGGGCCAGGGCTCTTGGGCACAGTGTTGAGATCATCCTGGGTGCTGTCAAAGGGCTCTCCCAGGAAGCCATGGGGAGGTGGGAGATGTGGCCTGAGATTCTCGGCAGAGCTGGGGACCGCAGAGACTCGCCGGAAGGTGAAGGAGCGGGGGATGCTGCTCAAGCTCCCAAAGCCTTTGAACTTGAATAAATCTGGCAAGAAGAAAGGAGTGATGAGCATGGGGTTACTGCTGGCACAATGTGTGCTCCCTGAGCCCCTGGTCCTGGGTTGGGGTGGGCATGGTGCACTATGGCTGCACTATGCAGCCTGGTGTCACCTTGTTACACCCACATCTGCAGTCCCAGCTTGGCATGACATTCCTGTGATCTGCGGTGTATATGATGCTGCTTGAGGCATCTCTGCTGGCTACCCACAAACTCTGCTCTGGTCCCTTGGAAAGCAGAAGTCTCCTGTGCCCTGGCAAATCTGGTGGCTGCATCTTCCCACCACAGCTGAGGGGCGGAGGAAAGACCCAACCTTGGCAAGCAGGGGAACTCTAGAAATTATTTCACCCTGCCCACTTCCTCCGGGGGACTCTGGGCAGGGCTGTGCCCACGCCCACAGCCTCAGGGCAGCCCCGCAGGATGCAAGAATGAGACACACGGCATCTCCCCAGGGAATGGGGGTCCTGGACGCATGTGACCTGCTCACATGTGCATGTCTCGCCAGAACGGTGGAGCAGGAACCAGCCACGGGAGCTGCTGCAGGCAGGAGATAACCTCCCCACTTCCTCGCCAGCTACAGCTGCCACCTGCAAGTGCTGAGCATGAACATGTTCGCCAGAGAAATATTTATAACTCCAGCGGGCGGCTTTGCATTTCACACCTCAGCCTCAGTTCAGCTCTTCATGCCGCTGCAGCGCAGCCTTGGATGGAGCTGGTGCCAGTGCCGGTGCTGGTGTCAGTACACAGGGCGAGCGAGCCTGTGGCCCGCAGTGCTGTTGAGCAGTGCTTCCGTGCCAGACCTGAGCGCTGTGGGTGCCACCGGGGGTTTTGCAATGTTGATGCCGACCTGGGGCTCTGCAAAGCATGGCAGATTTGCTGGGACAGGAAGCGACGTTGCAGAGGTGCCGAGCAAGGACCTGGGTGTCTGGGGCTACTTGTCTCTCAGATTCCCACCACCTGCTGCCATCCATGGGCAATGCGGGGCATCCCTGCAGCTGGACAGGGTGAAGGGGCTACATCCCAAAAGCCTCTCTGCAAGGCAGAAACCTCGAGGTCTGAGTGCAATTAGAGGCAAAACTACTTTGTGGCTAAACATCCCCTCGGAGTCCAGGCATCTTCTGCTACCTGCAGCTCCTGCGGCTGCTGCGAGGTGGGAAAGGCAGCACCGGGCATTTTTCCCATTTCCCCACTACTCCACCACAAAGGAAAATCCCAGCTGAGATGGGGCTGCGGGTTTGGCCCGTGGAGGGTCCCGGGGGAGTGGAGGGACTGGCCCCTGTCTGGCGCCAGCCCCGCGGCAGGAATGCAAGAGAGCACAGCCCAGCACTGGGAATGGGGTGAAGGCCACTGCAGCCTCCCCCCGAGGCTCCGGGGGAAAGCCAAGGTCTGTGAGAAAATGCAGAGCTCGCTCCCGGTGGGTATCAAGCACTTCCTCCCAGAAGAGCCAGTGGGAATCCATTCCCAGGCTCCCTCCCTGGTTTCTCTGTATCAGCACCATCCCTGTGCTGCAGGAGCACCCTGAGCTGAGGGTCCCAGCCACCCCTAGCCCCCAGCACCAGCTCGTCCTGCAGCCATGCACCCTGAAGGGTGTGATTTAAGGAGTGAAGACCCCCAAACCCTGCTGTGCATCCCTCTGGTCACATACCAGCATCCAGCCCAGGGCTGGGCTGCAGCAGACTGGTCCCAGTCCCAGCACCCAGCTCCTGAGCCAGCACGCAGCCCTGAGGATGGAAACCCCCAAAGCCTGTCACCCCAATGAGTTTCCTAACAAAAGCAGAGCCTGTCACAGCTCCAAACATCCCTGGATAGCATGACTCCATCTCTGGATGGGATGACTGGAGGAGCGTGTGAACACACACTCACACTTAACTCTCACACATCCTCCTACCCATCGAGATGTCCAGGTGAGCACCCACCCTGTCCCGTAGTCACTTACTGAATTTCTTGAAGCCCCGTCGTTTCTGGCCCTCGGCCATGGCCGCGCTGGTCCTAGGCCACAGGGACCGAGAGGGACAAGTATATAACTGAGAAGCCCTTCCCTGTCCGCTCCTCCCTTCCTGCCCCCCCTCCCGCTGCAAACACCCTGCAGTCACTCATCGCCTGCTCGGCGTTTCCTCCCTAGTGCTGTCATCTGCTCCCGGCCCCTTTGCTGTCCCTGCCTGCCCTCATGCTGTCCCCACAGTTCCTGCAGCCCCCGTGGCTGCTTGTACCTGCCTGGCTGCTCCAGAGTCACCTCTGGACCCCAGTTTGGGGATGTCTAGCAGATGTGGACAACCAAAAACCTCTGGGTGCCAGCTCTTAGAGGAAGGTGCCAACCCTAGAAGAGGATGCCAGCCCCATGGAAGAAGGTGCCAGCCCTAGAGGAGTGTGCCAGCCCTATGGATGAGGTTGCCAGCTCTGTGGATGAGGCTCCAGCCCTGCAGACAGGACTCTGCCATGCACATCTGGTGCTCAGCCCCTGTGGATGGCATCACTGCCAGCAGGAGCACTCCCCTGTTCTCTTGTTCTGGGGACCACCTTGTGCTGCATAAGAATGGCTCCATGCAGGACAAGGTGGCCTGGACCCAGCAGGGGTCCAGTGTCGGTGTTTCCCTTTCTCAGGGAGCCGGTGGCTCCCATGACCAGCATGCAGGCAGCCACCTCTGCCACAGTTTTGTCCTTGGGTGCTCTCCACCTTGGGGAACAGTTTCTAGCAGAGCCTAAGATCGAGCACCTGAGTCCTGCACCTGAACACCGCCATGGCCAGGGGATGAACTCAGGATCTCCTGAACCAGACCCTGGAGTCCTCCTGCTTGGCCACGGTGTCCCTACGTCAGCAGCCGTGGCTGCAGGAGCAGAAGCTTTGTTTAACTCCTGACGTGTTTAAGCACCCATGGGGCACACGGCAACGCGCTTTAAGGCCACCGGCACCGGGGACCGCCCGGCGCTGCCGGGCCACGAGGAGGGGCAACATGGCGGTGGCGCCAAGGACTGCAGCGCCCACAATGCCCCGCGGCGCGGCCGGCGCGTCACGTGACGGCGCGGCCGGGTCACGGGGCGGAACGGGCGGGACGCGGTGCTGTGGCAACGGCGCGGCCGCCATGGCCAAGCAGTACGACATGGTCGAGTGCCCCTTCTGCGACGAGGTCTCCAAGTACGAGAAGCTCGCCAAGATCGGGCAGGGCACCTTCGGGTGAGTGCAGCGCCAGCCCTGACCCTCCCCGGCCAGGCCCGGCCCCGGCCTTCCCCGGCCTCAGGCCTGCAGCCGGGGCCCGGCCCCGCGGCCCATCGGCGCCAGCCTCGGGTGCTCCTTCCTCGCGTATCCTTTCCCCGGTCACCCCTCTGGCTTCAGAGAACCAGTCTGGCTCCTGGGCCCTCTTTTCCCCAATCTGAGATTCGGCTCTGTCCCAGCTCTGGCAGAGCAGAGTTAACCTTGAAAACAGTTAGGGTGAGGACCTGTAACTTGGCTCCAAATGTGCCATTTTTTTGCTCAAAATGTGCTACATTACTGAAAATCCTTATAAGGCTGCAAGAAATCTGGGCTCTCTGTTGGTTCAGTGAGTCCTGAGCGCCTTTGGCCCAGGGGGAGTGTGGGTATATTGGCTCGGCACAGAATTTTCTGTACAGTGCTTTAGTGTGTTTTGTTTGGGCTTGTTCCTTGTCAGGAGCACCTGGCTCTTTTCTCCTTGTGCTGCTTATGGATTTTTTTCTGGTTTTTTTACAGGGAAGTTTTCAAAGCCAAACATCGCCAGACAGGCAAGAAAGTAGCACTGAAGAAGGTGTTGATGGAAAATGAGAAGGAAGGGGTAAGTGTGGGGCATGGCTGGATTGGGCCTGTTGTCACCTGGGCTGCAAAGGCACATGGCAGCGGTGAGGGGACTGGGCTGCACAGGATGGCTGCTGGGAAGTGACACTTCCCATGTGTTTCTTCTCCACTGGGACGCCCCATTTCAGGGCTCCACTCTGGCTTTGTTTGTGGAAGAACTGGGTGATGTGTGAAGCACATGCTCGGGGGTTGGGGAGAGAGTTAGCAGCTTAAACAGCAAAGGCAGCAGCCAGGCAGGCTGCTCTGCACCTCAAGCTAGGCTGTACCATGTCGTGGTGTGAATGTGGAAGGTGAGGAGAGGAGGGCGGGACCTGCCAAGCTGCATGGTCACACCTCTCCTGTTCTCTAGGCAGAGATGGCCTGGTCTCCTGCACCTCCAATCTCCATTCTCTGTTTCTCTTTTCCAGTTTCCCATCACAGCCTTGCGAGAGATTAAAATCCTCCAGCTGCTCAAACATGAGAATGTGGTGAACCTCATAGAAATCTGCAGGACCAAAGGTACTTTGCAGGGTCTCCCTTGTGTTAATCATGGCTTTTCTGAGCGCTGTTGAACAGGCTGGTGTCTTGTGCTGGGAGTGGGGTGGTCTAGCTGAGCACAGGCCTCTGTTCCTGCCTGTGACATGGGGTGGCAGGTCACTTATCTTGGAAAAGAGTTTCTAAATGAGTCAGGACATTGCTGAAGCTCAGCTGGAAAAAGCTGTTGTAGTCCTACCAGGATATGCCTGTGCTATAGCAGTGAATGCTGCCTATGCTGGGAAACTCCCTTTTGAGAGGCTTTAAATGAACCAGCACTGGAGAGACTTTGGAGCAGAGGCTCCTCAGCCTGGAGCTGCCTCTCTCGGTTGGTTTCTGATGGTTTCTGGCAGCTCTGAGCTGATGACACAGCTCCAGCTGAGGCTCACTCAGCATCTCTTTCTGTGGGTGATGTAACTGCTCATGCTGGGAGGGCTGGGGACTCCACGTGGGCAGTTCTGAGCTGTTCCTCCTCCTCCTCACTCCCACCTGATGCCATGTGCCCCCACTGCTTCGCAGACTCAGCACACCTGGCCTGGCTCTGTTTCACAGCAGTGAAACTGCTCTGTAACATTTGCTAGAGTTTATATATCATTCTCTTACACGGATTTGTACTGGAAAAATACTTTGGAAAGTGACAGTTGATGTTACAGCCTGCGCTTCCCTAGCCAGTCATGTCACTGAAATAAAACCAAAACTGACAAGTATCTGGTGTTTTTTAAAAACTCCAGTCACTGAACGGGCAGCAATGTCTGGCCTAGGGATGGGAAATTCAAGTTACTCCAGTACTTAATTGTGTGTAGATTACTGTCTGAAAAGGTATCAGTAAAAGCACCAATGACAAGTTAATTTTTAATTCACTGTGTGATTAAAAGAGCTGCCATGATTTGGTGTCTGGCATACCAAAAGTAAATATTTTTGTAGACATGTCATTTGTTCCCTTTTTGATTATGTTTTGTTTGTATTCCAGTCATGCAAATCTACCTTGAAATGTTTCATTTCCTGTTCTCAAATGTGAACCTTTTCTCTTTTTACGTTGGAAAGGTGTGTTTGGGGCTGTGTCTTTGTCTGTCTGGAGCTGCAAACCCAGTGTAGCAGGCATTCCTGGCTGGGGAGGAGAGCAGTGTGCTCCTGTGGGGGCTAAGCTTTTCTGGTTGGAGATGCCGATCAGCAGGTTTTGCTGACTGCAGCTGATTAAAATCAGCCTTTCTTTTTAATAATGTTTTGCGTGGGTGCTCTAGGAACAAGATTAAATTCGATTACTTCAGTTAAAGTCTGCTGTCATTGACTTCAAACTGCAGTTGGAGTTTTATATCGCTTTGATGGAGATCAGTCCGTTTTCGCAGATCCTGTTTGAGGTTGCAGGAAATCTCACTTTTTAATGTGAGATTAGACAGATTTTTGGTGTTTCTGCATTTTTCCTGGGGCTGTCTGTGGGTGCCTCCGCTATTGCTGGTGCTTGGCTGGCAGCCACAGCCTGCAGGACGGAAACCCCGCAGCCGTTATGTGCCCAGAGCAGCACGAAGTGAAGCTTTCAAAGGTTGCCATGCCCTTTCCCTACCTGTCTGATGACATTCGCTGCACCAATCCTCATCTGTTCTTGTGTTGCTAGTTTTGCTCAGTTCTTTTTTAAAAAGGACCTTGAGGCTGCAGGCTGTCTGGTTCTCTGTTTGTGTGCCCTGAGATTCTGTGTAGGGTGTGGTGTACGAGCTGCAGGATGGTGGGAGGTAAGAGGAGCTGTGGCCTGGTGGAGGCTCCCTCACTGACAGCCCCTCTGTGCCTCTCCTGCAGCCTCTCCATACAACCGGTGCAAGGGCAGCATCTACCTTGTGTTTGACTTCTGTGAGCATGACCTGGCTGGCCTTCTCAGCAACGCCCATGTTAAGTTCACACTGTCAGAGATCAAGAAAGTTATGCAGATGCTCTTGAATGGACTTTACTACATCCATAGGAACAAGGTAATGGGACAGACTCCTGCTCTGCTCAGAGGGTGGCTTTGCAAGGAGCAGGTGTCTTAGCACAGGCTGGAGGGAAATCCTTGTTTCCCACCGCTGCAGCCTGAGCATTCTGCTGGTCCCAGGCACCCAAGGAGGCCACTTTATTCACTTAACTCTTCAATGCCTGTCCTTGTACAGATCTTGCACCGAGACATGAAAGCAGCGAATGTCCTGATCACACGGGATGGAGTCCTGAAGCTGGCGGACTTTGGGCTGGCTCGAGCTTTCAGCCTGGCTAAGAACAGCCAGCCAAACCGCTACACCAACCGTGTGGTGACCCTGTGGTATCGGCCGCCAGAGCTGCTCCTAGGTAGGAGGAGCCCTGGGTGGGCTCTGCCGGCTTCTTGGCCCTTCTGGGCCCTCTGGGAGACTAACTCAGCATCTCCGTTTAGGGGAGCGTGACTATGGTCCCCCCATTGATCTCTGGGGTGCAGGCTGCATCATGGCAGAGATGTGGACCCGCAGCCCCATCATGCAGGGGAACACAGAGCAGCACCAGCTCACCCTCATCAGCCAGCTCTGTGGATCCATCACGCCAGAGGTGAGGGCGAAAGCGGGGCTGAGCTGTGGAGAGCAGGAGTGTGGGCAGAGTCTGGGGTCAGGCACTTGGCCTCTTCCCTGCCCTGTGTGCTGGCTGCTGTCTGCTCCCAGCAGTGGAGTGTGCCTGCTGCTGGCAGGGAGGCTGGAGAATCTTCTAGCCTGTGTTTTGGGGTTGTCTCTAAGACAAAACCCTCAATTTCTGCTTAAAGAAGGGTGGGGGGTTTTATTCCTTGGTGTTTTGCACTGGTCACCTTGAAAAGCCTCTTGAATTCTGTCTTGTGATTTGCGGCATCAGCTCAGCTCTGGTGTGAGCACCTGGCCCCTTCTCAGCTCCTCCTTTATTAGCAGCTCGTCCTGCCCTCTTGCGGGGAGCAAGCTGAGGGATCTCAGCCCAGACTGGAATCTGCGGGATGTTGTTCTGGCAGCTGCAGAGTCCTCATCCTGCTGTCACAGTCATTATGTAAATACACTGAAGGTGCTTTCTTTGGCATGTAGCTACCTGCTGTGGTCTCTCCCAGATTGAGATAAGTGCTGGTGATTGCAGCAGGCTTTGCTTTCTAAGGATAAAAGGTGCCATATCCAGGTGATTATTTAGCAATCAGTTTTGTCACTTTATCTTTCTGGATGTGGTAGCTGGCCTGAACCGTGCTCTCTAGTAGTTCTTTCATAGAGGAACCAGGAATCCTTGAGAATTGTTTCCACACCAGGAAGACTGTCCTGACTTGTCCACATGTTTCCAGGCATTAGTGCAGCCTTTATCGCCTCTTTGTTGCTGTGAGAAAGACAGCTGCCAGCTTGGAGCTTATAAAATAGAATTGTTGTTTTGGTTTGCCTGAGGGTGTTTGAATCAAAAATGCCTTGTCCTTTCCATAACTATTGCCAGCCCCTTTTCCTGCCCCTTGCCAGGTTTGGCCGAACGTGGATAAATATGAGCTGTACGAGAAGCTGGATCTCCCCAAGGGGCAGAAGAGGAAGGTGAAGGATCGCCTCAAGGCCTACGTCAAAGACCCCTACGCGCTCGACCTCATTGACAAGTTGCTGGTGCTGGATCCCGCCCAGCGCATCGACAGCGACGACGCCCTGAACCACGACTTCTTCTGGTCGGACCCTATGCCCTCAGACCTCAAGAACATGCTGTCCACCCACAACCAGTCCATGTTTGAGTACCTGGCCCCACCACGCAGGAGGGGTGGGCACATGCCCCAGCAGCCGGCGAACCAAGGCAGGAACCCAGCTGCCACCAACCAGACTGAATTTGACAGAGTGTTTTGACATCTGGCAGGGTCCTGGCTAGGCTTCCCCACATTAAGCGGAGATGTCCTGGCGGGGTCTTTTTGTCTAGGAAAGGACTTCTTTCAAGGTGAATTGACTGATGGTGTTAACAGAGCTTGGCCATCTCCTCGGCCACCGCAGAGCTGCGTGACTTGGGGAAGTGGTACCTGTGAGCTCGACGTTGTTTCCTTGCAGTTCCCTGTCTCAGAACCTCTTTTTGCCCCCTACAAGTCTGTCTTGGTTACATTAAACTTGCAGATAAGTTGTTACGGATCTGGTGATGGAAAAAGCGTCTCCATCCATGCTGGGGCTCTTGGCAGACGGTGCGGGGACTGGGAGTAGCTGCCCTAAAGCAAACTGGGCCCTGCTTGGAGATGTCTCAGCTCTCTTGGTCTGCCATAGCTCCTTCGTGGAGTATCCTCTGAGCACTGAAGCCTTGATGTAGGACAAGGCAGGTGCTTCTGAGTCATCAGATGTGTCTTGGGGAAGGCAGAGTCATCCTAGACAGCATGACTAGCTCTCCCTGGAGGCTGGGATCTAGCCTAAAAAAGGACTTACTGGGCAAACCAGGGAGGTGGGTGGCAGACTTGGATGCTCCATGGAGCCAGGATTTATGGTGGGAATTGCTGGTCTCTGTGACAGCACATGGCATCCATGCTTTCTTCATTGCAAACCAGGACTGGGAATCATTGGATACACCACCAGCAGGAAAGTGCAACCCACTGCAGGCAGGCAGGCACTGCCCTGTGCCTGAGGTGAGACCTGCCCTCCCCTGCTCTCTGCAGGATTTCAAGATAATGCGGCAGGGCTGGTCACACTGTGCTGGGAGCAGGGGGACGCTTGTGTGTCCCCTGCTCTCTCCTGGAGCTCTTTGCATGAGAGACTAGAACAAGCGCACTGCCTCCTTTGGGTACAGTGACTAGCCTGACACACTGGGATCACCTGTGCACACCTTATGCCAGAACTTGTCAGGATCAATTCATAGAGAGCAAGTGGTCCTCCACAGCTGCTCTCTGCAGTTTCCTGTGGCTGTCAGCTGTAGCCAGCCGTCTTTTCCCTGTGCCCCACGGATGCCAGGATCCCAGGATTCAGCATGTGTTCTCGGTGATAGCACTTGGCACTTGGTAACTTGTGTGTTAACAATTACTGATAAAAGCCATGTCATTGGTAGTGTAAAGTCTCATGAGGAAGCGGTGGTGAGTGGGGCCATTTTCAGGATAAAAAAGGAGCTTGATAAAAGCCATGTACAAGGTAACTCGGTTTGGGGCTCTGAAACAGTGTCTGTCTGGCGGTGGGCGTTGTTTCTTTGAAAAACAGTCGGTTATGAGCAATAAGCCAGTTGTGCCATTGTGGCTAAACATGGTCCTGTCCCAAACAGCTGGTGTGGACCTCCTGTCGCTGTGTTGCCTAAACGGAGACAGCAGTGGCAGCCTGCACGACAGCACCGGGCCTTCCCGAGGGCAGTTCAGGTTTGGGCAGCCTGAGACCCCGTCCTGTTCCTGGAGAGCTGGGGGGCTCAGCAGTCAGTACCGCTGCCACGAGCAGAGGAGGCCGCCGCGGGCAGCCTGGGGGCTCCGCTGGCGCCGGGCGGGGACTGCCGAGGTCCGGGGGTCCCTATGCCCCAGCTTGGGCGGTGGGAGCTGTAGGGCCATGTCCCTGTGCTGACAGACTGAGCGACCTCGAGACGCGTTGTGCCTGATGCTCCGTCCCGGGCAGCGGATCCCCCGTGCCCCTCCCGGGGTGTCCGCACGGGCACCTCGCTGCCCCTCGCAAAGATGGCGCTGCCCCCTTCCTCCCGCGACGTGGCGCGCGCTGCCCGTGGCAAAGATGGCGGCGGCGGCGGCGGCGGGGTGGCGGCACGGCCCCGCCCCCTTCCCCCTCCCC
>WBMY01014897.1:171163-194015 GCA_013397315.1 Donacobius atricapilla | reverse complement strand
CACGGGTCCCCGCTTTCTGCGCGGGTCACCCCGCAGAGCGCCCTGCCCCGTGGCGGCGGCGGGGGAGCCCGGCCTGCAGCCGCTCCCGTAGCCACGGCGTGCCCCGGCCGCACGCGGCTGAGCCAGGTTTCATGGCGGTGATGGCGATGCCTGCCGTGGAGGGAGCGGTCCCGCTCCGCAGGGCTGTGTCCTGCACACCACTGTGTGGTGGGACAGGGTCCATGCCTGGGTGGAGTGTCCCACACTGGGGACGTGGGTTGGTGCTCTGCCAGGTCCCTGCAGCACACGGCGGTGCAGCGCCAGGCTCGCGTCCCCTTGGCGTGGGTTTGGGGGGCTCGGTGACAATGGTGACCTCTTGCCTCAGGTGTGCCGTGCAGAGGCAGCTTTGCTGCTTTATTAGCGCCGCTCATTAAACACCGGCAGGACGGGTGCGCGCTGGAGCGCTGCCCGCTCCCGCCGGCGGCGACCTTGTCCCACTGGGCAGCGGTGGGTGCCGGCGCTGGGCTGTCCCGTGCCCTCCCGCGGGGCCAAGGGGCACCTGGGGAGGGGCGGGTAACCCCTGCCCATAAGTAGCCTGTCCCCGTGACAGGATCTGGCGCTGCCGGCGCGTCCCCGCGGCACCATGGCAGAGATGCTGCCGGCGTGGGTGACCAATGACACTGCCGAGGGGACTGAACCCGAAGGGGTGGGTCAGGGTGCCGCGGGCTCTGGGTAGACTGGCCCTGGGCCTGTGGTGGAGCCACAAGGCTGCTGTGATGGGCACTATCCCGACTGCCTTGGGCGTCTTTCCAGGATGCAATCCGGATGCTCAACACCCTGCAGACCAATGCCAGCTACCTGGAGCAGGTGAAGCGGGAGCGCGGTGACCCCCAGGCCCAGCTGGAAGCCATGAAGGGCTTTTTGGAGAGGAGCGGACTGAAGGTGAATGGCTGATCCCTGTCCCTGTTCCCCCTGTCCTGTTAGCAGTGCCACCATGCTTGGCAGTGGCTTCCATGGGGGTCTCACAGGGTGGTTGAACTCTTACAGGTCGAGGACCTGGATCGACTGAACATCATCCACGTCACGGGGACGAAGGGCAAGGTGAGGCGGGTGGGCGGTGCTCTGGGGGGCTGAGGGGGGACCGCTGGTGTCTGTGGCTCCGTTTGCCCCTGCTCTGGAACAGGAGGTTTAACTCAGCTGTCTCCTCAGGGCTCAGCGTGCGCCTTCACTGAATGCATCCTCCGCAGCTACGGGCTGAAGACGGGCTTTTACAGGTGGGCAGGGGGGTCAGGAGGGTTTTGAAGGGCCAATGGAGCTGTGCTTAACCCTTCCCCCTGCTCTGTACCTCCAGCTCCCCTCACCTTGTGCAGGTGCGTGAGCGGATCCGCATCAATGGGCAGCCCATCAGCAAGGACCTCTTCAACAAGTACTTCTGGCTGGTCTACAACCGCCTGGAGGAGACCAAGGTGGGTCCCAGCAGGGCTCGCGGGGGTGCTCCCTCCCTTGGGTCCCCTGCTGCCAGGGTCAGGTGCTCACCGTCACCCTGCTCTGCCTGGCAGGACCCAGCGCACGCCAGCATGCCGGCGTATTTCCGCTTCCTCACCATCATGGCCTTCCATGTCTTCCTGCAGGAGAAGGTCAGTGGTGGTGGCCTCCAGCTTGTGACAGAAATGTTAGGTTGGTGGGGACCTCAGGGAGGGGGGACTTGGGCCAGAATTCGTGTGGATCAGGCTCTCATGGCTGTAAACAGGGGATGCTGTGCCAGGTGGATGATCCCCCTGCAAATAGGGGGTGTGCTCAGGTGTGGGTTTGGAAGGGCTGGTGGCAGGCACCTGTCTCCACCCACATCTCAAGCCATGCGGACATATGCTGCTGGTGGCTCTGGTGGCTCCAGTGTCCTTGTGTCCCCCAGGTGGACTTGGCAGTGGTGGAAGTTGGCATTGGCGGCACCTACGACTGCACCAACATCATCAGGTAGGAGCTGTCAGGGCTGAGCCTGTCCCCAGGGCTGTCAGGGCCTGATGTCCCCACAGTGGAGGGGGGAACATCAGGGACATTGTCATGCTGCATCCCCAGGGAGCCAGTGGTGTGTGGGGTCTCTTCCCTGGGCATCGACCACACCAGCATCCTGGGGGACACCATGGAGAAGATCGCCTGGCAGAAGGGGGGCATTTTTAAGGTAGGGAGACCTGGTCTTCCCTCTCCTCTTGTGTTTTTGGGGGTGTGTTCCCCCATGTCCCCGAGCACCCCCATGTTGCTAAGCACCCCCATCCTTCCTAGCCTGGTGTGCCGGCGTTCACTGTGGCACAGCCGGAGCGGCCGCTGGAGGTGCTGAGGGAGCGAGCCCAGGAGCGGAAGGTGAGTGACTGGTGGGGGTGTGGATGGGGGGTACCCCATGGCGGGGGGCTCAGCCTCCTCTCCCCACAGTGTCCCCTCTACCTCTGCCCGGAGCTGGACGACTTTGAGGAGGGCTGCCAGGCGCTGGAGCTGGGGCTGGCAGGTGCCCACCAGCGCTCCAATGCCGCCCTGGCCTTACAGCTGGCACGGACGTGGCTGCAGCGCCGCGGCTGCCAGGGTAAGGCCGGGGGACAGGGACAGGGGGCCAGACCCCACCAGGGCCCCTGAGGTCTCAGTGGGATGCCTGTCCTGCTTAGGTCTTGGGGAACTGAAGGAGGTGCCGCCAAGCACCGAGCTGCTGGGGAGGCCAGTGCCACTGGCTCCTGCCTTCCAGCTGACCGATGCCATGATCCAAGGTGCAGTATGGCCGTGCCAGGACCACCCCCTCACCACGCCGTAGGGCTTAGCAGGCTACACTGGACCCCAGCCAGTGCCTGTGTGCTGGAGGGCACAGTTTGCCCCACGCTGGATTCCCACGGGGGTACCAGTGTCAGGGAGGGTATGAGGGTCCCAGCCATACCCTGTGTTCCCCCAGGCCTGCGGGACACAGAGTGGCTGGGCCGGACTCAGGTGCTCTCCCACGGCCCCGTGACGTGGTACCTGGACGGAGCTCACACCACCAGCAGCATCCAGGCCTGTGTCCGCTGGTTCCGTCAGGCCGCCCTCAACCAGGACAAGCCCCATGAGTAAGGAGAGGATGCTAAGGGGGGCACACATTGTGGGGTGTGGTGGTGGTGCTGCTGGAGGTCCCCTGGGGGCATGGGCCACCTGCCCTTTCTCCCTGCAGTGGTTCTGAGGTGCGTGTGCTGCTCTTCAATGCCACAGGCGACCGGGACACGGCGGCGCTGCTCAAGCTGCTGGTGGTGAGGTTTGGGGGGCACGGGGAGGTCACTGTGCCGGGATTCCTGGGTTCTCTGCCAGTCCTGGGACCTGCTTTGGTGTGGGTGCAGGGAGCCACAAGGTGGAGCTGGCAGTCTGTCTCTCTGCCTGCCTGCCCATCGTGCTATCCCGGAGTGTGTCCCACCTCAACTACCCCTGCAGGGAAGGGACTTGGATCATTCCCTGCCCCATCCCCTGTAACCCTGCTGGTGTGGGACTGGCCCCAGTGGAAATCCCATGGGTGAGTCCTGAGGGTTCCCACCGTGCCGATTCCTCCTGTCTCCGCAGCCCTGTCACTTTGACTACGCTGTCTTCTGTCCCAACTTCACAGAGGTGTCAGTGGCCAACAACGCAGGTGAGTGCTGGGGAGACAGGCTCTCCCCCAGTTCCCCCTGCAATCCCTGACTGCTGTCTTCATCCCTCCTAGACCAGCAAAACTTCAATGTGACGCTGGAGAACGCCCTGACTCGCTGCCTGGAGAACCAGCGGACATGGACAAGGCTCCTGGAGGAGAAAGTGGGGCAGGACCCCTGGCTGCCATCTCCCCTGCGGGTGGGGGGGCTGCTGCAGCCAGCCCCCGGCCGAGGCTCCCTGCTTCTGGTGCCCCCAGCCCCACGACCCCTCAATTCTTCAGCCCTGGTGTTCCCGTGCCTGGCGCAGGCACTGCGGTGGGTGGCACAGGGCCGGGACCCCCATCTGGCAGCCCCCGCAGCCTCGGGGGCTCACGCCCACCCCGCGGCCAGCAGTGGGGCCGTGCTGCTGCGGGAGGCGGCCGCTGTCCGTGTCCTGGTCACCGGCAGCCTGCACTTGGTGGGAGGGGCCCTCCGGCTGCTCGACCCAACGCTGTCCCAGTAACGGGACAGGGCTTTGCACCTCTCTTTACTTGAAGCAACAGTTCTGCCCCCAGTGATGCTCGAGGCATCTGGAGGGGGATGTGGGACCCCCCCCCCACCCCCCATCCTGGCTTGGCTGTTCACCCCAGTGCCTTTTGCCTGTGCCCTTCTCAGGCATGTCCACTGTCCATGGGGGGATGCTCCTGGTGTCCATCCCCTCCCTAGTGAGACTGACTGGGGGGACCCCCAGGGTTTGGGGGGCTGCCCCAGGCTGTGGTGAGGTCCCAGTGCCTGGTAGGTGGGAGCCTCAAGCTGTGGCAAGGCTCAGCATCAGGGCACAATTAATTTAACATAGGGAAGGTTTTTATTATTATTGATAAGAGTTTGTAACTTGGACGGGGAGCTGGGGGGGGGTGGTGGGTTCTGCCCATCGTCCTGTGGGAGGGCAGCAGCCTTGTGCCATCCTCCACAAATAAACCTCTTGCTGCTCCCACTGGTGCCTGCTGCCTTCTTGGGGGGACACAGGAGGGGCACGGGGGTCACCCCAAGTGCTGGGGCATGTCCAGGGGGCACCCACTTCTTCCCCCCCCATTTGATGGGTAGCCTCGTGGGAGGTTTTGGCAATAGCTGCTCTTTCTGCCTCCCTACTGCAGCGGGGGACCCCAGGGGGGTTGCAGGGTGCCCCCCCCCGGTGTGGGCTGCCCTCGGGGGGCCAAAGCATTCACTGAATGAGTAATGGAGGCCCCCTCTGGGCTCGGCCTGAGATTTGGGGCAGAAAATCAGCTTAATGGCACTGGGGTGGGTCCCCAAGTCCGTTGGCCAGGGGCTGCGCGGGCTCGGGGGGGCCCGGGGGCGTCAGGCCATGCTGCTGGTGGAGCAGGGGGTGCTCTGGGTGCTGCCGATGCTGTGGTTGGTGCTGCTGCTCTCCGAGGCTGGCGCCGTGCTGGAAACCGGCTGCAGTTTGGAGATGGGACCTGGCTCACACCGCCCGCCACGGGGGAACACCAAGGGGAAACCAGACTCAGGGCCAACAGTGGTGGCCCTGGCTCGGTCCCCTGGGACCTTCCAGCCCTCATGCACAAACCCTCATGGATCACCCCCCAGCTGGCCCCTGAGCCCCTGGGATGGAGATGAGCATGGGGCACCAGGAGCAGGAGGGAGGGCAGGTGGCAGAGGGGCCCCCAGACACGTAGGAGGGACCCTGACAAGCTGTAGACACCTGGAGCAGGGTTATTCCCCTATAGCATTGTCAGGACTGTACAGATGAGGGCAATGGTGCAACCTGATCTCTGGCTCACCTGGGAACTTTGGCCGGGAGGGAAAAATGGGCAACCCAGTAAGCGACACGCATATGGCCCCCCGTCCCACAGCAGGGCTTCCCAGGGGTGGTGGATACTCACGGGTGTGCGAGTAGATGTACCAGAGCCCGGCAGTGAGGAGTGCCCCAATGAGGAAGGCGCCAAAGGTGATGCCCAGGACAGCGGCCAGCCCCAGCCCACGGTCTGTGGGAGGATGAGGCTGTCAGCACTGCCACACTGGGAGGGTCCCTTTCCCATTCCCCTCCCGACCACCTCCCTTGCCCTAAACTTACAATTGAGCGGCCGCCAGGCATCCTTCACTGTCACCTCCAGGACCTTCTCAAAGATGGTGTCATTCTGCAGAGGTGGAGGTTGGGGTGAGAGTGGGAAGATGTGCACCCCTGCAGGATGACAGAGGTGGGGGCCCCCAGGCTCTTTGCAGACTAGGGAATGCTGCTCCCTATGTGCTCCATCACCCAATGGTGTGGGACAAACCCATCAGGCTGCTACCGCCGATGGGGACCAGCATCACGGCGTGGGGAGGGGGTCACACTGACCTGCAAGCCGGCCTTGCACTTGAGGATGGCAGAGAAGGGGATGTGTCCGCCCTCAGGAATGGTGTAGGTGAAGCGGAAGCGCCAGACCTTCCTCCCGTGGCTGCTGGGGGGGCCCTCCAGCACAGCCACCCCTGCACCCCGCGCCTCCCCGCCCTGCACCAGCAGCACTGGCTCCCGCCCTGCGGCCACCAGCCAGCACTCCTTCAGCTGCAGGTCAGCCGGGTGATCCATCCACCGCATGGACGCCTGCATGGGGTGGGAATGGGGCACACCATCAGGGTCACTGGCCCAGGGATGGCTGGACTGCCCTAGCCTGGGCACTGGAACAGTGGCAGTACCTGCACAAAAGCCTCCTTGTTGATCTCCAGCTCCGTCTGCGGGGCCTCGAAGGCAGCGGTGGGGTAAAGACGCAGGAAGAGCTCCCGCGGGATCTCGCACTGGAAGCCGACCTGCAAGAGGGGGGCAGCACTAAGGGGGCACCCAGCACCCAGCTGACAGTGACAGTTGCACCTTCTCCCGCCCCCAGACGTGCTGGGAAACCCGGCTCTTACCCGCACATTCCGGAGCACTGCATCCTTGGCCAGGCTGAGGATGAGCTGCGAGAATGCAGAAAGGTTGGGTCAGTCAAGTGGTCTCCACTGCTGGAGTCTATTGTTGGGATGGGATGGGATGGGATGGGATGGGATGGGATGGAATTGTCCCACCCACACACTCCCCCTCCATCCCAGCCCTGGGCTGCAGTATGATGTTTCCAGCCACGCAAAAGCAAGATGGTCCTGGTGGAGAAGCCCCATTGGCAACCACTAAAGCTCTCATGGGCCATCAGTGGGGCTGGAGGCAACACCCACAGCCAGCCCCCCCTCACCTCATTGTTGGCATAGCCCCTGCCCTCCAGTGAGGTACCGCAGTGGCTGAGGGGGCTTCTCAACATGAAGTGGGTGGCATTTTTCTCTGCCTGGCAGCTGATGTCCCTCAGGGTGATGTTCACCACGTCCTTGATGGGCTGGGAGGGAAGCACACTGTAGTCACCCACTGACCGGGGGCAGCCCCGTGCCACCCACCCAGAGGAAAATGCAACTTCTGAGTGATTTTGGTAGACATTGGCACCCCTGTCCACCTTCCTCACCTCCAGGTAGGACCTGATGATGACGATCTCCATGGTTTCATCCGTGCACTTCCAGGGCTTGAGTGTGAGCAGCACCTGATGGGGCAAGTCTGGGGGCTGTGTGATGACAAGGGGGGTGGTCGTCACAGGCGTCTCGACCATCTCTGCAGGACAGGGAGATGGAGGGGCTGAGTGGGAGTGGTGGAAACCCCCATCCCACCCAGCCCTGGGGCGCTGGGGGCCTCACCGTGCCCCTGAATCTCCAGGCTGATGTGGGTGCTGGCAGGGATGGCGGAGTAGGAGGCAATGACACTGTAGTTCTTCTCAAAGGCTTTAGCGATGAGGTCCTGTTCCGTGTCAGGCAGGAGCTCCCCAGGGAACAGCATTGGGAATAAGGACACCATCTTGTAACTCCCAGAGACCTGCAGTGAGGAGGAAAGGGGGAAAGCATAGAGGGGCTAAGTGGAGACGGGGACAGCTGGGGGTGCACAAGGCAGGGTTCATGCCAGTAATGAGGGCTTGCAGCAAGGGGGCTGCCACTTGCCCATGTCTAATGTGTCCAGGTGCCCTCCTGCCACCCTCCCCATGACACCAGCATCTCCTGGACACCTGGCAGACCCCTTGGTGGAGGTGGTGGGGAAGACACATTCCTCTCAGCATACCAGTAAGTGGATGTGGCACTTCAAGGAGAGGGACCAGGTGAAGTTGGCCTTGCTCTGCAGGATGAGGATCTGGTTGCCAGCAGAATTCTCAGGACATCTCAAAGACAGGTTCACCTCTGTGATGGGGGAGCTGCAAAACCACAAGACCCCCCTTCTCAGCACTCCATACCAACCAGTCCCACATCCAACTCGGGATGTGGGGCTCTGCCTTTGAGACATTCCAACACCTTCCCAAGCATCTCCAAGCATATCCCACTGCCTGTCCCACCCCTGGGATGCCACTGCTGGCACTGTTGTACCTGGGCTCCGACTGCAGATGGATGATGTGAGCGGCCCTGGTGCTCTGGGCATCACTGCGTGAGCAGCCCTTCACCCCGTGGAAGAAGACCTCAGTCTCAAGGTGCAGAATGGCATCGAAGTGCTCCTGGGGAATGCATTCTGGAGGGCTGTGGGCATCTGTGTAGGTGGCAGGGTCATCAAAGTCAAACTGGGCTCAGTTTGGGTGGGGAGGTGCTCAGGGCCAGAGGCATGAGTCCCATGGCATCTCCCAGGGAAAGGTACTTTGGCCCAGGAGGTTGTCACCCTTCTGGAACAGGAACACCATTCCTGCCCCCTCCAGCCCCCCAGTGCTAGCCCCTAGCCCCACGCACCTTCTCCCAGGTGGAGCTGGACCCTGCGGGGGTCCTGCAGCTCGCTGTAGGATGTGATGCCCCCATAGGTAGCCAGAGCCCAGGCCAACAGCTGCCCCTCGCTGGAGACCACGGGTGGCTCAGGGTTTGGTGCTCTGATGGTCTCTGGGCTGAGGTGGGCGTCCTGTGGGCCAAGTGACAGCCTAAGCCAGGGTGAGGAGCAAGGTGCATCCCTCCCTTACACAGGTTGGCATGGGGAAAGCAAGGAAAACCTTTCCCCTCAGTATGCAGGATACAAAAGTGAACATAAAACAGGTGAGTGTCCCTGGAGCCTCGGCTGGGGGTCACCCTGTTTGAATGGGGGCTTTCGGGGCCACGAGCTGGGAGCAGTGAGAGTGGCTGGCAGCACACGGAGGGCTCAGCCCACTTTATTATTAGCCACAAACAAAGCAGGAGGTTTATTTTGCTAACAAAGCGCCCGACCCCGGCTCAGCTCGCTGGAGCCAAACCCCATCCCTGACCTTCCTCCCGCCGGCTGGAGGAAATGGGAGCTTTTTCCAGCCCTGTGCGTCATTCCCTGCCTGGCCAGCCCAGTGCTCAGTGCCGCCAGCAATGCTCAGGAGCGTCCCCTCCTCCCTGGGGCACCACAAGCATCATGTCTGGTGATCGGGGGGACCAGTCACCACCAGTGACCCCCTTAAACATCCCCATGGATGGCCCGAGCCCTGCTGCCCTCCAGGATTGCTCCGGTTGTGGGGGTGTGGCACTCACGGTGCGGATGATGAGGTTTGAGCACGGGGAGGTGATGGTGGCAGAGCAGCGGGTGCAGAGGAGGATGAACACTGCTGGCCGGCTGCAGGCCTCGGCTCGCGGAGTGACCGTCACCGTCAGAGGGACAGGAGAGGCCTGGGGTGGAAGAGGAGAGTGTCACCACTGTGGCCACCAAGCCCCAGCTGCTGTCACCCTCCTGGCTGCCCCCTGGAGCCAGAGGAAGCAGGAGGAGACCTCAGGCTGGCCCTGAGCATGAGCCATGCAAGAGGCAGCCATGGCTGGGTTTAGGGGGCAGGGATGCTACATGAGTGTGTACCCACACCAGCGGGACAAACAGCCCCTGGATCCCTAAGCAAGGGACCAGCGGTGTGCCCATCTGGAAGATGGAGGTACCCCCACACTGGTGTCCAGGACACTCCACATAGTGGGGTCTAGGCACCCCCTTCTTTGGGACTACGGCATCCTTGAGTGAGGGACTAAGTAATCTCTGCACTGGGTACGAGAGTGTCACCCCACTGAGGACTGCAGCACCCCTACACTGGGCCAGGGCATCCTCACTGTAGGTACTGTGGTATTGCCCACCGAAGACTGGACAATCCCCATCCTGGGCACGGGGACATCCCCCTGGCAGGTTTCCCAGCCCCATCCCAGCACCGTGCAGCCAGGCTCAGGTGTGTCCGTACTGGTGCACAAGGATGCCTGGGTGCAGTGGCGGCACACACCATTCCTCGTGGCTAGCACTGCCTGATTGCCTCTAGCCGGAAATCCGGATAGGGAAGTCAAAACTCCAGGTGCTAAGTCTGGCAACTACTGCCTGAATAATGGCTCAAAAAGTTCTGAGCCAGGCAGCAGGCAGGGAAAACCAGCTGGGGGCTGAGCGGGTGGAGGCTGTTGCCAGTGCCATAAGCTGGGCTGGCACGATGAGGCCGTGGGCATCCCAGCCTGGCCATGGCCCCATAGCAAGCGTGGGTGGCCAGGGACCCCGGGTGGCCCTGAGTGTCGGGGAGGAGCTGGCGGCTGTTTTTCCTGCCGCGTGTTTTGTGGCGCTCCATTGTTTGGCTGCGCGAGTGACGGGAGCCTCGGCGCTCCCCGCCGCCGCCTTTTGGGTCATTTTTTTCTTTTTCTTCTCCTTTTTTTTTTTTCATCATGGGGATCTGCTTATAGAAAGCAGCTTCCAGTAATTCTTCTATAAGTGGAGCCATGTCCCTGCCCAGCTTCCCCTGCGCGCCCTGGGGCTCAGTGCCGCAGCCGTGACATCAGTGGTGTGTGTCCCCTGTTGCCGCTGGTGACGACCACGGGGCACCCCCAGCCCTGGCACTTATCCAGCATGCCAAGGCTAGGTCACACCAGGCTAGGCCAGAGGGGTTCTTGCAAAACCAACCCTCCCCAGCGCCTCGTGGCCTGGCTCCCCCTCTCTCCAAAAGCAGAACTGGGAGAGCTGGGAGGTGGCAGGGAGGGGGGAGTGTGGCGCCGGGTGGCCCAGCCCTGGCCAAAATCGGGTGCTGGGCCCCAGCCAGCATGAGGGAAACCGGGCTGTCCTGCAGAGCTGTTATGCAAACCCGTGCTCTGGTGCAAACCCACCCAACAGTGCCAGTCAGTACCAGCGCCAGCCCTGACACTGCCCTGCACCATCCCTGCCCCAAAGCACCCACAGTGCGGTTATCACCCCTTGGCACGGCCATAGCATTGGCAGACAGGTTTCTGCTCACTTAGGCACCTTAAAATGATGTACCTCCTTCACCCCTCCACTCTTTCCTCCATCCCTCCCTCCAAACCTCGTCCATCTCTTCCTCCATCCTGTCCTCCATTCTACCTTTCATCCCTTCCTCCCTTCCACTTTCCATCTCTCCTTTCCAGTGTGGCTACCACTGGGTACCCATGGCTCTGCCCAGCTCCTGAGCCAGAACCAGGCCACCTTCCCAGGGAAATGGAGTGTCTTGAGGGGTCCAGCATAGGAATATCTGCCTTGGCAGCATGGGCTATTAAAGAATTTGCCTCTGAAGTCTTTACAGCCCCATCAGGGCCAGAGATGCCCAAGGCTGAGCTTGGAGGAGAAGCTTAGACAAGGTGCCATGGAGGAGGCTAATCCAGGTCCTTTCACGGCTCCTTCATTAGAGGAAGGTTTTCACAGCTGGGCCACCCTGCCTGCTGAGGGCAGTGGCAGGATGACAGTGCTGCAGTGACAGTGAGAAGTGACAGTGTAAGAAGTTCTGTGGGTATGCACCGGGACCCCTCCTGCTCACCTTGGACCATTTGACGCTGAGGACGTGGACTTCATGGCCAGTGTCCATGGAGCTGTTGCTGACGCAGCCCCGTGGCACCGTGCTGGTGGCATAGGAGAGGGTGATGGGGGGCTCCGCTGTCACCGGCTGCAGGTCACAGCCCTCAGCTCTCCCAGGGTCTGGGCAGAAAACAAGAGACTGTCAGTCGCCGTTGCACGGATGTGGGGTGACACAACACGGGGGGCCATGATGCAGGAGGGGGCTGAATGTCTCCGCCAGCGCCGGCACTGCCCCTTCAGCCTCATCCCCCAGCCTGGCGTCAGCAGGGCCCCACCTCCGGCAGAGCCCCCCGGGACTGTCTGCTACGTGTTCACCCGGGGCTCGTCTGCCACCGCCAGCCCCCTCCGCAATCACGTTAATGACCCTTGGATCCGGGCTGGAAAAATCCACTGTCCCTGCTCGGCACTGCCGCCTGCCAAACCTCGCACCCGGCCGCCCCGAGGGCCGGGGCGGCGGCGGAAGCCCCCCCGCATTCCCCCGCCGCAGGAAAGTGGGAAGCGCAGGTATGGAAATGGCTGTAAAGCTCATCCTCCGCGGGCGCTGAGGCGTGAGCTTTGCCCCATCCCAAAGCCCCCGGCGGCGCGCGGAGAGCGGGGCCGGCCGCCGGCTGCCAAGGGAAATCCTGAGCGCAAACAGCCATTTGAAGGCCTGATCCTGTAAATCCCCACGTGCCTCGACAGTTTCCTCTGCCTCAGGCAGCCCTGCTGTGGCCGGGCTGTCCTCAACTTGGCCCCGAGGAACCGTCTGCATCCACGGGTGCTCCTTTCCAAGGGGGCTGGGCAGGATGGACCCCCGTGGTCACAGCTGGGGGGCTTTCTATGGGGAGGGAGACAGTGCCTGGGATGCTGTGTTTCCTTTGGAGGTGGCCACTGAGCTCTACCCCTTCCCACTCCAACTCTGCCCATCGCCGGTGGCTCCAAGCAAGCACAAGGAGGTGGCTGGACCACCCTCCAGGTCCACCCAGTCACACCCGCCAGGACTGGGTCTAGAGGGTTGTGATGCTCCAGGTCATTGAGGTTTTGGGATGCACCACCCGGCAAAGGGCCGTTCCAGGTCATGCCCATCACGGCGTCCCTGACCTGCGTCTCACCGTTGGGGTGGCCTGGCTGCGGGGGTCACTGCACAGACCCCCGGGTGGCGCTGCCGTGGGCCCACTTATTGTCCGGCGCTTCCTCCCCCCAGCGTGGCGGCCGCGCGGCCGGCAGCATCGGGAGGAAGATAAACAGCCTCTTATCTGGGCGCCACAGGCTGTGTCCCTCTTCCCTTCCACTCCTGCCCCGACGGCACCGGGCACGGCCGTGTGGCCCCGGCACTGCTGGGCAGCTCGCGGCTCCTCGGGCAGCATCCTGCCGGGAGGTCAGGCAGGGCTGGGGGCCGCGGCTGGGCTCGCCCCTGGCAGGGCAGGGATGCCAGCGGAGGGGATGCAGGGCAGCGGTGCCAGTCGGGCACTGTCTGTCCCTGGGGAAGGCAGCGGGCTCCAGCATTATGTCAGGATCAGATAAGGGGGCTCAGCTGGGCCGCCGGGGCGATCAGATAAGGGCGCTGTTATTTTTGTACTCCAGGAAAGGGAAAAAAAAATTAAAAGGAAGAAAGAAAGAAAATCCACTTTATGTTTTTCCAACCCGCACTCTCCCTTGATTTAGTGCTGCTGAGATCAGGGAGCAGGGATGGTCCCACTGTGGCTCCCCCGTGGGTCAGGGGCTGGGGAGGGGGGGGAATTCCTGGGGTTTTGGGAGCAGATGAAAGGCCTGGGCAGAGAGCAACGCTGGGGTGTGGGGTGCAGGGCAAGGGTGGCTCTGGCAGTGCAGGATGCCCATGGTATGGGCAGCGCCACTTTGGCATCCTTGCATCTGGCGGTCTTGCCTCAGCACTTGTGTAATGAGCTGATCCAGGTCAGGAATGGGGATGGATCCTGCACTGAGAGGGAATTGTCATCCCCTGAGCCACTGCTGGCTATTGGACCATGCTGAGGTGGCACTGGGGGTTGGATGATGGGGTGGATGGATCCAGGCTTCGAGCCTGACACAAGGCACATCATTCCTGCCACTCTCTAGGTCAGACAGGGGGCAAGCAGCCTCTCCTCAGAGATGGGAGGGGCGACCCTGCACCATGCTCACCCCATGGGGAGCAGTGCTGGCCCCTATCGAGGGGGCACAAAGTCCCACACCTCTGGAAGCTGGCTGTGTCTGTGAGACACCCTGACACTGCACCCACCAAGGGCACCCCAGTCCCATAACACTGCTCCCACCGAGGGCACCCCAGTCCCATAACACTGCTCCCACCGAGGACACCCCAGTCCCATAGCACTGCACCCACTGTGGGTGCTCCCAGCCCCGGAGGTTCCTGTGAGGAAGAAGCAGCTACTGAACAGGATGTGGTGAGTGGCACAGGTAGGCAGGATGGGGAGCATGTGTCACAGCTACGTGGGACACAAACCATATAGCACAGATGCTCAGGATGGGGACCACAGGACACAACTACATAGGACAGTATTGGTGTGGCACAGTCATATAGGATAGGGTCCATATAGCACGGCTGCATAGGTTAGGGGTGGTATGGCCAGAGGAGATGCTCTGTTTATATGGCAGTGACACAGGACAGGGACCATACAGACACATACAATAGGGATTGTACAGCTCCATTGCAGAGCACAGGGACTGTGTGCCACAGCTACATAGGATGGAGATCATACAGCCCAGATAAATAGGCCAGGGACCCTAGGAACAGACACTCAGGGTGGGGACCATATGGCACAGCTATGCAGGACTCAGCCCATATAGCACAGCCCTGTTAGGGCATGTATGGCACAGCTATATGGGGTGGAGACTGCTGGGGACAAATACAAAGGTCGTGGGCACACGGCACTGCTCTATAGGACCCAGGTGACATTGCACAGCTGTGTAGGATGGGGACCAGATGGCACAGCTGTGTGCCATAGGGCATCATACGTCATAGACAGGGAGGACAAGGCCTCTGTGGCACAATGACGCGGGATGTGGAGCATATGGCATGGTTATAGGATGGGGACTATACAAGCAGCTGCAGAGGACACAGACCTTACTGCACATCTACAGAGGATAGGAACACCATGGCACTGCCATGGGGCAGGGACTGTGGCACAGCTATAGCATGGGCACTGAGCCTCATAACTACACAGGACTTACTGTGCATCTACAAAGATGGAAACTGTATGGCACAACTGTAGGGGACATGGACCACATGGCACAGCCTCACTGGACAGGGACTGTCTGGCACAGCCACCAGACAGGGCTGTGATATAAGAGAGTGGGCATTAAGCCTGGCATTGAGGCCACTCCAGCACCACCCATGAGCACTGGCCCCCGAGGTGACCAGGAGGGACCAACCCAGCCAGGACACTCAGTGCTGCTGGCCTCAGCCTCTCCGGGCGGCTGCTGCCTTCTGAGCTCCCTTCCTCAGCAGGCTATGTCCCCCAGTCCCCCAGCTCCCTGTCCCCCAGCTCCATCCATCAGTACTGGAGTCCCTCCTTGAAATTCCCCCTGTGGCTTTGCAGGGATCTTGGGGTGGCTCCAACTGCTCTGGAGACATCTAAGCCCCCAACTCCCATTTGAGGCTTTAAGGGTTTTTTCCCATTTCTCGCCCCCAGCTCCAGCCCCACATGCCATGTGAGGTTGTAAGGTTTTTTTTCCCATTTCTTGGCCTCAGCTCCAGCCTCACATCCCATGTAGGGTTTTAAGGGTTTTTTCCCATTTCTCGTCCCCATCTCCTGGTCAACCGCTCCATACTCCGTGGTGACGGGAAGCCACCAAAGCCACCCCAGACCCCCCGTGTGCCACCGCCTTGGCCAGGACTCAGCCACGGCGTCTTCAACACCTCCCGCGCCCGCCCCAGTGACGCAGCCGGGATTTCGGGGGTCCCAGGGAGCGGCAGGGCTGTGTTGTGTGTGTTCCGGGAATCGGGGTGGGTTTGTTCCTTCCCACATCGAGGCTGCTCCCCAAAACCTCCTCTCCCGGGGGTGACAATCACTGCCCGTGAGGGCACAGCCGGGACCCCGTTGGCCACCGATCCGGAGACACCCGTGGGTCCCGCCGCGGTGGCTGTCCCGTCCCGGGGGTCCCGACCCGCTGTCCCATCCCGCCGGTCTCGTCCCCGGGCTCCGGTTCCCTGGTGCCCTTCGTCCCCACTCACCCGAGCGGCCGAGCAGCGCCAGGAGCAGCGGCAGGAGCGGGACGGAGCGGGGGCCCATGTCCGCCTGCGGCCGCTCCCCGGGAGCCAGCGCCGAGTGCGGGCGGCGGCAGCGGCAGGAAACCGACTCCCTTCGGAGGAGGGTCCGCGGCGGAGGAAATGCCGCTGGCGGCGCTGGGGCAGGGCCGGCGGGGCCGGGGGGGCGGAGAGGATGGACCCCCCTCCCCCTGAGGCGGCGTGCCTCAGTTTCCCTACAGTGTCGTGTGGGGCTGCGCCTCTGGAGGGGCGGCAGTGGAAGCGCCCCGGGCAGGGGGAGGGCACTGGTACCCGGGGTAGGTGTCCCAAGAGCCGCCCAGGGCTGGCACTAGTGAGTGGAGGGGTCAGACACGGGAGTTTTGGTAGTGTCCACCCTCCCAAATTATTCCCGAGCTGCCCCCAGTGATGGGCATGGGGGGGCTTTCCCAGGCGATGGGGAAGGGGCTGCCCCCGGCATTCAGCCCCCACTGCTCCCAGCCAGCACCCTAGCAGGGCCACATGTCTCAGGCTGGTGGCTGCCCCATGGCCTTGGATGCCCACTCTGGTGGGCAGGTGGAAGCCCCCGAGCACTACTGCCCGCCTCGCCTGAGCCCTTGGCCAGGCCACAGATGGGGCTGCGCGGACACCCCCTTACCTGGCAGGTGGGCTTGGGGTCAGGACATCCCTTGGGACAAGGGGCCCTGGGCAGGGGAGTCACGGGCAAGGGGGTCACAGCTGAGCACCGCCGAAGGGGCACCAGGGACCCCCTTCTGCACTCCTACCCCATTCCTTCCCACAGCTCTCTGCTGGCCAAGGTGAGAGCCTTCACACAGCTCTCAGTGGGGCTGGGACCCTCGCGCCGGGGGTGGTTTTCATCTCGACTCGGTTCACGCGCATGGGGACAGAATGGAAACGTGCCAGGGAAGTCAGCGGCGCCTGTCGCCAGCAGCCAGGTTGTCCCCGGAGACGTCCGTGACCCGGGGTGAGCAGCAACCATCTCCCATGACAGAGCACTGCCATCTCCTGGGGACCGCGGGGACGGGTGCTCACCCGGGGATGGGGACAGCGACGGGGACCGGGATGCGGCACTGGATCCTCTGGCTCCCTCGCACCCCTCTCCCCCCGGTGACACCGCAGGACAACAAGAAAGAGACCCTCAGTGATGGACACTGGGATGGTGGCAAGCCACAGTGCGACAGAAAGGAGGGTGGCCGTGGCTGTGGGGTGGCCACATGCACAACCCCCTGCACCCCATTCAGCCCAGCATCTTCCCCCCCTCGCAGCATATGGGTTGGCCTTGCGATTTTAAACCAGAGGAAAAGCATCTAAACCCCAACACCAAGCACTCAGGGCTGTACTGGGGAGCAGGACAGGGTTCCTGCCAGGCAAACACCTCAGGGGAAACTGAGGCACACTCACAGCACCCCCCACAGAGGGCTGGAGGCACAAGAGACACGGGTCTCCCACCTCCCCAGCTTTAGGCCACGGTGTCCCAAGCCACACGACCCCCCGCCCCTTGTCTCCACCAGCACGAGGCAAGCACTCGCCGGCCCCAGCCCTGGATCGTTGTCCTGGCAGTGTCCCAGCCCCAGCCGGATGGCTGCATCCTTCCTGCCCGCCTGCCTCCCCGCAGTGCCCCAGGCTCTGCCGGTGGCTCGTGGCCCCTCGAGCACGGGGCTGACGTCGGCCTGACTGGTGAGTTTGGGTTTTCATCTTGGGGAGTTTTGTTTTTTCCCTGCTGGCTTCCTTTCTCCACTCTGACTCCTTGGCTTCGTGGCCTTGGCTGACCCCAGTGCTGCCGCCCCTCCTGCCCTCCCAGCCCCCTGGCTCCGTGCCCAGCTCCCAGCAGCCCAAAAAGTAAGTGGTGGGGGGCCCTGTTGGGGTTGCACTTCTGCTGCCTCCTGCCTTCACTGTGGCTGGGTACCTGTCCCCAAGCTCCACCACAGCCCCTCTGCTATGGCATTGTGCCTGTGTGGTTCCCTGGGGGCTGGGGAGCTCCCACAGCCCCTGTCCCCCACACCAGCACTCCCAGCTGCCTGTCTGCTGGGGTCCTGTGACTCACCATTGTGAGGGCACCCACCCAGTCCCCCAGCCAGGAGGACACCCAGCGTCGTGGCTGGGCTCATCTGGGTGTCCCCAGCTCATTCCTTATCCCTTGGGGTCAGGGCTGAGCAGTGAGTGTCCAGGCACAGCAGGACAGGGAGCACCCCACTCCAGGGCACTGTGCCACCACAAACCATCAGTGCAGCCGCTGCATACCCCAGAAAACCCTGACAGCCAACAGAAACAAGGAAATGCCAAGGCATGAAAGTGGTGGAAATCCCCATCCCAAATCCGGTCGCCTGCAGCCCCTGGCAGCCAGTGGGAGAGCTGAGAGGAAGGGACGCATGTGCAGGACACGACTCAGATGCTGCCCGGTGTCCGGACACACACCCACAGCACGAGGGGCTTCGGCAATCGGGACAGAACGAGGGCGGCCGGGGCTGGCTGGAGGATGCTGGCGCAGGCTCCCCGCAGGCCACGGGTTGGGAAGCCGGGGCGATCGGGGGATGCTCCCTCCCTTCCTCTGAGCGCAGCATCCCGCTGCCCCGGTGGGATAAACACCCACTTCCTGCCCTTAATCAGCTCCAGAGGGGCTGGGGGCGGGGGTGGACAGAGGGGGAGAAGAAAAAAAAAAACCTCTGGAAAGAAAAACTCATTTCCTGCAACAGAAGAAAAAGATAAAGTCTGGATTCATTAAAGTGAACTTTACTGGGGAGAGACGGGAAAGAGCCAAACACAATGTCCTTGAAATTTCCTCCGCATGGCTCCGTCCACGAAAACAGGATAAAGCCGCTTCCGCTGTCTCTGCTGGAGTGCACTGGGGGGAACTGGGGCCGGGGGTTTGGTTACAGGCAGTCGAGGTGGGTGCAGACCTGCTGGAAAACCTCCTCCACGGAGCCCTCGGCGTTGAGCTGGGTACAGAGGGGTTAGCTGAGGGACTCGCCCGAGGGCTCTTGTCCGAAAGCAACTGGAACTCTTCCAAGGATGCATTTTGGCCATGGGTGAAGAGACCAGGGCTCATTTAGGACAAAGGGGTGTGGGCCATACTTGGAGGGGGTCGTGTAGGAAATGACAGGGGTCAAGCCCACCCCAAAATAGGCAGGTTTGAGTTTCTTCTTCTCTCATCATCCCCATCCATCACGTCCCCTCCCCTGGGACACAAGCCTGAGGCCGTGGGGCTGAAGGGTCTTGGCATCAGCCACATTCCCGCTTACCTGGCGGACGATGCCTCTGCTCTTGTAGAAGGCAATGACAGGCTCAGTGGCCTTGTAGTAGGTCTCCAAACGCTTCTTGATGGTCTCCTCATTGTCATCCACCCTCCCGCTGGTCTCGCCTCGCTTCAGCAGGCGTTTCACCATTGTGTCCTTCCCCGCATCCACGTAGAGCAGCAGCGTGGGGGGCGCGATCTGCGGACAGAGGGGAGATGGTTGTCACCACACTGAGTTCGTGTGGGTCTGGTTTGGTTTGGGGGCTGCTGGTGGGCAGCATGAGAGTCACAGATGTTCTCACACCACCCTCTGCCTCCCTCCATATGGGTCTGGGGGCTATCAGGACACAGAGATGTCCCCACACCATCTTCTGCCTCCCTCCGCTTTGGTCTGGGAGCCACCAGGACACTGTTCCTGGCCTCTAGGGCTGTGTAGAGGGAGGCAAAGGGACATTGTGGCCAAGCCCTGGCTCTCTGCCATCACCATCATGTCAGCAGTGTTGTCACGCTCTGTCAGCACAGTCCCTCCCACTGCGCTCTGGGCACAGGCTGTCCCTGAGGCAGGGGGACCTGCTGCCCAGTTTAGACCCTTCTGGGATGTGAGCTCTGCTGGGATAGGGAGGCCAGGCTGCTGCTGGATTGAGTCCCTGTGCTAAGCTGGTGTGTGGCATGGCCCAGCATAGCACAGCACAGCACCAGTCCTCACCTTCTTTTCAAACTCCTCTCCCTGCTTCACCTCGCGGGGGTATCCGTCGATCAGGAAGCCTTTGGACACGTCGGCTTTGGCCACCATGGCATCCCGCAGCATGTCCAGCACCGTGTCCTGGAGCGGGGAGGACAGAGCTGCTACAGCTGATATGGGACAACATGACTCCCACCCAGCATCCCCAAGCCCTGCTGCAAACCCCACCCTGGGCCAGAGATGCCCGAGCCACGTGCCAGCCATTACTGTGGCACCTGCTGTCCCCACGGCCACCCCTGCACACCCCACCATGTGGCACCTGGTCGCTGGTGAGGACTTACCAGGGGCACCAGCTCTCCCTTCTCCATGATGGCCTGCAGCTTCTTGCCCCGCTCCGAGCCTGAGCTGACCTCTGCCCGCAGCAGGTCCCCCGTGGACAGGTGGGTGTAGCCATACTTCTGCACGATCTTCTCACACTGTGTCCCTTTCCCCGAGCCGGGGCCACCTGCAAGGCACAAGTGTGCCCCAAGCCGTGGGTAAGGAGAGGGAGGGGTACACGGGAGCAGCACAGACACACAGGAGTCCTCAGAGCGCAGTGACATGTCAATTGGTGTCCCCAAGCCCAGCACCAAGTGTATAGACAGAGCTCCTACTGAGGTTGCCCAAGTGCTTGGGGGTGGCATGGGCTGCTGGGAATTGGCATATGGGCACCACACCCTGATGGCACCCAGGGCATCACCACCCAGGGTTTTGTCACATTACCTCCCAGTGGTTGGTTGTCACATAAACCCAGTGGTTTACTGTCACATCACCCCAGATGCTGCCACCCCATGCCCTCCTGGTCCCAGCATACCCCATGCGGCCTCGAGGAGCCAAGCTGGAGCCATGACCGTCCCACAGTGCCTGGGAATAGCCCAGTCTCAGCCTCCAGCCCTATTTCCCCAGCCTAGAGGTACAAGGAAAAGGCCTGGGCTGACCCCACCAGTGACAGGACCCGGACACAGACTTACCCACCACGAAGATGATTTTATGCTGCTTCAGCTTTTCTGGAAGAGAGAAAGGAAAAAAAAATTATCAAAAGCCAAAAGGTCCACCAGGGAGTGAGGTGTCCCCAGGGGGTGCCAGATCCAGGGCAGGCATCCCTGGGGATGGAGGGGACCGATCCAGGAGAGTCCTGGGGGGAAGATGGAGAGGGAAGCAGACGTGTGTCCTGGTCACCTGGGCAGGTTGGGACGTCTGGCCACGTCTGAGCACAAAGACCCCATGGCACCAGCCATGGGGCTGGAATTCCAGTGCCACATGGTGTCCCAGAGGTGGTCGTTGTCCACGGCTCCACTGCAGGCAGGGACTGGCCTCATCCATCCCTGTGGCTGGCTTCTCACCCCGCTGGGCTAACTGGGGCCGTGGCAGGCTTGGCTTGGCACGGCCACCTCCAGCACCTGGCACAACCCTGGCAGTCCCTGGACCCCAGCATCGGTCCCTGGACTTGGTGGCCAATGTGCCAGTGGCACTGACTGCCCCGTCCCCAGCACCCTGGCACAGGGTTCTCACCACCTGTGGGACCTGAGCACCAGCTGTGGTGTGGGGTGATGCCAGGGTGTGATGCCGAAGGGGGAAGCAGAGCTAAAAATAAAGTTGAGCTGCTCTGGGGCCACTCTCCCATCTCCTGATTACAGCTGGATGAAATTTCAACTCCTTGGCATCCAGCACTCCCCAGGACTGGGGATGGAGCCAAGTGTCTGGCAGGGACCAATGGGATGTGGGACATGTGGGGGGGCTGGAGGGCCATGGGGGATGGCCAGAAGAGAGGGAGGCAAGGACACAGGGGCGCATGGAGGGGAGGAATGCAAAGAGGACCAAGGACTGCATGTAAGAGGGACAAATGCAGGGGGGACAGAGGGGACACAGGCAGGGAGAGAAGGGGAATGCAGAGGGGGTGGATGCAGGGGGAATGGATGCAGGGGGGACCAAAGGGATTGGATAAAAGGGGGACAGGGGTATGCAGAGGGGATGGATGCAGCAGGGAAGAAGGGGATTAATTCCAGAGGGGATTGATGCAGGGGGCAACCAAGGAAATGGATACAAGGGAGACAGGGAGATGCAGAGGGAATGGATGTGGGGGACACTGAGGGGACGGATGCAGTTGGACTGCATGCAGGGAGATGGATCACTCACCTGTCGACATGCTGCCGTGGTCCAGGCACAGAAGCACTTAAGGCTGCCAGGAAAGAGCAGGATAAACAACTCAGCACATCAGGTGACCAAGTGTCTGGGGAGAAAAAGGGTCTCCTTTTTGGCCATGATGGTGCCCAGCTCCAAGGCCAGGCTGGGGATAGGGGCACGGAAGACAACTCCTGGCTCGGCCCTGGAATAGGGAGCTGAGGGATCTCTGCTTCTGCGGCCATCACTCACCTGGTTCCCAGCAGTCACCCTCCGCATCCGGCTGCGGTAAGGGCATCCCCATGCCGGGTGACGCGTGGTGACGTTGCCGGCTTCCTCCCCTGCCCTGCCCACATCCCAGTGCCTGGGGTGCTGCCCGACAGCAGGAAACCCGCTTGGGATGCCCGGTGCACCACAGCACCGAGTGATGGAGGCAGCACCCCCAGTTCCCCACGGGCTGGTTTTAGGGGGTGTCCTAAGGAGGGGGTTGCAGCACCCCACTGCACCCCCAGGACCTCGAGGGGTGTTTGGCCACCCCGCCTGCCCACACCCGGCCCCGCAGCACCCGACCTGCTTGGCCATAGTGCGTCACCCCAAACCGGCTGGACGGGGTGCAGGGATGGGGCATCCCGTGGCCAGAGGAGCCCGTAGCCGCTGACAGGTCGTGTTACATCCTCGAAAGGGCAGGGGCTAAGAATGGCCTGACTGAAACCTGCACCGGGTCACATCCCACCAGCGCTGCGGGGACAAAGTCCTGAGGTGGCCCCCACGGGGTTGGGGGGGTGCAGGACCCCCGGGTCCCTCATTGTGGGGGTGCTGAGACCCAGGACAGCTGGCACCGGTCTTGGTGGGGTGACAGGGGCTTGCGGGCAGCCCCGGCCCTCAGTGTGAGCTGGGTGCCCGATCCAGCGCGGTGCCGGTCCCACGGGCGCAGGGTGAGGGTGATGTGGAGGTGACCGGCCCAGAGGCGACGAGGGGAGCGCTGCCCCGCTCGGGTCGGGGCTGGGGAGGGGGCTGCAGGGTGCCCTTGAGACTCCCCAGCCAAGGCCCTTGCGGGCTGCACCCCGGGGTGCCCTCAGCGATCTCACCCCACCGCCAGCTCAAACCCACCCCTCCCACTCCATCGGCAGCCGGCGCCGCGCAGCCCCCCCGGGACCCGAGCCCCCGGACCGGGCTGCTCCCGCACCCC
>WBMY01014897.1:158674-171053 GCA_013397315.1 Donacobius atricapilla | reverse complement strand
ATCCCTATGTCCCCATTCCATCCCCATGCCCCCACCCCGACCTTACACCCCCCTCCCCGAAGCTCCAGGGGTGTAAAACCCCGGGGGTGCTGTGTTCTTGTTAAAATCTGATTAGTGAGAGAAGCCGGATGCCAAAGCCAATAGTACAGATTTTATTTAACAATAAAATGTGAGGTAGAGAAAGAAATAGAAAAGAGGGATTGTGTGTTGGGGGGAGAGAGAGAGAGACACCGGTCAAGCAGAAGATTGTCACCACCCATGGGTCCCTCAGCATCCTGTTGGTCCTTCTTCACCCTGGTCTTCATGGTGGTGGGGGTCCTGAGGTTGTTGAAAACTTTTCACTATTTATACATTTTTGCAAATGAAGGCATTAATGCTCATTGGCTACACAGTTCCTTTATTCCATTGGTTAAATGATTCCCTCTCTTCTAATGCTAATTAATCTCATGCTCAGTCTTTCTCTTCGGGTCAAGTCCATGGTTGTGATCTCCCCCCTGCCAGAATTACCTTTTACCCAGCTGGAGCTTATCCCATCCACCACAGTTACCGGGTTGGCTTTCCTTGTGGATTCTGTGTCCATTATCAGTGACACATTCTTCTCTCCCAGTTTTGTTTACCATCCCTAATCTGAGATAATGCTTGGACAATAGTACCACTTTTATCTTATCTCAAATTCCTCTTAATTTAATGACTTAATTCACATAAAAGTCTCAGGCATAGTCGGCAGGGGGAAGAAGAGCTTTGGTGGCTGCAGATGCTGTTTATCCCATAACTGGGGGTGATCTGTTTGAGCAGTGACATGTGTATGAGCAGTTGCCCCTCCAGAGCTTGTCTGGATGTGTTACCCAGGACGTGTCAGACCAGAGCCAGTGCCATCGTGCTGCTCCCTCTGTGCCCGTTGCATGGCAAAGTCCTTCTGTGGCATCAGGCAACTGTGATCTCCAAGTACTTGCACTTACCTGCCCTTCCTCCTCCTCTGTGGCTGCAGAGACCCTGTCCCAAGACCCTGTGACCCCAGGCACAAGCTGGAGAGGTCTCAGCTGCCACCTGCCACTGTGGAGGTGGCTCAGAGCTGGAGTCAGCCAGGGACTGGACACAGATCCCACCTGGACATGCTGGTCATCTTGCTGCACCCTCCTGAGTGCCCAGGGACAGCACTGCTGTGGGCTGGGGGTCACTGCCATCATCCCCAAAAACCCGTCCAGAGCCAGGGCTCAAGGTAACAGACTGCAGCAATATTTATTCCTGTACAAACAATTACAAAACATGGGTGCCCCACTGCTTGCCCCAGCACTGAGCCCCCCAAAACCCCAGCCACAGCCAGAGGGAAACTGAGGAATGGATTCCTGCCAAGGCTCAGCACCCAAACACGCCATATTTAGGTGCTTTCCCCAGATCAACTTCTCTGCTGCTGAGAAATTAATAACAAAGTCCTGTCCCAGCTGCTCCCCACTACCTGCCCCATTCTAAATTGTTTATAAGCAGCTGCTGGCCCTTTGTCACCACTAATGAACAGCCCCTGCTCACTCCTTCGTCCAGGAAACCCAAGTACAAACCCCAGGATTAGAAGCAGGAGAAAAAAAAGCCAAAACCTCCAGAAACCTCCCCCAAATCCCATCTTTGACCTAGAAAAGGTTTGTGTGGGGCACAGCGGTGCTGGGAGGGGCTGGTGTTTTGGGGGTGCTGGGACAGAGAGGGTAGCAATGTCACCCCCGTGGGGTCCCACCAAAAACTGTGGGGTTCTGCTGTAGGAAGGATGGACTGGGATGAGGGGGCTGGGGATGGCAGAGGGGGCTGAGCTCCAAGAGGGGGTCTCCCCACACAGACAGGTGGGGGAAACAGTCTCTGTGGTGACCCCAGAAGTGGTGCAAACCAAAACTGAGCCGAGGGCACCTGGAACCCCCTTACAGGCTTACAGGAGCTGCAATGGGCATGGACCAGGATGGGGCAGAACATCATGCCCAAGTATCCTGCACATGGAGCGGGGACACCTCAAATCTTACATTCACCACCTGGCCCCCAAAAACCAGCTCAAAACTCAACACATCCCAGGTGCAAGGAGCCATCATGCACAACAGCAGGTGTCCTGTGAGAGGCAGCTGGTGGCACCCAGACGTGTGGCTCCCACCAATCCCAGGGGGATGCAGGGGAACCCCCACCTATCCCGGCTCTAGGGGTCTGCCCAGCAGGCGTGGGGCACCCCTNTGGGGCGGGGGCCTGGGGGTCTCCTTACCCGCAGAAGCTGGGTGGCACCATGCCATAGACGTGGACGGCGTCGCACAGCTCCACCGCGATCACCATGGTGAACCAGCCAGTGCTGAGCCACGAGCGAGACTTCTCCCTGGGGAGGAAAAACAACAGGAAGAATGACGGGTGAGGTGGCGCGGATAATGGACCCCCTCAGTGTCCCCAGTGTGCCTGAGGGACCCCCAGCTCAATGCTGCAGCCCATGAAGCAGCTCCAAGAGTCAGCTCTGTCTTGGGAACCTGGAAAAAGGGGGACACAGCATGAGAAGTGGCTCTGAAGTACCTGTCCTTCCCTGTCTCCCCCCGAAACAGGTCATCAAACTGCTTCATGCGGCCAGGGGAGACAACGTAGGCTGTCATGTTGGGGAACGAGGCGCAGACGCGCTGGATGATCTTCAGGAGGCTCTTCTGCATCTTGGTGGGCGGCCCCCAGAAGATGAAGATGGTCTCTGGGGTCTTGTTGACAAACTCCTGGGGCCGCTTGAGGACGCGGTAGAGGCTGGAGTGGGCCACCACACGGAAGCTGGTCTTATTGCCCACATCAGCATTGTAGCCTGTGGTGGGAGCATCGTTCATGCGGATGGTGCACTCGGCCCCATCGATGACCGTGCCCAGGTGGGTGCCCAGGAGGTGGCTGGAGCTGGTGACAATGACGCACTGGTGGCAGCGGGCAGTCNAGGTCCAGGTGGGGTGGGAGAAGGTGATGTTGTAGAGGCCGGCCCAGCTGGCAAAGACCCTCTTCTCAGTGATGAAGCGGTGGTGGTTGCCCCTGCGGCTCCGCTCGTTGTGGATGTAGGTTGTGCACTCGTCGGGGCCCTTGGGCTCGTAGTAGTGGTAGGGCAGNAGGGGAGACAACGTAGGCTGTCATGTTGGGGAACGAGGCGCAGACGCGCTGGATGATCTTCAGGAGGCTCTTCTGCATCTTGGTGGGCGGCCCCCAGAAGATGAAGATGGTCTCTGGGGTCTTGTTGACAAACTCCTGGGGCCGCTTGAGGACGCGGTAGAGGCTGGAGTGGGCCACCACACGGAAGCTGGTCTTATTGCCCACATCAGCATTGTAGCCTGTGGTGGGAGCATCGTTCATGCGGATGGTGCACTCGGCCCCATCGATGACCGTGCCCAGGTGTGTGCCCAGGAGGTGGCTGGAGCTGGTGACAATGACGCACTGGTGGCAGCGGGCAGTCAGGGTCTGGTGATGACAAGTGCCGTCAGCAGGTGACTCGTGGTGTCACCGTGGACAGGGTACTGTTCCCTGCGGAGCCGCTGTCCTCGGGAGGGACAGTTTGGCTGGATGCCAGCAGAGGGACAGACCCCGTGTCACCGCCGAGGCCTGGCCCTGCTGCCCAGCTCGTACCTTGTTCCCGCAGACGGGCAGGTACCCGCTTTTCACCCCCCACTTCTTGAGGTCGGGGGGCCGGCGGGCTCTGCCCCGCAGGCGGCTGTAGGGGAAGACTTCGTTCCCGTTGCCAGAGCTGTAGATGATCAGCAACATGATCAGGGCAAAGAGGACCCCCAGGGCGGCGGCGCGCTGGCTCTGCGGGCGGGGGGGAGAGCATCAGCCGCTGCCCCCACCCAGCGGGGGTCAGCATCCACCCCGCTCCCACAGCATCTCCAGCAGGATGCCTGCTGTCCCCAGGAGGTCCCCGAGGGGATTCTGTGGCACTCACCGTGCTGCCACTCATGTCTCTGTGCCCGCCTCAGCACACAGCGATCGCTGGCGTCCCACGAGCACCTGCAAGGCATGTGGTCACCCCCAGCCTGGCCCATCGTCCCCAGGCTGCAGGGCTGCCGGGGGTACAGGATCAGGTGTGCACAGGATGAGTCTGCAGGTCCCCCTTTGAAGAGGAGAACAACCCCCGGAATTTATGAGGGGAAAAAGAAATGCTGTGGACAGAGGCTGGGCAGACTCTGGGGTGTGGAAGAGCCAAACCCAGCCACAACTTTGCCTGAGGGACCCCTATGTTAAGCTGGGTCCAGGGAGAATTATCCTTCCCTCGCGGGGATGAAACCACTCAAACTGCAGGGTTAGGGAGGGTCAACCTGCTGCTCGTGCAGTGAAATTCCATTAAAACCCCTGCCACAGGAGTCTTGGATCAGGAAGGCATGGAAGCAAATAAGATCTGCCCCACTCAGTGCATGCATGGGATGGCATCCGGCAGACCTGCAGGGACCTCTCCAGCCCCGGGACCCATTCTAACTTCCACTCCAAGCGGACTGACCTAGTTTTGTTTTGACAGCCCTGGTTAGTGAGCCCCAGCCATTCCTGGAGCGCTTCAAGCAAGTGGAAATTAAAACCCATTGAAGCCTCTTTACTAATTGTCACAAGGAAAATTATGCAACAGCCTGAGATCAACCCCTGGGGGGAGCTGACACCTCGAAACGCTCTCAGAGCTGGTGGTGGTGCCAGAAGGTACCAGCCTGCCCGGGGAGCCCAGACCATGGCCAGGCGTGGTGATGCCGGGGGGCTTCGTCCTGCAAAGGCCGGGGACGCTGTCCGACCCCCACTCCCGGACTCCACTTCGCTCCCTCCATAGCTCTCGGGCCATGCGGGACCGCACGGAGGGGTCCCGGCGGCGGCAACCCGCGCCCTTACCTGCTGGGGGCTCTCATGAGGAGTCCGTCACCTCCTGCGCCCCGCGGGCGGCGGGGGCTGCCCGGCCCCTCCGGCGGGCTCGGCCATGGCCGGGGCCGGGCTCACATTGCCGCTCTGCGGGAAAAGGCTGCTTCAGACCCGGCCCCCTTGCTCCGCCGGGGCTCCCCCAGCCCCGGATGCCAACCCTCCTGCCCTCCGGGAAGGGNCACCGTGCGCCCCGATACCGAGAACTGATAACACTGCCGATATCGATAACACTGCCGGTATTGATAACACTGCCGCTGCCGCTACTGATGGCGCTGCCGGTACTGACCGCGCCGCTGCCGCCGCCCAGGCCGGGTCCTAGTGCCGCCCTCCCGGGACCGGGAGCACCGCCGGGTCCTAGTGCCGCCCTCCCGGGACCGGGAGCACCGCCGGGTCCTAGCGCCGCCCTCCCGGGACCGGGAGCACCGCCGGGTCCTAGTGCCGCCCTCCCGGGATGGGAGAACCGCCGGGAAGGGCCGGGACTGATCCCCTGGTCCCCGAGAGCAGCAGTGCGGGCAGCGGGGATGGGGGCAGCGCTGCCCGGCTGTGCCAGGATCTGCCCGCCGTGCCTGACCCGCTGCCGGGCGCAGCGCATTGCTGGGATGCCGAGCTCTCCCCCGCGCTGGCCGAGCAGCTCAGGGCCCCGCTCTGGGGGGTTTCGTGGCGCAAGGAGAGGGCTCCACCGCTGGCAGAGACCTGCATCCCTCATGCCTGTCCAGAGGGATTCTGGCTCCCCTGTGCCGGTGATGCCTCGCCCTGCTGTGGCAGCTGAGGTAGCAGGCAAAGAGCTCCATGGGCTCCTCTGCTGCACTGCCCTGCAGGAAGCAGCCCTGGCAGCATCCGCAGCTCCTGGACCATCTCTGCCCCTCCTCTCGCCCCTGGCCCCCCAGACCCACCCAAACGTGTGGCATCCGTTTACATGTTCAAAGGGCTGCTGTGGGCTCAGGGCCATGCACATTTCCATGGCATGTCCCATCTCTCCAGGGACACGGGAGCTGCCAGTGCTCTGTGACAGCCCAGCAGCACTGAGACCTGTGGGACTGAGGATCACCCCAGACCCAGCACCCATCCTGCATAGATGCAGCTGCTGGTTCCCAAATAACCTCAGCTGCTTCCAGCACCCTCTTCCATGTTTAGGCTCAGCTCTACCCCCTTGTCACCTCCCCCTCTTATTTATAGCCTGGGAGCTTGTGATGAGCTGTTGAGTATCCCCCCTCCCTCCTCCCTGTCCTGTCCTGCAGCCACAAGGGGCACAGCAAAGGGCACAGCAAGGGGCACCACGGAATTAAAAACAATTTTAATGGCCACATTTGCTTTGGTCTGAATCCAAGGACACTTGTGACAAGGCAACTTGGAGCCCCTAGGGCACGTGTGGCTCCAGGACTTCCCAGCTGAGGGGACGCAGGCACCAACAGCAGAAGGCAGAGCCTGGATCCAAATGCCTGCACCCCACACCCAGCACTGTCCAGAGGCCACAGGTGGGGCAAGGACCACAGTACAGCTTCATCCCTGTGAGAGGCACCAGTTTGCGGCCCTGGTGGGGCTGAGCATTTCTGCCCCATGTCCCGCTGGAGTCCAGCAACATGTCTAATCGTGCATTAAACAGTCCTCCTAGTAGAGAGAGCAGAAAACCAGGTCTCCCTGGGTCCGTCCAGGCAGGCATTTGGAGCTGGTGGGGCTGCATGGGTCCAGCTCATGCCTGCCATGTACCAACAGAGGGTTCCCAGCCCATCCACCAGCTGGGGAAACAGGCACTGCTGCTGCAGAGACGAAGACTCCCTGCTTCAGGGCTTGGCAAAAGGTGTCCAACCATGGCCCTGGCGGAGCTGAGACATGCTGCTGCAGGATGAGAGCTGCCCTGCTGCCGAGGTTCCTGCTGCCTCACCCCATGGCTGGCACCCTACCTGCCTGCCCAGGATGGGTGGTTGAAGACAATGTTCCTCCTCTTGGCCCAGCGGGAGAAGATGGCTTTCTCGGTGATGAAGCGGTGTCCGGCACGGCGAGCTCGCTCGTGCATCAGGTACATCTTGCACTCGTCCATCCAGCCCTTCTCAAAGTAGTGGTACGGCACGCTGGAGTGGTTCTTTTCCCTGGCACGAGGGGACAGGGTGAGTGTGGGACTTGGGGGGGACACTGGACCACCCCATGCTGGCCCCTGCCACGCCCCCCACACCTGCAGTAGCTGTCGCTGACCATGCCAAAGACACGGATCTGCTCACACAGCTCCATGGCCAGGATCATGGTGAACCAGCCTGTGCTCAGGAAGGAGCCAGATTTCATCCTGCAAAGCATCTTGGTCACACTGGAGTGGGTGGCACTGTGCCTCTGGCCCACCCACACCACGGGTGCTCAGTGGAGGGGACAGGTGGTACATCAGGGGGACCTGAGGGGGCTCCCCAGGAGCCAGCAGTACCTGTTCTTCCCTGTCTCATTCTGGAAGACGTCGTCACAGTATGTCATCTTCTCCTCGGTCAGGGTGTAGATCTGCAGCTGGGGGTACTTCTCTATCACCTTGAGCAGTGCCTGGTAGGTTGAGCCCATCTTCTCCCTGTTCATCTTCTTTGCTGGCCCCCAGATGAAGTAGAGGGTCTCTTGGGACTGCTGGAAGAAGTAGGGCTGGTTCCCCAGCAGCAGCGGAACGCTGGTGTGTGAGACCACCCGGATAGTGCTGCGTGCCCCCACATCCTGCTCGTAGCCAGCGGTGGGAGCGTGGTTCATGCGCAGGACACACTCCTGCCCATCGATGGCCTGTCCCAGCTGTGAGCCCAGCATCTGCCCCGAGCTGGAGACGACGGCGCAGTGGCGGCACAGAGCTCGCTCCAGCGGCTGTGGGGAGATGCACCGTCAGCTCCTCCTTCCCTCCCGCAGCAGCGGGATACACCACAGCCCCTGCCTGCCCTTCCCAAAGGACAGGAAAACCGAGGCACAGGCGGGCCGAGCTGCCCCACCAGCCCCAGCGCTGCCCCATCCACACGCACCTTCCCGTCGGGAACGCGGCTGTACCCCTGGAAGCTGCGGACGCTGGACGTGGCGGGGCTGTCTCGCAGCCCCGGGGCCTGGCAGCAGGGCTGGACGCGGCCGTGGTAGCAGAGCAGGATGTACAGCACCGCCACCACCACGGCGCACACCAGCGTTAGGAAGAGCCGGACCTAGAAGCGGAGCGGGCGGAGTTCCCGGGCGTGTCCAAGCGCAGCGGCCCCGCGCCGGATGCCGGTGTCCCCGTGGCCGAGAGGCGGCTGCCGCTCGGAGGGTGCTGCCCTAGGGGGAGCGGTGCGGGGTGCGGGGTGCCGGGCCCGGATCACTTCCTGCAGCGGCGATGCCCGCACGCCCTGCGGGCTCCGTGCCGCCCGCGGGCGCCGGCAGCAGCAGCAGCAGCGCTCAGCCCCCTCCAGCACCACTTTTAGGGCGAGCGGCTCCCCGATGGTGGCGGGGTCCCACCGGCCCCTCGCCCCCTGCCTGCCCTGGCTACTCACCAGCGTCTTCATCCTCGGGGGGCTGGCGAATCACCGGGCGGGGGCCGGGGCTCACCGGGAGGGTGGGGGCTCGCACCCTGCAAGCGGAGAGGGCTCAGCGGCGGCACCCGGGGTGAGGTCGCCCAGCGGGATCTCCCCGGTCCCCCAGCGCCCGGGGTTCACCCCACGCCTTGTGCCGGGACTTCCCCGAGGCCATTACCAGGATCCCCCCGCGNACGCGCCCGCCCGTGCCCGGCGCACCGGGACAGCCCCCGGCACCCACCTCGTGTGTCCCGGTCCCGATCGCCGCCTCTTTCCCCACCGTGTGCCTCGGTAGCGACCGCGTGCCTCTTTCCCACTCTTGCAGGGCCCTCTCAGCTCCCCTCCCGCTGGGGGGGTCCTGCAGCCCCCCCTGCGCCCTGTGCTCGCTCGCCTCCGTGCACCACCGGCTCCCGATGAGCCCAGGGACACCTCAAGGATCCGGAATGGCTCAGGAGTGGGACCAGGGCAGGTGAGACCCTCGGTAGCCCAGAGCCCATCCAATGGCCCCAGGGGCCGCCCATCACCCGCAGCCCCTCCTGCCAGGGTCAAGCCCCAGAGCTCCCACGGGAAGTGTCCCCACAGTGAGCTGCCTGTTGGCCCAGGGTGAGGCACCGGATTTCTCCCTTCGGTGATAGAGTAACACGAGATGTAACCTTGAAACCAATCCCCGACACTGTCCTGAACAGGCCTGGAACCAGAGGGAGAGGAAGTGACAGGGACACCACCGGGCTCCTGCACAGGAAGCAAGGCCGAGGGGCAGGTCACACCTGGAGCTGCTCAGTCACCACCGAATTCTTCCACCCTTTGCTTCCTTCTGCCTCAGCCCAAAATCACCCTTGTGGGGTGGGCTGAGCCCTGGCCAGCAGGTGAGGGGCAGGGAAGGGCAGCAAGGGGTTTGACAGCTCAGTATGGCCTGGCAGCCTCTGCAACAGCTGGAAACAAACCTCCAGCCAGAGCCTCACCTCTGGACCCTCTGCTGGCTCCTGCAGCCAGGTTCAGCTCTGGCCCTCAGGGTGTCCCAAGCCACCAGCATCACCCCCAGGCAGGATGAGAGACCGTGGGACATGCTGCTGGCAGGAAGTTCACAGTACATGCAAGAAGGGTTAGAATGCCCCAAATGTGCCCTCTCCAGGCAGGGTGCAGCAGCCCCAAGCATGGCAAAGCCAGCACTAAGTTGGGCCAGGTTCTCTCTGATGCTTCTCTGCCTGATCTCACCAGCAGGACCTTTTCAGCAGGATGCCATGCACTGCCAGGGCCATGCAGTTGAACCCACCCTGGCAGGCTTGTGGCACCCCTTGGCATGGCAGAGGACAGGAATGAGACCTTACAGACCTTTATTGAGGGTGATCCTGCTCGCTGTGGTCCAAGGGAGCTGCCAGAGCAGCAGCTGCTGCCCGGAGAGGAAACCTCACAGGGGACGGACACTGCCACCACACCTGCCTGCTCAGCCCCAGCCTGGCTGGCACATGGAGCCTTGTCCAGGGCAGGAATCCAGCCAGGACTGAGAGCTGTGATGGGAACCACACCCAACACTTCCTTGTGATCCAGGACATCTTCTCACCGACCCCTCAGCTTGGTGGGAAGCACAGTGCAGTACTGTCCCTGCACCCTCTGCACACCCTGCCTCATGGGAGTCCCTCTTCAGAAAGGCAAGAGCCCCCAGCACTGTGATTAGCCCTTCCAGAAGCAAATGGAGAAGGCAAACCTGTCCTTTCCAAGCACAAACTCTCATTTCTCTCCTCTCAGACTTGAATCAAAAAAACCCCCACAAATTGTAGGTAAACTTTTAAATAAAATTCCCAGAAGGAACAAACTACTGGGCAGAGCCAGAGCTGAGGGGAAGGAGTGCCCAGAGAGTGGGCAGGGCAGCCCCAGCTGGGGAGCAGGTCCCTCAGCTGGGGCTCTGGTCCCTCACTTGATGAGCCTTGGATGAATCCTGCTTCTCTTTGGTCAGTGAATTGTAAACTACAAGTTTAGTCTCTGCAGGAGAAAACGTGGGAGCAGCTCAGTGCTGGGCACCTTGGAGATGTCTGCCTGGAGCTGCAGGAAAAGTCTTTTCCTGGCTATGATGCTGAGGTGTGGGCACCTCTTCATCTCCTCAGTTGGGCCTTCAGTCTGATTTCTTGGCAGGTTTCCTGCTCTTCCACATGACGAACATTATAAAAACACCTGCCATGAGAGAGAGAACAGATTCATGTAGGGAACTTTTAATTCCAGGCACTTCTACAACATCTGATAATGAGAAACAGAATCTCAGCAGAGAGAGTAAGAAAATTCTGCTGTCCAGAGGCTCAAACAGCCAAAGTCACACACAAACACAGCCCCAAGTCCGTGTTCCAGGCTAAGCTGCAACAGTAACCACAGAGAATGTCATGAGTGTCACACATTAGCTAAACCCCTAGCAACCCTCTTCTCTCTTCCTAATTTAGAAGTTTCTAATTAGAGCAACAGAAATAACTCTCACCTATAAATAGCAGCAGCAGCAGCCCCGCTGCCACAGGGATGATAACTGCATATTCCCGAGGCAGGAAATACTGGTGGATCCCATGGTCGCTGTCGATGAAGGGCTGCAGGGACAGAGAGGGGTGTCAGCAGGTGGGAGTGCAGCATTGAGGTTTCGGGAGGAACATGGAAATATCTGGTGAGATGGCTAAAAATAAGGGTGCCCAGACCTGCACGTGGCTCAGGCAGAGACCAAGAGTGGGTGGGCAGTGAAGGGTTCGGTGTTCAGTGGACAAAGAGGGGTGGCTCTGGGGCTGGCACAGGGTCCCACAGCCCTGGGGGCTCGGGGTGGGCAGGGCTGCTGGTGCAGAATACAGCAAATCCCTGTCTCTCTGCCCTGCAGAAGGGACCGGCTGGAGCTCTGCTCCATGGTTATCCCAGCAGGATCCCCCTGCAGAGGCCAGTGGAAGGCTCTGGACACTAGGGAGCAGTGTGAGGATTCCCACACAGCAGAGAATACTCCTACAGCTCTGGGAATGCCGGGAGCACAGACATGGATCAGGCAGCAGAGTGAGCAGATGCAAGAGGAGAATTCAAAACCCTTGGAGCTGGAGAGGAAGCTGGCAGGAGTTCAGACATTAGTCCAAGGCTGAACCTGGCCTCTTGCACCTGGAAAGCTCGTAGGGAGAAGTTTCTTTCCAGAGAGACAATCACTACTGACCTCAGATGATCTATCCCCAGAAATGGGCAGCCTCACAAACACTTTTCCAGAGTCCTGCATTGCCTCAACCCTTGTCCTCCCTACCAGGCTTCAGACTTGTTAACTCTTTCTATGTTTCCCTCTGTCATCTCCCACTAGAAGCAGGAATCTGTGGGATGCAAATGTGGACATTGATGACTACACCTCCATCAGGGCCAGGCTTCAGCTCTTCCCAATGGCTCATCCAGCCCTAGTTGGGTCAGCCTGTCTTGGAACAGCAGGTGGGCACCACAACCAATGTTTGGTCTTGCCCAGGCAAGACCAGGAACACCCAGATGGGACAAGGACTGCACCAGCGCACAGAGGAAGATCTGCTCTGAATTCTTTATCCCAGAAGGCAAGAGTCCTATGGGCACATAGCCACATCATCACCCGAACAAAGGCCAGGGAAACACCCGAATATGGAGTGACTGGGATTATATTGGCTAGAGGAACCCCGTACCAGTACGATGATCCAGAGGGTGTAGTAAACAAAGAGGACGAGGCTGAAGGCGACCAAGCCAAACCCAACCAGCTGGTCCGTCGCTGTGGCCTGCAAAGGGAGAGAGGGTCAGAGCGGGATCCCCACGGCAGCGCCTGGGCAGGAGCGGCTCAAGGCACCTGCGGCTGGTTCCGTGACTGCGGACCGCGCTGTGCGGGACACCGGGGGGAACGGGAAACCCGGGGTAGGGGCACCGCGTGGATGAGGCGCTGCGGCCGGGATAATCCATCGGGGGCTGCCGGCCCTGCCGCAGGAAGCTCCCGGAGCCCATTCACACACCACATCGCAAGGACCGGCCCGGCCGGCCCCGGGAGGCGGCGGGGCCGGGTCCCTCCGCAG
>WBMY01014897.1:122962-158109 GCA_013397315.1 Donacobius atricapilla | reverse complement strand
CTGCCGCGTGCGGGGCTGGCACGGGGGGCACGCGGGGAGCAGCGCTTGTCTCACCCGCAGGCCTGAGGTCGTTGTTAGCTCGGAGCTCCTGCTGCTCCAGCGCTGTTCATTTACCTGTGAACAGGTGCCCCGGCTGCACCTGCCGCGGTGCCCGGGACCGTGGCAGTGACGGATCCTGACACCAGCTCCATCCCCGGCACGCTGACATCCCACGCCCCAGCCCTTCCTCCAAACGCACCGGGGGCAGCGGGAGGAAAGAAACAAGCGAGACCAAACAGCCAAGGGACAGACACGAGAGAGAGAATGGGCTGCCTCCCCTTCCTGAAACAAGGGAAAAGGGAATACCGTGCTTGGGACTCAAAGGTGCACTGACCTTTTTGTGGCCGAGGCTCTGGGAAGGTGGAAAAGGCAAAAGCTGCTTCCTCCCCAGGGCTCCTGTTCCCCTCCAGCCCTGTCAGGCATCAATGATGAGTGTCTGGGCACTAAATTTGGCTCACTCTCCATTAAGGGGGTGGTGAGCCTGTGGTGGCCAAGGGGCTACTCAGGCACCAGCCCTGAGGATTCAGAGATATTTATTCCCTGGAGCCCTGGAGGGCTGTGGGTAAGTGTGGTGAGGTAGCCCCTGCAGGAGGGGCAGTTCAGGCAGAGCCAAGCCTGGGACAGACCGGACAGAACACAGGACACTGCTGGTGACTCAGGTGTCACTTTTCCCCGGGATTGCTGCTTCCACAGGACTGGTGCCATGCTGCCCTCTCCAGCTCCAGGGAAGGGCTGGCAGGGATCTCTGCTCCCAGCTGCCAGAGCAATCCGAGGAGGCAAAGCCAAACTATTCTAGGCCCGAGCATCCTATATGCCCTTCTCACCCCATAGCAGGTACTTAAAACAACAAACAGAGCAAGAGGAATCAGTGTGAAGTACCAAAAAAAACTTTATTTTTTTCCCCCAAACCATAACAACATTTGACATTATATTGATTTCCTCATATATTTGTTATTTCTCTACATTAGGAACCAGATACAGAAAATACAAACACGATCTGTTGAATCAAAGACGGCACAGCATTCCGTTAGAAAAAGAAACAAAAAAACTAGAGGAGCAAGATAGAAACGGTGAAAAATAGTCATTCCCTCCAGCCCAAACTTTCCAAGAATCATCATCAAAATAGAGCAGTGGAAGTAGCTTCTCTTTCTAAACACACTTCTGCTTTAAGACAAAAGTTAGATTTATCTTTAGATTTTCAAAGTAAAAAAATGTTAAACTATCTTTCAAGCAATTTTGGAAGTTTGCATAGACCCATTCCCTTTCCAAAAATATCAGCCATCTCTCTATAGAATCTGTTACAAATCAAGTGCGCCTCAGCCAAAGGTCACCAAGCTCAAGTCACTTTCAAGAAAATAAAATGTGATCTCCCCTTCCCCTCCCTCCCCCCACAAAAATATGGGCTCTACCGTTATTCCACGTGTTTGAGGCAAGTTACCAGGCTCAGCCACATCCCTCACTCACAGCTTCATCCGAATTCCTTTTCTTTTCCCAGGTTTCCACGCCCGCTGCCTCCCGGTGGGGCAGAGGTGCTCTGGAGGCAGCGGGACCGGAGGGCACAGGGAGGGGGCTGATGGACACAGCTCATAGGAGGGAAGTGGGGGGAATTTTGCATTCATCAATCCCTCCCACAGCGAGGAAGTGGCTTTTCAAGGACAAACACCTGCGACCAGGCAGAGTTTGTAGGAGCTTGTCCCTGGGGACTGGCCTTGTCTAAAGGGCTCAGTCACCAGAGCAAGAACTCAGCTAGAGACCAAGTGGGGCAGTAGGGATGGGGCAGGAGGGGTGGAGGGGGGACTGCAGCCCCTGGGTAAGGCAGCGAGGAGGGGATGGGGAGCCCCTCGCCAGGAGGGGTTTAACCGTGGTGCTCTAGCGTACCTGGAGTGAGGTTTTCCCAGAGGTTCCTGGCAGCAGTGCAGAGACCAGCTGCACTGCCACCCGCTTAAAAAGAAACAGCAACGACAAAATAAATAAAAAGTCAACCCCTCCTATTCAGATGAGAATGAAATACTACTTCTTCAGGCCTCCACCCGGTTCGGAACCCTCTAAAAACTGAAGCAAATGTTTAAAAGGGCTTGTTAAACTTTCTGCAGGGGGCAAAGTGATGGGGCAATGAGGGGGGGGAGAAATCACACGTTTGCTGCCCATCACTCCAAGGGTCAGAACAGCACGAGGCCCCCATGTAAAGTGCTGACCATACAAAAGATGATGATGAGGGAGCAACATCCTTCTCCCCCCTTTTCCCATCACAATTTTCAACTGAAATCCATCCTTCACCAAGTAACGACTAAGCCTACTCTTTTGGACACTCAGTTTTATATTGGTTTTAAAAAAAGAAAAAAGTTAGTAAAAAAGTTACACTGAATTTCCTAATGCTTTGCAATGTGCTTCCACCAACTAAAGGTCTAGAAACCAGGAGCAGAGCCCACGCATTTTGCCTGATCCCGGGACTGAAGCAGAGAGCCAGCTCTGCTCTCCAGGGCTAGCCAGGCGTGAGCAGCCCTGCTCATCAGCATCAGCGACCCAGGGGATGCAGAGTCTTGCCAATAAGGTCCTTTTACTTGTTTAAGCCACCTCTGAATCCCCTGAGAAGGGGAACAATGTGGGGAAGAACATTCCCCCCTAAGCCCCCCTGAAATAAAATATCAATGAAACAACAATGCAGTCAAAAAAACACCAGCCTGCTGGGTTTGTATTAAAAAAAAAACTCCATAAACTTCACAACGAAAAAAGAAAAACCCAAAGGAAACTAGCCAGCGGTTTGGGTCTGGAAACTGATTCACTTCTTAAATGTTCAAAGTCCAACGAGGAACAGGCAGCAGTGATGCCGCAAGGAAAAAAGTGCTCATGAGATGCAGCTTCCTGAGGCAGCGGTGAGTGTGTGGGACAAGTGACCCCACAGCCACCACCTTGGGGGCCCACGGCTGCCTAGAGACTGCTGGGCATGATGCACAGCAGGAGCTCTGCATGGGATCTACAAATAGGAACAGACTGCTCCTTCCTCCCTCCAGGTCTGCTCCAGGTGCCCCAGCCCCAGCTGTGCTGTGCAAGGCTGGATGACTAGGACTACTTACTCACTCAAAACCAGGGTCAGGAGAGCTAAAAAGCCACACAAAGACCAGGATCTGTGGAGGCACTAATATGGAGACAAGGAAAAAATACCCTATGAGACACAGTTACCAGAAATGCAAGCAGTGATGTGCCAAGCCATTGGAAGAGAAGCCAAAAACATGCCCAGGTTGGCCACAGTGATGTGATGGAGCAGGTTAGGCCTCTGCCAGCCTGGGAAGAAGAGACCAGTGGTCTCAAAAGCTCAACTGCTTCTCCTCTTGCTTTCTGGGAAGATATTCCTCCCTCTGTCCCACTGATTTCGTGACATGCCGAGCTGCCAGTGCCTCAGAGCAGCCAACTCTTGCCAATGGAGGCCAGAAGAATGCTCTGGGATCCTAACTGCTCTGACAGTGACTGCCATTGTTTTTCATGGGAACAGAAGCAAAGCAGCAGAAGAGCGCTGGGTTTTGGCCTCTTTCCTGGCTTATGCTTGCTCCTTTCAAGTCCTGGTTGGATCTGATTTCCTGAGGGGTTTTGTTGGCCCCTGGGGAGCAGCCAGACCCTTGGCTCTGCACGGCCATCCACAGACAGGGCAGCACAGCCACTGCTGTCTGAGCCTTCTGCCCTCACCCTGACCTGAGCAGACGGTCAGGCCAGGCCTGGCTTCTGGCACTGCCCCAGGGAGAGAGAAAGACAAGCAGTTCCCTCCTTCCTGCAGACACGCGGCACCCCAGGAACAGGGCAGGATGCTCAGCAGCCTGCAAGTGAGTGCCAAACCTACGCAGGCTGAATGAAGAAGAGATCACCATTAAAAAAACCTAGCAAGTATGAAAGTGTGAAAGAGCTTTTGTTCTAGACAGTCTCAAAAGATCCAACACTTTTCCCCTGCATTAAAGCAAATCAAGGTGTTGTCTGTATCCCCTTTTTACCCTAATTCAAATTTAATTCCCTTTGAAGGGAAAGGGTAGAAAAGATGCATATCCTATTCTGTGGTCTGTCCAAACACAGAAAGACACCTCTTGACTCGAACAGAGAAACCGACAAAACAGAGTAAGCAACTGTATAGTTTTACCACACTGCTAAACACCCTCCCCATGCAACATCCTTAGCTAAAAGGGTAAAAAAAAAAGCCAAATCAAGGCCCTTTCATTCCTTGTTTCTCGGTCTGCCAGATTTCCTTTTTCAGTAGCTCATCTGCATGCATTCTGGCCAAAGAGACCACAGTTAATGCTTTTTTTTTTCTCCTTTAAAAGAGGCTTTACAATAACTAAGAATTTGAACAACGTGGTCAGTTACAAGTCTTTCCTTGCTGAACAGAAAGAGTGTGTGCCTGTACACACACACAGGTGTCAGAGGGGAGCCAGGTCCCGGAGTGTGGAATTGCTCCGAGGGCACGGCTGCTGAGTGCTACCACAGGGACAAGAAACACTGGCAAAAGAGGAATGGGCACTACACAGAAATAGCTTATCAGCTGAGGGGCTCTGTACAGGGAGGGCTGCAAGCACAGCCTGCTGCTGGCCCACAGCCGTGGGCTGCCCAGATCCTCGCTGGCAATTCAGCTGCCAGAAAAATCTCCAAGTGGGAGCTGAAAGGGATTGACATCTCTGCCACACACTGCAAGGAAAAGTGTCAAACAACTGCAGAAACCAAACCCAAAGAAGAGCAATTGAAAGATCAACCAGAGAACAGTTTGAAGCCTTGTCAGAAGAGTTCACTCACCACAGAGCAGGTCAGAACAGCTGCTGTGGCTAATGCAGCAGCAAACACCCATTCTACCCTTGAAGGCAGAGACAGTAGCTTTGCCCCAGCCCCAGAAGGAACCCGCTCAGGCACAGATCTCTGCTGACAAGGCAAGAAAGGCCAAGCAACACCAAATCCCTTACTGGCCCAGGCTAAGAGAGGCAATCGACATCACCACCACAACAGAGAGACCACTGCAGTCAACTGCATCCAGCTCTGGCCCAGGCAAGGGCTGTCAGATGAGATCCTTTTCACAGTCCAAGAAGGGCAGTTCCCTTCCTGAGCCAATGAAACAAGAAGGAAAAAAAAAAGAGGCTTTGTATTCCAAGCTCCAACAGGACTATTTGCTGAATCAGTCCAGCAAACACAGATTATACTCCTGGAATAGTGAGTAGAAGCCTCTTCCAGGTAAAATCTGTAGCCTCTAAAGTGCTCCTGCTAATGCTAGTTGATGAGCACCCCCTTCCATGCCCAGCAGTGGAAGGGCTGCTGCAGTCAGTGGTGTGATGAGCACTCACATTTAACCATTCACCAACTCCCAGCTGGATTGCGGTAGTTTTCTGAAATGCACTTTAGGGAAGTATTTCCTATGAGAAGATGTTGTTTGGGGATGTGAGGATAGGAAGGTGAAGTGTACACCACAGCATACCTTGTTCAGTAAAACCATTGCCTTGGGAGGTGCTGTTCCCTTGCAGAGTCAATGGAATAAAGCATCCTGCAAGTGGCCATGTCACCGTGTCCCCAACAAGCAGCTCTGGGTTTGGTTAGAATGGTTTCCCCCACCCCCAGTGGTCTGAAGAGTTCACAGTGGTATAACCCAACGTTTTGGGGAGACAGAAACGAGAAGTCCCCTGCTGCAAGTGAATGGGTGGAATGAGGGATGCAGATGAGCAACATCCTCTGGGACTAGCCCAAGGATAAGCCCCACAGACACCTTGTGTCTGAGCAGGAACAGGAGGAATGCATGCACTGGAAGGACCAGGAAGCAGAGAAGGACAATGCAATGCAGGGAAAGTGCATGTTCTGGAGTGGTCTCAGAGTAGTTCTGCAGTGCAAACATATGGGGAGGGGCGTGGAGAAATCCCTTCTGGAATGCTGCATGAAGAGAGGTAAAGGTTGGCATCCATGTGGCAGCAGACTGGGTAGGGGGCCTGTGTCCAACAGCTCTACCCTGTTCTTCACATTTAGTGGGTTTCAATCACCACTGGCTCGTAAACTCCAGATGAGACCCTGGGGAGGCAGAGCGGGAGAGGGGCCAGTTAATTTCCACAGTCATTTTGAGCAAACAAGTTCTGATTCAGAGCTCTGCACTCTCAAACATCATCTTCTAAGCCCACACAAAACACTGCCAGTAACGAGTCAGCCTTGTGGGAAGTCAGTCCTTGGAATATCGAGGGGACAAAGAGGCAGGAAGCCAGCAACAGCACTGGAGAGAGCTGGGTGTGACACACGAACCCTTCTCCAGGACACAGCAAAGGGGGAGAGCCCTATCCAGAACAAAGAGGCAGCGTGCCTGGCTTATTGCTGGGCTCCCGGTTTTGTTACCAACTTGATCCATCTTTGCATTACCATTACTGCTCTTTTTGGTTCAACTGAAAAAATGCAATAAAGCCTCAAACCCAACTGGCCAAGAGATGTACTAAGAGCTATAGTGGCAAGAAACAGTTTTATTGCTTCAGAAGGCTTTCACGAGAGAAGAAGCCCTCGATGATTATGGAAGAGGCAGGGAGAAGGGACAATAAGAGGCAGAGAAAAGGGACAATAAACCCAGCTCTGCTGCAGTTTTGCTGCAGGCCAGCAGGAGGCAAAGCTCTCTCCTTCAGGAACAAACGGGAACCAGCCTCTACCATTTTGTCCTTTCACTCCTCACTTCTGTTCCTGGGTTTAACAACCAGGATCCCATTATCCCTCTGAGCTCCTGCTGAGAACTGCATTCATACTCTAGTGCAACTGCAGCCTGCCAAAGGGATCCTAGGGCTGTTAATGTGGGAATAGAGCCACCATGTAGCACATGATATTTAGAAATCTCTCCTGCAGTAAAAGTGGAAGTTTCCTAGGTACAGAGCCCACTGATCTCTCTGGAGCTGCTCTGTCTGCCAGCCCTTTGGGAAACCTACCTGTTTCCCAGCTGAATACCGCTCAGCGTAGTTGTTCCATCTCTGCTCACAAACAACCTCAGGTTACTGTCTTAGGATAGAAAAGGAAGACAGACGACAGACATCAAAATCCAGAACTACCAAGGCTACCAGGAACTCCCCTCCCAGACACACAGTCAGCACAGAACGAGTGTGTCTCAGCAGATGCATGTCCACACTTTCTGGTGGTGTTCCCACAGTCATCGAGCCCCTGGCAACTCCTTCCCTTGCTCCAAAAGGGAGCCTCCACAACAGGAAGTTTTGGAATAAAGGCAGAGATATTAATTCAGTCATACTCCTCCAGCTGCCTCTTTTAAGGCAATTCCACTGATGCAAGTTCTTGGTCAGCTTATACACATCTGAACAGATGAGATGTGGGGCCTCACACTGCTCTTCTAGAGAGTCACTGGAGGAGAAATTCAGCCTGTTCTGCTGGTGAGAGGCAGCTGCATTCAGTCTAGTTCTAACCCATGCTGAGTGAGGGGTAACTCCCCATATGATAAGAGTGCTGCCATGAGTAACAATTTAAGGTGACTAATAGTAAATTAACGAAGTAGAGATAAGAAGCTAGGCTCAAGTTTAAAATTTAACAGAAAACCTCAGATAAAAACCATCAGATTAAAGACTGATTTCTATGTTAAACTGGAAAATGAAAGTGAAAATAAAAGCAGTTATATTATTAGTTTTCTCCTAACAGATGCTGTGACTGCAATGGAGAAAATCCCTTCTTAAGCTCTCTGAGTGACCTGATCATCAGCACATGGTAAGCCATGTTTCTGTAGAGATGTGCTGCTGCTTCCCCTCCAGTTGTGCTCTCCTCTTTTGATAAATACCCTTGGCCTGACCCTGGACAAAGGCCACTAGAGCAGTGCACACAGCTGATGCAACTGATCTCCACTGTGCTGAGAATCAGTATTTTTCCTCTCTCTCCCTGCACATTAGAGCTAGTATTCAATCTCTGCTGTTGTGTGGAACAGCAGCAAGTGCTATCCTGTAACTACATGTGCAGCTCTCAAACCCACATGGTTTATCTCCCACAGAAACACCCAGCAAGCACTGAAATAAGTGTCCAAAGGAGAAGGGAGCCCATGGCAGACAAGATCTGACTGTAAACGCTTGGCAGCCTTGCAGAAGGAACAACCCAGACATCCCCTCTGAGGCTTCTCCTCTCACCTTCAGTATTGCTGACATCTGTGAAGTCCTGACTCTGCATTATTTTCTCCACTATATCATCAGCATCGATCCTAGTGTCATCCACTCGGGTTGGGTGACTCTCCATTGAATCCTTTTTCCTCCTAGCAAGAAGAAATACAGGAAAAACTTACTCAGCTTTTCAAGACATAGACTTCTACATACTGCCCTGCTTCTCTTGGCTGCAGTCTCCTCCTCAGTGGCCACGATCTGATCCACTGCTGCCTGAAGACGAAGGAGCAGGTTGTGTCTCTCCTTCCCAGAGAAAGGTCTTTGCTGCAGTGTTACTCACCGGGAGGGTCTGTCCAGCAGGAGGGGTGGTCTGGGGGGGCGCGGTGGCTTCTCCAGCTTGTGCTCCCGCTCCCCCTCAGGATACTCCACGGTCATGCTGAGCCCGCCGGACGCGCTGCTGCTGGTGGACGTGTTCCGGCGGTGGGTCAGGTCGGACATGCTGGAGGAGCGGGAGTGCTCCGTGCTGTAACCTGCCAACACAGGGGCGTTACAAACCTCATCTGCTCCCATTCCTGGCAGCACAGGCAACGGGCAGGGCAGCTTTACAGCAGCACTTCTGCTCCTGCACACAGAGGTTTAGACATCTATGAGCTCATCTGCAGAGGCTGGACAGGAGGCTGGTATTACAGAGCAGGGTGAGAGAGATGGCTGCAAATCACTCTCACGGGAGCTTGTTGCAGGAAGGAAAAGGGATGGCAGAGCTGTGTGGACCAGTGGTTACCAGAGATCTTGGACTGCTGGCTGGCGTAGCTCGAGTTCCGCGAGTGCCCTGAGTGGAAAACTTCCTCTGGGCTGGACAGGTTCTGATCCGACTCTTCTGGGACACCTGCCAAGGAAAAGAGGACACTGCTTACACCATAACCAAGCCAACACGTGCTGCACTGATCAGCTGGGAGTGGAGGCTGATCTTGGGATGACAGATCAAGGAAAGGGCAGTCTACTGGCCAAAACCCTGCTGTACAGGCCAGACGAGGGCTTAGAAACACGCAGGGAATAGGGAAGACCACAGTGAGCTTCTCTGTCAAGTTTATCACTATTTCTATCCAGCCCGTGAATTTACGAACATCTTTGGGGGCTTGTAGCATCTAGAAGGACAAGTAGTGTCTGAAACTATCCATAGTTAAAAGCATCAAGCTAAGGCCAAGGAAGCATCAGATGGCCACTGGCAGTAAAGTATTTCAACCTCTGTTTAGGTGCTTCTGTTACTACCTTTCCCTTTCAATTACTTGTGAGAGAACCTGTACCATTTAAGTAACTCTGAATTTGATAGGGACACTTCAGCATAACCCCTGCTTGTCTCTCTTGCAGGAAGCTTATTTAGAAGTGCACAAATGTAACACATTAGCCAGCTTTTTAAGAACACCACTTGCACCACGTGCTCTGTCACTGAGGGGATGAGACTCGAGTGCTATTTTGGTGCAGTGTATCTGCCTGCACATTTGGAATGTGCTGGGAAGGAAAAAAACTGATGTGAAAATGCAGTGCCCTTGAAAACTGGCTCATAGAGAAGCTAAAGAACTGCATCAGCAGCTGGAACAAGGCCACTAGACCTTAAACCAACCTCTAAAACCTTCAGAGGAACTTTTCTAGAAGATAAGTCTGAGCAACAGAAGAGCTGAGTGCAGAACAATGGTGTCATTGAACACAGTGGAAAGCAGGGATGAGTGCAGTGCATGAATTATTAAATCCCCAGCAAAAAGAACAAATTGCTTTATCTTCACTAACAGAAATATACATGTGGCAAATATTCAACCTTCCTCTCCTCAGTTACACTTGGAAGGCTTTGTTATTCTCAATATTCCTAATGAGTAATGGGATTGAGGATGGGTGCAGGAAAACATGAAAAAATGAATAGTTTCTGTGCTTGCAACTGCTGGGAAAAATAAAGTGTCCAGGCACAGCCACGCATTTCATGGCTCCAGAGTGGGCATTCAGACCTGAGCTGAGAATGGCAGTTCTTGGCTTGGTCTGGCGCAGGGAGCCAATTGTGGAGGAACTGCTGCTGCTGGTGGTGCCCTCGCCCTTGCAGGTCAGCTGCAGAGTAGAGTCCTGCCCTGGGATGGTGATGGATTTGGCGGTGGAAGGAGGCCTGTCATCAGAAGGGAAGGAGGTTACACACTGCCAGGCAGGGAGCACACATCATTCTGTCTATCCCACCCTTCTCAGCAGGGGGAAGCTGGCAGCCCTCTGACCAGCAGCTCAAATGGGATGCTGGGTTTTGTTTTCCTACACGCAAAATTGCTGTCTTCCCTACCTTGGACTGCATTACAAGAAAAATCAAGTTTTTGAGGTAAATTAAGGCAAAAAGGGACCATTCATTCATTTATACAGGACAACAGGCTCAGAACTTGCACTGTGCTCCAGAACACCATCCAGAGCTGCCCTTTCACCCCCAGCATGTGTCCACTGGCCAGCTGGCTTCACAAACAGGAACCAGTTTGCTGTTGTCCCACTCTAGCTTCCTTTCTCTTACACCTCTTTGGCCAAAATGAAATCTTTTATCCCAGCAACCCTGTCCCCCTATGAGCGCACTTTTACAACAATCAAATAACCTTTCCCTTTTTTTAACTGACTATTAAACTCCTTTTCAGTGAAACTAAAGTGTTTTTCCAGCTGTCAAAATTATTTTTCTGGTTATTCCGTGAGCTCGCAACATCCCTTTGTAAATGCTGACTGCAGGGCAGAGCTGTGAGTGCCTGGAGCCCCCTTCCCTTCCTCCAGAAGTGCTTTTGAGTGGAAGCCACAGCATGTGCAGCGTGGCAAAGTGAGTATTCCTGTTGGAGCCCTAACCTCCTTGTAGCCTGAAGTCTGAACTGGAACTAAAGGATCATATTACGGTTTTTAAGTGAGGAGTGAGAAATAAAATCTTTTGTCTCATTCAGAGCTCTGAGGGAAGATGTTACATGAGTGTTTTGGAAGAGAGAATATTTAATGCAGGCAGCTGAATGGCTATAAAGCTTTCAGGAAACTCACAGCATGCCTTCACCAGGAATAAACCCTCCCTAATCACCTTATCGGTGATTTGCATGCACCCAGGTGCTTTGGGGACTTTGCTTCACAGGTTTTTAAGGCTTTTACAATCTTAAGCAAGCAAACTGTTCCTGCAGCAGCTGTGGGAGCAGCCCTTGGTCTGTCAGCTCAGCTGCTCTGCTCCTTCCAACAACCCCAGCAGGGGAAGGTTCATGGAGTGCTGCAAAAAAATCAGTGCTTGGAAGTGATTTCCCAGCACAGTTTAATTCCTGCCTAACCCTCTAATGAGTGTCATTTACCAGAAGCTCTACTGATCAAGGACTATTCCACATGCAAAGCTTCTATTTTTAGGTATTTGCACATCATCAACATAAAAGGGAAAAGTGGGAATGACTGCAAAAATCCTTCAAGAAAATTAGGAGGTTTGACTTTCAGACTGAACCTACTTACATTAAATGGATATTTATATCCTATTCTGTGTAATTTTCAGGCATTCTAACAGTGGGACTTGCTTCCATTGCAAAGGAACAACAGGTATTTTTGTTAGACATTATTACCAGACATCCTAGTACCCTAGATTTAAAACATCTATTACTGCTATAAAGTTATGGTTTAAGATATTCAAAACTTCTTTATTACACTTCCTTCTGAAGCAGAAATTCCTCAGAATCAGATGACACTGATTTTGGGTTTGACAGTGTCAGAAAATACTGCAACACTCTGAAAAACCACTCACAAAACAAACCTAGCAAAAATTATGCAGCATTTTTAACAAGAATTTGAGCTAATTTATACACTCCAAGCTAGCTCCGAAAATTAGACCTTTTAGCCCAGAATACAACTGCTACAAGAGTTGGCTTGAAGGTAAAGCTTTCTTCGCGCATATTGTTGGGAGGCAACATGAAATATTCCTTTGGGCACTTGACAGCCCTGCTGTGTAGTCACACACCTTCCAGCACACCACAGCAGGGCTGGGATAGTGATGCTGCACTGTGGTGTGAGGGACGATGTGGCCAGGATATTTGTCAATTCACCAACAATTCTTTAAGCAGCAAAATTGCTCCACAGCCCAACTGTACTTATTCTTCCCAATCATTATGCATTAAAAAACCCCCACATTACTGCAATTTCTCTGCTAATTAATCCAAGTTGTGAGCCCTGTAGAAAAAAAAAATTAAAATGATTCAGCCTTGAAGTATTTTTGTTGCTGTTTCAATCTGAGATCTTTATCCCCTATGATATGTGCTGAAGCGTGTCAACTTCCAAGCCTATTTTTTTTATTGACCTTTCTCCTCTTGTAGGTCAGTGAAACCAAGCCCAGAGCCATGAGAAATTCTATCATTTAGGCAAAACATGAAGTTTGTAATCAAAATCTACTCATTTCCAAAACCTAAGTTGCACCAGCAGGGAAAATACTGTGCACAGAAACAATCAAAGCTGGGAAAGCCAGAGCAGAGAACAAAACCAATTAACAGCACAGACTGGCTATACTTTTCAGGCTGATTCAACCAGTTTTGCTGCACTTCCCAATATCAAGGGCATCTTTTCCCCTCTCTTCATCAATTTTAGTGTCTGCCCAGAATGGGGTACACACAGGAACTCACGTTTTGAAGCAGGGGTCACCAGAGAGCAGGGACATTCCAATCGTGACCTAGAGAGGGAACACAAGGCACATCATTAGCCATGCTGCACTGAGCTCCTCACTTCACAACAGCCAGGAGGTCAAGGGCTAGGTGTAAAGATCAGCCAGATCTAGCTCCTTTCCCAAGGAAATCAGCTTCAGGGATTTAGCAAAGTATTTCCCTCCCTGCCCCAAATCCATGGCATCAGTAACTCCAAGTGGCAGTGACTCAGCAGGACACCAGCTGGGCCATGCTGACAGTGCCTTGTAACAACCTTTTCCCTCCCTCCTGATCCTGGTTTCTTTGTCAAGGGTCACTGCTTGGCCAAAGCAATGCCAAATTATCAAAGGGCAACTCTGATAATGGGAAGCTTCCCACGTCAGTCTAGCAGCACAAAAACAAAATCCTGTCTCTGTACATAACAGGACCTTCTCTCAGGCCTGGCACTGCACTGTGATCTCCCCCAAAGTCCTAAGTAGGATTTCTACTATGTAAGTTCTAGCTGTTGTACCTTTAGGATGGAGTTGTCCTGTCGGGTATTCTTAGTATCATATCCTTCCAGCAAGCAGCAACGGACAGTGGATCCAGAGCCTGCAAATTCTGCCAGATTTAGATCAGCAAAGCCCAGCTGTAGCCAAGAAAACAATGGAGGGGAAGGTGAGAGAACAGACATTACTCTATAAAGGGTTACACAGTGTCACACAGATCAAAGGGAGAGAACACATCTGTGAGCAAGGACAGAAACAGGAGCCAGGACAGAGTGGAGGCTGTAAAGATTCTCTGTTCTTGAGGAGGGACAGGGTCACATTCCTAATCCCAAACTGGATGGACACTTAGAGGCCTTCAGGAAGCCAAGCCCACACGGAGGAAGGATGTACAGTAGTTGTGGTGGCCAGGACAGTGTTAACCAGCCGGCAGCCATTGCATAACCAAGGACATGGAAGGCACTAGGTCAACAATGTGGAAAAAACAGAATCACACATACACAAACACAATAAGGCACTCTTTGTATTGGGCCATCCCAGAATGCAGTGGAGCATGTGAACCAGGAGATGAAAGGATATTGGTACAGTGGAAAGTGACACCATCCTGAAAAAAAAAACTGAGACTATGGGCACAGGGAGCTGGAGGCTCAGAGCCATGTGGCACGGCCTGTGCCTCACCCCTCAGAGGCAGCTGCTGGGCTGGGCAGCTCCGGGAGCACTCCTCCTCAACACTGCTAAGGTTTAACTAGCCATGGGTTTGTTTGACAGGCAGAAGGGAAGAGAAATATTTGGAGAGATTTAGCTGTGAGCTCTCTAAACCTTCTCTAACAAATGGGAAGCAAACTGGGAAGGTGACAAAGCTGAAAATCACACGCATTTTCAAAAAGGGCACTGATCCCTCCACAGTAAATGTAAACACAATGAAGAGCACCTTTGTTTTCCTGACATAATCTCTGGTGTATTAACACAGTGTTTCAAAGAAGAAGTTACAGCTTCTTTTATGCACAGCTTTAGGAAGAGAAGGCAGTTGTGTCTCATCTGGTCTGATCAGGAGGACATGCTGTACTCTGTATGTGGCCAAAGCCTCCAGGCGTGGAGCATCTGCGTCACATCAGCAACAGGTCAGCTCCCAGGGGAGCAGGGAACACAGGCGGAGCAGCAGCAGGTCGTCCTGTGCTCTGCAGCACATCCCTTCTGCCCTGCTGCTGACAGCTGGATGACACAACTGAACGGAGAGCCCCAACAGTAGCACCATCCTATGGAATTGTGCTGTCACTGGCAGCTGAGGAAGCTGACAGAGAGTCACAGCACAAAACTGTCACTGCCAGAGGAACCCTGGCTCCCACTGTTCCAAGTCGAGGCTCACAGTCTGCTCAAGATATATGATTGAGGGGGAAACAGCAGCAAGATTAATATAGCTGCTTCTTTCATCCCATTCTCAAAGGGCAACTTCTGATGGCAAATGAAAAAACAAAAAAACTGGAATAGAGAGGGAACCTTCTATTAGCAAAAAAGGAAGGAAAGAAATAACCTTTCTCCCTCCCTTCTCAGTTTTTAAATATGCCTTTAATGCAAGTGTTTCTTCAGCCCTTGCTGCAGAAATTTCTCTGTCTCTTCCAGGCAAGGGCTATGCTGTTTGCTAATTATTCACTGATAAGGAAACAAACAGTGAATTTTATCTCTTAGAGATAAACAGGACAGAGGAAAGCCACAGAGGGAGATGCAATCCATCACTGTGACAAAGACACAGCACCACCACACCAGGAGAGCAGCACGGCACAGGGGTGGCCCAGACCCAGATCCTTCTTCCTCCATCACAGCACTAAATTCTGAGAGGAGATTGACACTGGAACACAGAGTGTGGGAGAACCCTCCAGCAAGCCACATGGTGTGCTGAGGTCAGAAGCTCTTTCAGGAAGCAGACTCTCAGTATATAGAGGAAAGATCCCTTAACAAAAGGATGTTTTCAGATATGACTTTTCAGAATAGTTTCCTCAGTTTTCCAGCCAGCTGATGGTGTTTCTTTCAGCTCAGGGAAAGAGTTTCCGCTTTATCAGTCCTTCCTGTCGTCTTCTGCTCTGTCACCCCTGACACCGAGGTGACATTCACGTCAAACCCGAAGGTGTGCAAGTCACTGGAAACTGCCTGGAGCACAAGCAGCCCCGTCACCCTCAGTCCTTGCTGGACCAGGTACAGAGGGCATTCACAAGTTTCATTTTCCTCTACATCTGCTGCCATGACTGGAGTAGTTCTCAGCTGAATTAGGATAGTTTAAAAAGGTGTGGACTCATGGTGTAAAATGGGAAAATGGCTGCATGGACATGCACCACAGACTTCTGCTTAGGAACATTAGGAAGCCCAAATCAGTTCTGTCATGAGGACCTGCCTGGAACAAGCCTAGTCCACAGGGCAAGACTGTAATCACCCTTGTCTGGTATGACATGTCTCATTTCTAAGCTGCTTCAGATTATCTTTGCAGAGAACACATCTGTCTTCTTCACAGGAGACCAAACAAGATACCAGCCCACGGAGATTTGGTCTCCAGTGCTGGGCTGGAGGAAGTCAGTCTCTTTTAAATGCCACTACACACAACTGGAGACTGAGCAAAAAGAAGTAGGTTAGAATATGACCTGAATGAGGTTTTCAGGTTAACTCCACCATAGAAACGTGCCTTCAGGCTTCCTTCAATTCTGCCTTCCCTAATCCTGTGGAAAGCTTGAGGATGAACATTGCAGGAGGCAAAGGCTGATGCATTTACTATCTCTCTTCCTCCAGCTATGCTTCTCTCCCTGGACATGCAGCTCTGCAGAATGAATAACCTTCCACAGTGTGAATTTAGTGAAAGAGAAACTGAGGGCCCTCGACACCATGTCCTAATTAGCAAGAAAAAGGGAATGATGTGGGCAGCCACACGGCCTTCTCCCACCCAGTACAGCAGAACATAGGAGCCAGTGCAGTACACCCTTCACAGCCAGTTGCCTCCAAGGCCTCAGAAAGGATATTGATGAGAAAGAATTATTACATGGCTGTGTGTGACCAAAGCATCTATTTATCAGAAGCCAGCAGCAGTGACTCATTTTCAAACAAACATGATTTCGGGCACTGTGTGAGCTCAGCTTCTAAGCCAACACTGTCTCTTGATCCAGCACAAGGAGGAGAAGGGGGTGGCCCGTTGTCTGTCCCACAGCACAGGCAAGAAAATGTGAGGAAGAGAAACCAAGACTAAGATCCCTGCTGATCTGTTTGGCTTTTGCCTGAATGTCTCCTGTGCTTTGGCAGGCAGTGATTTCTGCTGTAGGCTCCTGCCTGCACTCCTGAGGCAGCAAGGTGCCTGCCCCAGCTAGCTGCTGTGCTCTGGACAACAGAACTGGAGTCCGTTTCTTTATTAGAGACATGCTGCCAGAAGCCAGAGAGTTCACATCTGACTCAGAACTTCCCCAAAGTTTGAGGACATGCAGATCATCTCTCCAACCCCCATCTCAAATCCACATCCAGTGCAATCTGGATCCTGTCCCAGCAAGTCGAGATTTTTGGGAAATCTCTTAACTCAGACAATGAGCATCTCTCCAGATTGGTCCACTCAGCAGCCACTGGTTTCTAATAGGTGTAAAGCACTAGCAGGAGACAAGACCATCATCACTCTGCTACATTTGCCCTTTCTGTGCTCTTACCTTCGAGTAGGTTTTTCCGCCCTTCAGCTCCTATATTGGGAAACAAAACAAAACAGGAAAAGCAGCTATTATATGTGCTGGGGCAACAGGGGGAAAGTCATTATTCAGTCCTGGAATCTGCTCTCAGGATTCACAAACCTCTCTCACAAGGGTTACCACCACCTTGGTCGTTCCCATCCTCCATCAAGGACTCCTCTTGGAGAGAGAGGCTCCATTCCAGCATATCCTGTCCCAAACAATCTTTCCTTCCCACCACAGTCCACGCAATTTTTCTTGCTGCCAAAAAGCAGTCAGTAACCAACTGCCAGTACACTACTGGTGGTACCACTTGCCAGACGCAAAGCTGGATGCTCACCTTACGGACAGACACTCGGCAGATGCAGGGGTCCAGGAGTCCTGTGGCAGGGTTGGCACTCATTTTACACACAAAGGTGAATTTCTTTTTCCAGCGGACACAGTTTTCCTGAACTTCCTCTCTATGATAATAAAAAAAAAAAATTCAAATAAAGGTAGAAAGCCAAACCAAGACAAGTATTAAGTATCTTTTTTAATGACTGGCATCCTAGCCTGTAAAGATCCCCTGCAACAGCTTGATTCACCTGAAACTGCACCACACAAAGAGAGCTTCAAGTGAATGCTGGAAGGCAGCTACAAGTGAAAGATGTTCCATCAGATAGCAGCACACTGGTGTACACCTTGTTCCCAAAGATGTTAAGCTAGCACCAAGCTTTCCACTAGTCAATACAGGTAAAATCCACACAGGTTACAGAAGTACTAATCGTCTCATCAACAGAATTTGCCTTTAAAACTCTCACAAGCTTGCTGGTATTTCCTGCTCAGCCAGTTTAGCCCATTCACTGTCCGGCCTGGATGGAGCAAATCTCCAGACTTGAACTGGGCTGAAGGTTCACAAGCTTATCTCCCTCCAGCATGTCTGTTTGTCCAGCCTTTGCACAGCAAACTGCAGTGTGTCCTGGATGGCCTGTCCTTCCCTGCTCCGCAGGCTAGGACTAAGCCAGTGACAATGGCCAGCTTGAGGGAGGACAAAAACATATGGGGGAATGCTCCTGGTGCAAGCAGACAGGGCCACACCAAGCAAACACTGCTTCAAATCCTTCAGGGGTTCAGCCAGGGAAGTGGTGGTTTTGCTTGCACAGCTTCTGAGCAGAGCATCCTGATCTCCAGGGTGAGTGGAGAAGCATATGGCTCTGGCATAGCCTGTGCCGTGCAGGAGGAAGAGAAGAAGCCTTCCTGGGTGCAGGAAATCACTTCAGGTACAGCTCTGGCTTCTGCACAGCCCTCAGGGGAAGCTGGATTTTACCCTTCCCAGGAGGCTGGTTCAAAGGAGCCTGGAAACAAGGTGTGTAGGTCCTTCCACGGGGCTCTGCTTCCCTACTGAGCTTCCGCAGAACCTGATCCATTTATGGCTCAGAGCTTGGCCCTCAGCCAGTCCAGTTCTCAAAGTAATGAGGCCGGGGGAAGAAGGGAAGGCACTGCTGACAGCCGTGAGCAAGCAAGTTTGACTCTTATCTCTCCTCCTAGCACAGGACAAAGGGGCAAGGGCGGCTGATAAACTGTTTGCTTTAGCAGGGAAAGGGTGGCTTCCCACCATCTGACCCAGGCACGGTGTAAGCCAAAGGGATCGGTGGCAAAGGGGAGAATGATCAGCCTCGGCAGTGTCTCCACTCTTTCTGGGAAGGAAAGGGAAGAAGCTGCAGCTCACATTGGCATTAGGGAAACCCTGAGGCAAGCCCAACGGGACAGATCCAGGGACTGAGCCAGGAGGTGCCTGCTAGTCCTCCAAGACATTCTGTGGGACAGAATGTGCCAGCCAAGGCAGACACAGAGGAAAGAAAAGGAGTAACTGACAAACAACTGAAACCTGTAATCCTCCATAATGCAGATAAAGGCTGATCATCCCTGTTTAAAACCAGAGAAAACAGAAGGCAACAATTCACACAAGGTAGAGAACTTAAATCCCTTCCAGACAGAACTCAGGCTCACTACTGAAGTCTGTAAAAAGTGAGACATCTAAGTGCCCAAAATACCTTTGAATCTGGGATTATTAATTCAAGATGAGATCTGGTTCTCATTACTCCACTCAACTCACCCCAGCTCTCTCAGACAGGAGGAAGAAACACATCCAGAGGGATTAAAAAGGTTTTGCCTATAATAAAATATTCACCATGCCAGCCAAATTAGGCACATTACATTTCAAATATGGGTGTCTTAAACCTGCTTCAATAATAAGCATCTTAAATGACCTAAAGGAAGGAAAAACTCAAGATACAGATGAGAAAAGGTATGCAACAGAATGGAAAACCACCTGTGAACACATGCTTCAGGAACACAGGCAGGTATAGGGGGATGCAGGAAACACTGAATATTTTAGCAGCACTAGTCACCTTTGGAAAGGAACCATTTTCTAGAAAGCAAGGCAAATGCTAAAGCTACTACTGACACCAGAGCTCCAAGTGAATGCTGGAAGGCAGCTACAAGTGAAAGATGCTCAGACAGCAGCACACTGGTGCACTGATGCAGTTCATCACACACACACACACACACACACTCTCACTTTGATCAGAAGGCATGAACTAAAACTGATTGATTTAAAAGTCTGACTCGATTTTATAGTATTTCTACAAAGGCTAGGGACTGGGGGAGAAGGTTGATACCTCTCCCCCATCGCATTGGTCAAGACAACTGTCCATCAGCTGTCCATATCTCTAAGAACAGGAATGAAAACTTTCCTTGAAACTACAATAACATTGGCCAGTGTTTACCTACTAGAGCATGAGAAAGAACTCAAAACATGAAAGTGTGAAACAGAAGAGAAAGCTGAAAAAATCAGGGCGATAGTGCACACCTTGTTCCCAGCCCTGATCAGATCTCTAACTCCTGCCAGACAAGAGGACATGGGACTAAACTCCAGCTCACAGAGCACATGCCCTCCTCCCACAGCTGCAGGATCATCAGTGGGACCAAGAGCTGCTCCAGCATGGAAGTTTCCTTACTCAGGAGTTCTTGCTCATTTTACAATGCAGCTATGATTAAGCATCTGCTGGATGCTGCTAAGTCCAATGAAGGCTAATTACTTCAAAACGTGGTAAAAAGTCCTGATTAGCAATAAAGAGCTCCACAGCTAATTTGCCTTTAGCGTAAGCTCCTCTAACAGACATTTTGCTTCCTATTAAGGATGTATGTTGGCTTTCCAGAACTGCTGTAGATACCACACAGTGCAAAGGATCAGGAAAAGGATTTGGGGGTGTTATGTTACCCACAGCACTGTGATCATGAACCTGAGCTGCAGGTACTCACATAGCTTGGGGGTTTTGTGCCTTTAGAACAGTCTGCACAGGGCAAGAAGGAGTTTTTAAGACAAAATCCAGAGCTGCTTTCCAGTCACAAGTTTCACAATCATTCAATAATGAATTTCAAACCTTTTTTTTTTTTTTTTTACTTTAAAGGGTGGGGGCTGGGTCTGTATCATTAGACAAACAAGCAACAGTTCTATTGTTTCAAACCGAACTATAAAAAATTAGTTCCACATTTCTAAAAGATGGCATGTGGAGAAGCAATGTGCTTTGTCTATCCACCTCCCTTCAAGCTATCATTAGGCTGGTAATTAAAGAACACTAAAATACAGACAAAAAAAAGGAGAACCTAGATGATGAGCAGTTTTGTATTTAGCCCTAGAATATTCTCTGACATACAATTAGGAACCATCCTACAGAAACAAAAAACACCCAAGAAGCACGGTGAGGGCTGCACCAAGAGAAGTTTTCTTTCATCCTAAACATAAGGTAGCTAAAAGTAAAGCAGAAATTAACAGCTTAAAACCAGAAGTGTCTAATTTTAAGTTTTACTCTGTATTTGGAAAACCAGAAATAGTTCACACCAATGCCAAGTCTAGGTGCCAATTCAACAGATCTTCAGAAGTTTTATTTTAAAAAAGCCGTCTGTATCATTTTGCAAAAAGACTCCCAGAAGGTTGAATCCCAGCCAAGCTAAGCTTTGCCCTCTTCTGACACCAGATTTATTCGAAGCTGTGTAATTACTCTTTCCAGACCTAAATATACCTCCTCAGAATAAACCAGTGCAATTCTGTGGCAGCTTTTGTGAAAAGTGGAGCTTTGGAAAGAGCTTTGTGAGGTCTTCTAATCCTGGAGCTGCTCATCTACCTCCATCTCGAGGAAAACAGTTTTCTGCATCCCTCATGTACCATCCTTGAGAGAAGATTTACCAGAAAAAGAGCAGCTGGAAGATGCTTCACCATAGCACGGTGAGAATTCAAGTAATGGGAACGACGCACATCAGGGATCCACTGCTTTACCTGCTTTTGGAGAGGCAGCAGTGAACTCAGGGAAGCCTCCAAGGCCACTTTGTGAGATCTCACACACAGCTCTTGAGACAAGCAGAAAACCACACAACAAACAGACCTTAAAGAAGAGATGTTTCCCAACTGTGATTTAAGGGCCGTGGACAGACTAGCACTGTTAGAGAAAGCTGCCAGCCTCACTCTGAACTCAAGTTGGTAAAGCAAACACTTCTAGAAAAAGGCCACGTATACGACCCATGCTATCTTGGGCTACACTGTGAACCTCTCTCCCACATGAAAACCCAGCTAATGAAACACTAGAGCAGAGATTAAAACTTCTATTTACAGACTCAGAGCTGAGTTGTGGGTATCAACCTTCCAACACACCACCCGCTGAAACACTTTTGCCTTGCTGAAGCATTTAGAAAAGCAGATGTTTCACTCTTGCTTTATGGCAGTTGTCACACATAAGACAGTGTCATAAAAAGGCCACAGCCTAACTGGAAGGGCTGCAGCAACAAAAAAATAGCTTTTCATGTCAAACGTTTCACTAGAGCAATGTGTTTCATGCATGGGGAAAATGTGGGAAAACCTCAGGCTAAATGGGACAGTACAGAGATAAGCATGCATAAAGAGCTTCTTATTCAGATTTACTCCTCCTCATTACACAGAGGGGAAGGGTAACCTTTCCTATTTCTGATGCTCAGTCCACATGCTCACTGTCCGCTCTGTGAGATGTGGATCTGTGTCAGAGCCTTCAAGCAGAACTAATCCCCTTCTCAGCAGACCTAGTCCTCTGCACCCTCCTCCCTGGTTCACCACTGCAGCAGAGCAGCAGCATCTTATCTGATAAGGCACAGGAGAGATAATACCATTTTGAAGAGCCTGCCAAGCCAACTCCCAGCTCAGATTCTTTTAAGTGCAATGAAAAACAGCCCTTCAAGGGGCCCCGACAAACACCAGCAGTGGGTCTTTTGGAGAGTAGGGGAACACAATCCCTGCAATGCAGGTACAATCTCCTCAATCACAGAGGGGGATAGAGAAACAAAAAATCACCTTATTCCATCATATTGCACCTGAAAGGCATCTTCTACACCATTTCTTTACACAGCTCTGCTTTCATCTGCAGAGACACAGTTAAAACAGCTTCATCTAATCCCCAGCCTTTCCAAAGGCTGAATTAGAGCAGAATCACTGACACTCTCATAGCTTGGCAAAGCCTGGAACAATCCTGCATTTTGCTCCAGAGAAGACAGTTACTATTTTGACCAGGTTATTTAGTGCAAAGCTGTAGGAGAGACCTTTGGTAAGGGTAAGGAAAAATCCCTGAAATGCCCGTTTTCAAACTGACTTTCTAAGATGCTCAAGAACCAGTATTCACACCCCAGCGTTCACAGCACACCAAAATATATCCCATGCTACTAACACAGCAAGTCCTGCTACAAACAATGCCTAATCACTGCCTATAAAACACAGGAATTACAGAAGTGGGTGAATGTACATATGTAATACAAAGCAAGCCCTCATTAAGCCATTAGCTGGTTTAGATTTACAATCCAGAACCTGCAGGTATCTCCAAATAATGGGCTTAGGACAGGGCAGTTCACGGCAGTATACACGTTATTAAAGAAAAATGCAGCTCTGAGGCTTTGCCATCCAGATGCCTGGTAAGGAAAAGGAGAGGAGCAGGATGCACCGTGGGCAGACAGCACAGAACAGGTCACATCAGCAAAGCTTAGGGCTGCCAGGATCTGCTTAATCTTGTTGTCAGGCTCATGGAGGTCAAACACAGGTAGGAAAGCAGAAGCAAACACAATGTGGTAATAGGAGCTGGGAAGCTCAGTGGAAACATATCCCAGGAATGAGAAGTGACACACCACATCCCTTGGGGAACATCATACAGAATCATAAAAACCAGCTGGATACACAATGCATGAAATCCTAGTTTAACCTGGAGGCAGACATGCTTTACAAGCTTACACAGAGGGGTTTTGCCTTCCCTGAGCAGAAGCAGTGCAAGGGCTGCAAGGAACTCCCAACAATAAAGTTACTCTGCTGTGCCTGAGCTTACATCACTGGGCAGAACAACTGCCAACCCAAGGAGCTGGATGTCTCCCTCTCTGCAAACAACCCTGTATTCTCCAGCTGACAAGTGCTGGTTGTTGTTCAGTAGACATGAGCAGTTATGATGGAAAAATGGCTCAGAGACAGATGATGCCGACTGTGTTGCTGAGAGAACTAAGCAAGCCTTTGTCATTTGAAACAAGTCTTATTTGGATGTTTCACTGCACTTAAACACTGTTTAAGTGTTTTAAACAAGGGTTCAGCAGTAAGGTCACTGCATCTACCAACCTACTTGCAAAATTAACTTTTGAACTCCCAGCAAACCCATTCCAATCGCCCATGGTGAAGAGGGATACCTACTCTCATATCCCTTGTGGCATCAGCTTAGACCTGTTCAGTTCTTCATTTGCACCAGAGCAGTGGTATGTTGTAAAGGCTCTCTAAAAGCTAAATGTGTACACCAGTGCTTTCAGCATGAAGCAATTGCACAACTAGTGATTTTGAGGGGGAACAAGGCAAGCTCCAAAACTTCTGTAGGGCTTCACCTGCTGTCTCAGTTCTACCTCACAGCAGGAGAGGGATACATCCACTCCTGCTGTTCACTGGCAGCTGGGGAGGTGGGGAAGAGTGAACGAGGAAGGAAGAGTAGGGGAAAGTCAGCTCACGAAACCAGATTCCATTTACACAGTTAAGAGCACAGGCTGCTTAATCCCTACTTGACTGGACATGAGACAAATACAGGAAAAAGGATTAATGGCAAATGTATAGGAAAAAAAAAAGCTAATGGAAGAAACTACAGCCAGAACTGAGAAACCAAAGTAAGGAACAGTCAAGGCGGCTTCACTGGGGGACAGGGGACGATGACAACAGCACCAAGTATGTGAAAGGCAGCTAAAGAACTGGAGCAAAAACAATTAGGCAAGCATTAAATAAAAACAGTATTCAAAAAACGATTTAGAAATTTTCCTTAGGAGTAAGCTGGTATCTAGCAGGCAAGGGATTGACTTTTTTTTGGCTCTTATTTCCAGAAAAAGCCTATTTCTGTAAAGTACATCTTTGGAACTGTGTGTTAAAGTTCCCTCCAAGGCAGTGATCAATCTTGATAAAGGTCCACCAGCACAAGGCAGGGGGTGATAATCCTTCCTGGAGAACAGGGGTGGCAGTCAGTCAATCACCAGAACAAAACCCCCCAGCATCAGCATTCCTAGTTGTGTATTAACAGCTTCTTTGAAAATAATTCAGTTATGTGTGGACTCCAGTCACATGAACCCCGACATGTGTCTTTTGTAAGTGACAGACATGAAATGCTGCACCTCACAGACTGTGTCCCACAGTCAAGAGCTTTCCAGTGCAGTGCACCCCATGCACTCCAGATCACTGCACTGGGTCGCCAGCCTCCCCAGCGCATTCAGGGCTTCTCAAACCACTGGGGGTTCTTCTAGAAGAAATATTTCCAACCATTCCTTGAATCTAAATCTTAAAACTATTAAGCTCCTCCTAACATGAATTATGTTAAAAATACCGTAAGAAATGAAACAATGTAGGTTATTAAAAAAAAAAATTACATGCAGCTGGTGACCAAGGAGGTTGCATAACGAAACAAAAATTATGCCAAATGGAGAAAGTAAGTCACAGAAAAATGACCCTTTAGAACTTAAGCTATAGAACAAGTCAGATGAGTTTTGGAACGGTAAGGAAGGGTGGAGCAGAGAGAAGGCATGGAGAAATAATTCTAACAGACTTAGCTGCATGTAGCAAGGGATGGGTACATGGCACTCTAAAGATGGGACATGCCCAGCAGAGCCACTCTGCCTTGAGGTATTTCTAATTTACATTCTGTTATCTGGAAGCAAAGAAGAAAAGCTGGACATCAGGAAAACAAATCCAAGAAGGGAGTGTAACATTAAACACTGTGCAATATATCTATTGTTACACACTGTGCTGAAGGCAGACCAACCCAAAGCAACACATATCCAAGGACTTCTTGCCACATCTACAGAGCACGAGCTCTTTCTGGTCTGAAGCCAGGGATGTGCGCCAGGAGCAAAAACATCACAGGCAAAGAACTACCAAACTCTTAAGTGTAAAGAAGGGAATAACTGGATAGATGACTCAGTTACTAAAACACAAGTCTGTAATAATGTGCGTATTGAATGCTGAAAGACGCATTTGCTTTTTCTGAACTCTCATCGTGCACTGAATCACCACGCCAACTCCTACTTCCATTGTTCCGATAGACTACGTTGGAGCTGGGTTAGCCAAGAATGAGCCATGTGCCAGGCTGCCGAGCCCGCCACCAGTGCTGTCCTCCCATAAGCAAATCCACAAGGATTTAATTTTCAGAAGAAACCAGAGCAGGTCTGCCCTGCAGATCGCACTTGAGTCTGCCCAGGTCAGCCACCAGCTCCCACAAGCAGGTTTTTGTATGCCAGTGGTCCCTTCTCCAGCCTGGCTCACGTGGGGAGCTCCTCTCGCTTTGTGCTACCTTGCAGTTCACACCCAACACGCTCTGAACTCTGGGCCTAAATACCTCTTGAGTCTAATATTCCACAACTACAACCACTGAACAATCAAACGTGCATAAAACAAGCATGAGGGCAACTTAACTAAGTTGCCTCTTATGAACTCTAACCTACACCTCCTGTCCAGCCAGCTAGACTTACAGGGGGAGGAAAAAACCCAAGCTGAGAGAATTCCCTTTTACTGGGGGATGGAAGGCACAGAAGGAAGGGTGTTCAGGCTTATTACCAACAATTGCATAGGAAGCCCCACAAAGGTTAAAATAGGGTGAAAAAAATCCTAACTCTTCCAGGTCCTGTTGGCCCTTTGGACAAATCACAATTCAAATTTCCTCTGTGGTTCTAACAGATCAAGGAACTAAAGCTTCAGAAGGTCCCGAACACTTCAGAAAGCCTCTAAAGTTCACTCTGTACAGATGCTTACAAGATTCAGGTAGAATAATATAGTAAGTTTCCAAGTCAATACGTGTTTCTGTATCACAATGTGGCTTTTCTCGAAAGCTTTTTCACTTCTGGCAGACCACAGATGTAAAATGAAGACTTGCTGATTATCCATTGCTGGTGTATTTATAAACTTTCTTCATCCCCTAAGTGTTAGCTGTCATTCTGAGAGATTCCAGATTTGCATTTTGCTGACTAAATTTAAACTCTCAGCAAAGAAAGACAGCAATGTAAACTCCACCAAGAAGAATTCCCATTATCAGAGTTCACCCCATAGAGCACAAGACATGGTACAACTCTGTATTGCAAGCAAGCTAGCTTTGAACACAAGATGCTCTTATAAAGAAAAAGCTACTTATAAAGAAAAAAGCTACCTTTCAAAACAAAATAATCAACACTTGCCCCCCAGGTTGAGAAAATGGGTCAATTCAATAGGTCGAGGCTTTGCTGGGATAGTAAATATGGCAAATGTTGAAAACACAGAAGGGAATCAACACAAGACTAGGAACAACATCACTAACACAAGTGATGTGCAGACACAAATGTTTCTGCCTCTAAGGCAGATTTAGGGCACGTGAAAACATAATGATGCCATTAATAGTTAAGTGACTTTTTTTGCCAATATCAACCCTGCTTCAACCAGGGGAGTTTGCCAATGTAGCTGTACCAGAGAGGTCTTTATAGTGCAAATTAACCTGCACACGAGGCCAAGTTCATTTCTGGAATAATTTCATTAATACCGTATGATGTAACATCACTGCAATTTGGCTTGAACATGCTGAAGAGTCTTTCAGCAAATAAGCTGCCTGAAGTCAACCCTGGTTGCTAAAAGTAGGTTTAGTTACCCAAGAGGTAACACCCAACCATGCCCAGACGTGTTTCCCTGTGAATCACTTCTATAGAGCACATATTTACTCAAAACAAATACAATAGCTCAGAGAAGGCCCTTTATATGTTACCAGCACCTTTTTTACTCCAGGATCAAGACGGGTGTTTTATGATGGCTCCTTTAGAGGTAGCATTCAGCAGTACAAACCAGGTCTGGTCTTATGGACAAGGTTCAAACACGTTCTCCCTGAACCTCTGTCCCCTCCCATCAATATCTAACACTGCTGGTGTTTATCAGCAAAAAGGCCACTCAGCAGGAGAGGTTTGCAAATGAGAAGAGGCTGCTGAGCAAAGCTTGTTATCCCCGACTCACCACTGTACTAGTGGTGATGAGCTGGGACTCCTAAATCTGCCTCTCCCAACTCTCCCTTCCCTTCGGCCCCAGTTCCAGTGTCAGAGGCAGCAAGAGGGGAGAGAAAGAGGTCTGAGACACAGCAGTTAGAGCTGATTTTGCTTTTCTGGAGCCAGAGCTGCAGACAAACACCAATATCTCATGGTGCCACTTGTCCTAATGAGAGAAAGGTAGTTTCATAAATTACACCTTGTTTAAAAGCAGAATATGGGAGAGCTCTGCATTTAGGGGCAGCAGCGAGGGCTGGTTAAGACCCTGGGAGATGTCAGCACAGGATCCCATTGCAGGAGCAGGTTTCTGAGAATCAGAGAGGCTTTACTTCCTCTGTGGCTGTCACCACAAGCTGTACTCAGACATGCTCCCTTGATTATCCTCTGCTGAGAGCAAATGACACTGGAGATGTACTGCATCACTTCTGGAGGGGAAACAACAGGCAGGTTTGTTTTGAAAGAACAGATGCACTTCCACTTACAGCAGGAAAAGTCATCACTATAAACCTACATCAGAAATGGACCTTAAGGAGAACAGCAGCCACAGTATGAACAGCTACTCCCTATACAGCACAAGAAGGGTGTTCAACAAAGCAGAAAGGCAGCAAAGGACAGCAAGAGTTGTAGGAAATACCTCCACACCAGTTTCCCTTGCAGCAAAGTGCACTGCAGGCTACTGAAGGTACAAACGAGCAGCACTTGAAAGAATCTGACATTTATATAAATGCAATAGCCTGGTGTTACCAGAACAGGCCACTGACAGAAGCCAGGGAAAGCTTTCATGCAGAGGTGTTGCTGCACAATTAATCTGTAACACAGGCAAGCAGACTACCTCTGCTCAGCCCTTACTGCTTAGTCTGGAAGCAGGATGCTGCACTAGCTGGGGCTGACTGGTTACAGCAGTGCTGCCCAAGTGTAAATGGTATTGCTTCATTTCTGAGCAATGGAGCATTAACGGCTCTGGAAAAATTGCTGAATTATAAATATCCTACGTGCCTCCCTTATATTCTCTGACGTGCAGGCACAGCCTAAGCAAGGATGGGAAGAACAGGAACTAGCAGGAAAAATAAGCCTGATGGAAACACAACTAAACTGGAAACCCTTTTCTCAACAGATGCAAACAAAAACCCACTAAACACCACGATGCCCCCCCAACCTCACCTTTGCTGTCTTAAGCATGGATAAAGCCTCAAAGCCTGATACAATGCCAGGTTAAAAAAAAAAAAATCTATGCCAGGGTTTTTTCCAGACAACTGTTGCCTGCCTCCTCTCCTGGCCATTTGCATTTTTATTTTGCTGAACAATATTATCCCTTAAAGACTGGAAACAAAAGTGACAGGATAGAGAACAAGACAGCTGGCAAACACTGTCAGGGTTCACTCTGGCCTCCCCATTTTGAAGTCCTCACACTCCCAACTTGCCGTTCAGGAGAAATGGAAACTCTACTGGCAGGCAGGAGCACAGGTAGGCATGCACTGACCAGTCCTTCATGCGGCAGCTGGCTGAAGGAGTCTCTGTTGATCACTAACCCAATAGCCATTAGTGAAACATCTAGTCACAGTCATATCAAAGTTTTACTCTGGAAGCAAAATGGAGGTATGTGACTACCCCAGACTGAAACCCTGAGGCCACATCCATTTCACAGGATTTTCCATTACAGGTGCCTTGATCTGCTTGTCCATTGCACATCCAGACTGGAGCATAGTGCTTGGTAATTTTTGACAGGTACTAAAGAAACCTTACATTTTGTTTTCTACATGTGGTACACTGAATGGCAAGAGATGGGATTTGCCTCACTGAGGGAAACATGCAGCTCTAGAAAGCTCCAAAAGAAAGTCTTCTAGCTTTAGTTGCTTATTTCAGAGAGCACATTTCAAGGCCATTACCAACCACATGACCCTTGCAGGTCTTTAAAGCTGCATTGTTAATTAGTGCTGCAGCTTTCTAGCTCTTCCAGGACAGTAAATCCACACACTCTCTTCCTTCCTCCCATGTAAGCTCTCACAGTGCTTTCAGGATGAACAGAGTTCATTTCTTATTTAAAGTACAGCATACAGCAGTAAAAATATTTTTAGCTTCATCCCATCTCCTACTATAACATGAGACCTCCTTCAAGGACTCCTCTCACCAATGAGGTAGGATAAGTCCAGCCAAAGGAAAGGCATAATCCTGCTCTCTTGCCAGCTCAGCTACTCGCTATCCGCAGGGAATGTGGCTGCTATAGACTCTATATGCTGCTGCTTATGTAGAACATCCTGTCTCTTCCACACCTGCCTCCTCCCAATCCTTTAGTCTGCATGTGCTTCCTCTTCATTGTCTTCCTCATCCCCACAACTCAACCCCAGTTCCTTGGCTTTATCCACTGAGCTACAGGGGTGACCCTTGAGAAGCACGTGACAATGACATCCACGACAATCAGCAATTTTGAATCATGCACAACAATTCCCTTTCTTGCTCATCAGATTAAAAATACACCAAACAAGAAGGCTGTTCATGCAGTGAACACAGGCACAACTGTTTGTCTAGTGGGAAGTGCCTTTCAAACTCAGGCACTAAAATGAGATGCCGAGTCCCACTGTATGGTACCAGAGGGATCATGATGCCAAGTCCGGAGTTACAACAGCGACGTGCATCGTGTCTCCCAGCAAGTGCACTTGGCACAATATGAATAAACTGCAAGAGGAAAAAAATACAGTCTCTCACCCTGCAGGGCAAGCAGCTGGTGCTAGGGTGGGCTGACACATCCTGAAATAACACCTGAAACGATCACCTTTACAGCACGGATTACTGACACGAGTTCACTGGACACTACAGAAGAAATATGCAGATCCAAATGTTGATCCAGGGAACTTCTAAAGGCTTCTAGATATCATACAATAACCCACAGCTACGAAATAATTCCTGACCCATTTCAGAGCAGGTTGCAAACACAGTGCAGAGCTAGCAGCCCACAGAGGATGCAGAACATATCCTGTTTGAAGAAAGGAGCTCACACACAGAGCCACATCCGCCTGTCCTCGCACGGATGAGGCCTCACAGAGCCACACACAGGTGGGTGCTGCAGAATTCACCATCCCACACAGCCAGACCTGACGTGAGGGAGGTTTCTGATATGAGGAAGACACTGGGCGCTTTCCTGAAACATGACCAGATGTAGTTTCCTGCAATAAAATAATAAGAAGAAATAAATCTGTACCTGCCTCATTTATCTGGAAGCTGGTACCAGAACAACTTGCCACTGGCAACTTATGGCCTATTAAAATACCAACCGCTGTGCACAGAGACCACAGGCTGCCGAAGGCACGCATGAATTCCTCAGAAATTCAGCTACGAAGCTAGAGTCAACACTAATGGCAGCTCAAAAGCACAAAGAATAAAGAGACTGGAAGCCCTTTAGGTTTTTCCCTGTATTTCAGCAATAAATACATGTCTTAAAGGAGCAGGGCCACTCTCACCTACCTTCCCTAATTCTCAGCCAGAGCTGATGGTATTGTCACCCTGCAAATTAAGTGGGCCACAGAGTCCCAGTTTCCCAGTAGAACATTAATTTTCACTGAGTAATTTTTTTCAGCCAAGGGCTGCTTAAGTCACACAGATAAGGCAGTTACTGAGAGTCTGCTGTCAAAGCAATGCCAGCTCAGAATCGGCGATGAGGGGGACGTTTGAAAGCCGCCTGTATCTGAACGTATTTACTGATGCTGTACACACAGTGTATCGGTTACAGCGCTTTAAATTGCAGCTTCTGGTCAGCAGAGCAGCCTCAGCCTGAGCCACAGCAGGCAGGACAGAGCCAGGGCAGGATAGAGACTGTTCTTCGCTCGACAGGATACAGTCCCCATGGCAGGAAGGTTTTTAACGTAATTCTGCCAGTCTTGTGACAGGCTTCAATGAGGTGACCGGTGACAGGAAGAGGCAAGTACAGCACAAAGCAAATCAACCCACTCCAAAGCATCTGTCAGACCCTGCAGGTGTAGCAGCCAGAGCCCAGCAAAGGTGAGAGAAGTGCTTTGCAAACTCAAAGCACAACTTAAAATGGTTTGTGCTGGGGACCTTGTGGTGCTCCATCACTTCTGCAATCTTTCCAACACTCTCAACTTGCGAGAGGTTAAACCTCACCCACTGCTTCTGCTTTCACAACTTGCACCTACATTTAGCTGCACTCCTGGAATGAACCCCCTTTTTCTCATCTTTGCTGTCTAGTTTCTCCGTATTTGTTTCAGAATGCAAGGCATAGCAGGTACTATGCTTTAATATTATCTTGAAATAGGTCATGTTTTATTGCAATCACTTCTAGAGGCTGTATTCAAATCACTGCTCCGTTAACACCCCAAGCCTATTCCCAAGGCTCTGCCAGGAAGGAAGGATGTTATGTGAAGCAGCTCTGGAACATGAAAACTAAGTCTATTGATCTGTGTAATAGGGATATTTGTACATGTAGGGAAGGTCTGCATTTCCAGATACATTTGCAACAAAAGTACTTTTAAAATATGTAAACACACCACGTGCTTTAGCAGAGGATAGAGCCAAGCACATACTGTCCTAAAACATGGAACTGGGAGAAAGGTTTGAAGTTACAGTCAAGTTCCTTGCTCTACTAAACTGTGACAATTCCACTGGAATCAAAAGGCAGCACTCAGCAAATTATCTCCTTTTCACTACAGCCAGTTTTCTTCCCTCTTGGGGACTCTAGAAGAAACTACTTAGTTACCTAACCTTTGTTTTAAGGCAGACAGTAGTCAAGATTCAGATCTCAACCAGGCTGAATGAGTCTTTCAGTCTCTGATTAAACAAACAGTTAACGATTTTCCGGTCTGAAAAAGCTAAACATAGTCAGCTTAATTACCTTAAGGACCAGGTAGTGTCAGGCACAATGACTATTCATGTAAAGACAGTGAAGTAGTTGATTTCTAACTCCCATCACCAGGAGCTGCATTCTGGAGATGGCACCACTTGCACCTCCCTTCATAAAAATTTTTGAATCACCAGCCCTGTGTTAGCAGGGCAATGCTTCTCCCCTTTATTTATGTGCTACAGAATTGAGTAAGTTCTGTTTATCACTAAGGCATTAAGACGCTTTTTATCCCACCAGCTGCCAAAACCAAGTAGCTTCAGGTCATTTGCGCCTACAGGATGACAGAGCCACACTTACACAAAAGCTGACCTCCGTCCACAGGGAGCTGTCAGTGTGACGTGCCTGCCCAAATATCAGTGTTTCTTTGGTTTTCTGGGTGCAGCTTCACACCCCCAAAAATAAAGTATGCAGAGCAGGAAGTGGCCTTTCATACTGACTCAATTAAAAATTGCAAGGCTAAGGACTGTGTGGGTTCAGGCTGCAGCACTGACATACTTGGAGGTCAGACCACCCCAAGAGGGTCAGGTCTTCCCAAATCGAGCCCACATGCAAACAGGGCAGGGCTGCAGGAGACAAGCTACACTCATTGTTTCAAACTCCTGCAATAAGTGCCAGGATCTGAAAACCAAGCTGAAATGCTGCAGATGTTGGAAGAGCATGCTCTCAAAGGAAGTAACAGTCTGAGGTGTCTTCAGAAGACAATGAGGAAGGTGGGAAATGCCCTCAAAGCTTCTCAACTCATGCAAAACAGTCTAGAGTCAGACAGGGGCTTTCAGAGTACAACCCCTTCCTTCAAATCCAGAAATACTAGAGTGAAACTGTTGGCAGGCTAACAGAACAATGTAGGATGAGGTGTCAGGAGCCTGTGGATAACACCTGGCTTTCCACTTCCTTCACATTGTGCGCCAGCAACGCTCGCTGCCAACACAGCCAGGAATCACTCAGCACTGAGGCAAAGAGCATCTGGCTGTCACTCAACATGAACTGTAAGCAGAGAGGGGGAATTTAATTGAGTCTTCCTCTTCTGGGATACCCAAAGATGTACATGAATTTACTAGATCAGCCTGTAGCTTTAGCCACTCATTTGGACATCCAGGCTCCTGCCTGCGCTGATCCATGGACGGGATACCTCCTGATGAACTTACTGTCTCATCTCTCTAGGAACAAAGCTGCACAACCCCTCAGAAAGCTGCAAACTGGTACAAAATGCAGCCGCCCACCTGCTCCACAAAGACAGTTGCCATGAATACATCCCTACTTCTCTGAGCCTGCTATTTTTAAACATACATGGGAGGCAAGTGAATTTAATGGTGGTTGTGCTATTTAAGTATCTGGATAATAATATTCAAGGAATACATTGGTACTTCTCTGTAAGGAAATACAGCATCTGCCAGGCCTACACCTGGCTGAGATGCCTTTTCAGATGCCCAGCTTCTGTAAACCAACTGCAAGGTGATAAACCCACAGAAACAATAGGTGCTTTTAACACAGAGCACTGTAAAGTGAAACCTGTGAGTTTTATTCTTCAGAAGCCCCAGAACAGCCGAAGGAAACTTTAGAAAGGGAGAGGAAAGGACAAGCAAAAAGATATTTACAGCTGAAACTTTAGTCATTAAAATGCCCATAGTTTAATGCAAGGCCTGAGCACAGGAAAAGTGGAAACAGAGTACCTACCTGCAAGAAAATAATTATTAAAAAAACCCCAAACAAAACAGAAAACCCAGGAGAGGCAGATCCCCAAAGCTGAATGTGGTGACAGGACATGAACCTTTTCCAGACATCCCTGAATTCCTAAGAGCATTTAGTCCTAATACATTTCAGACAGGTTCCCTTTCAGCCAGAAGTGTGAGCAGCCTGGGAAGGGAGTCCCAGTCAGTGTGTCCCACCAGACCCAGAGCACCAGGCTGTGGCAGCTCTGTACGTGCAGCCCAGGCTGAGCTGGACTTGGGACCAGGACAGGCTGACAGGAGCCAGCAGTACAGGCTGCTGCTTCTGCCTTGCCCACAGCTCAAATCATCCTGGTGCCACTTGACAACTCATTGAGTACATCACATTCCTACCTCCTGCCACAGACATGCATGAGGTATCAAGTAAGCTTATTGTAAATAACCTGAAAATTTCGTCTCTGGAGGTTCCTGTATAACACTCCTCTTTCCACACTACAACTACAAAAACTGACTTAATGTTTCCTGTGCAGAGTTCCTATACCTACTTCTAACCTCGGTTTACAGACTCCAGGTGACATAGAACACAATATTCAGATCAATCCTCTGAAAACCCATGGTCATGAAGAGCTACAGCTCAGCTCGATCACGGCCACAGACCTCCAAATGGCCCAGATCACAGAAACCCAAATCGATTGCAGAGCAAACAGCAGATTTTGTACATAAGCAGCTCACAAGAGATTACCTGCCAGACATTACAACCTCAAACCCAATCAATTTTGGAAGTGGTTGATTTCAGAGAAACAATCACAGACTCTAAATAACTTAGAGATTTTTAACACAACACATATATAGAATCTCCTTTCCTTTAATCTTCCCCAGTGAGTATCAAAAAGGTGACAGAAATGAAGAGAGGAGCACAGGGCGAGGCCAAAGCATGACCTGGGAGCCCCTCCACATGGTAACTCTTCTGGAAATTCATCCCTCCTGAAGTTTCTCTAACTGAAACAGGGAAAAATATTTGGAAAAGGTCAAATGACTCAATACCACTGAGACCCATAACTTTTCAAGCAGGGACAGGTTTCCATGTGCTTTCAGTTACAGCACAGACAGGTTGGGGGAAAGGCGGGAACCCGCCCCCCC
>WBMY01014897.1:96338-122951 GCA_013397315.1 Donacobius atricapilla | reverse complement strand
CCGGCCCGCTTTGCCTTTGCTCGTTTCGAGAGCTATGTATGTGTTTGGTTTTGAATTACAGTTGATTTTGCTGCTGGAACACATCTGCAACGCTGAGCGAACTGCTGAACCCCGGCCAGCTCAGAAAACAACCCACACGGCTGGCAGCACCAGCAAACCCCAGGGATAGCTCCTAGAAGCTGTTTTCAGGGACAACAAGGAGAGGGAGATGGGCATTTCTCTGCACAGGCTTTTCCTAAGACACCCTCCAGTGCCACTTATTCTATTATGACTCCAGGAAGTGGAAGGGTTAATATCTTTCCAAGTTCACATACTGTTTGAATTCCTTAGATAAACTGCTTCCACCAAACCCAAGGATCTAGCCTCAGGGGAGAACACTGTGAGGAAAAGCTCGTTTGACAGATTTTCTTCAAAAGAAATTAATTCAAAGTCCATTTCTGGAGGTGTTCCATACCCTCGGCTTCTACCGACTTCAGATGAGGTTGCATTGTGCCTCTAAACAAAAAACCCAAGCTTTGAGCACTGCCTTACCACTTCTGTTGGCAATACAGAAATGTTTTATGCTTGCCCAATAAAATCTTCTCTCCTGAAATGAGAAAGCTCAGTACACAGCACCACAAAGAGGAAAACCAGACCCAATCAGGCTTTAGCCCTGGGATAAAGCAGTTAACAGCTAGCACTAAACTAATCCTGTACCTTTAAAACTGAGCAGTCACTCAGGAAAGCAAAAAAACAAGTTTTGTAAGCCACTGAAGGCTTCCTTCACATTTTGAAGCAGAAAGCAAGTCTGGGCTGTTACGGAATTCGTGTTTGCATATTGTTCGTGATAATCTGTGTGCATAGTTGGAAACAAAGCAAGTTTTTATTAGCAATTAGTAACAAGAGTGGGGACAGACCTGCCTGAAGGAGTCAGAGAAATGCCAAAAGAGGATGGCAGAACCTTTTAAGATGTGTAGCAGAACGATCCCAGTATGACACAGAAAACACTGCTGCTCTGAAGAGGGAAAGGCAATGGCATCAGTTCAGGGAGATAAACTGGGTCTTAACACTGACAATCTTGACTCCAGGCAGCAGTTTTCCCTTGCACAGCAATTTGCAATGTAAAGCAAGCTACTTCCACCCTTACCAAGAAGAGAAATTCAGTAGCAAAGGGGGAGAGCAAAGTTGAGAAGGGTTGATTTGCTTAGACATAGTTTTCTACAGAGCTGAGTTTCAAGTAAGGCACGAAGGCAATACAGAACAAGTCTTGAAAGAGTGTGTGAGAACTTGGGCAAGGAGGAGGGGGAAATAGAAGAGAGGATTTAATTCCCTTTAAGGGGAGTGACCTCCTGCTCCCTCCCCTCATCTCTGAAAAATTCAATCCAGCTCCAATCAGCCAACACCACCCAGGTTCAGAGCTCTCCAGCTATGTACGTCCCCTGCTCCGGAGAACGATACAGCATGTGGGGCCCTACAACAGAACTATTAAAATCCCATCAAGGGGTAAGCAAGTGGTGGCCATATGCTAAACCACTCAAGGGAAGAATAACCAGGGAAAGCAGCACAGCCAAAGCAGCAAGTCTGCAGGCAGGGTCTTACCTGGTAGATAAACTAGCAAAGTCTCCTCCATCTAGCAGCCTGATTTTGCAGAACAGAACCCCATTGACAAAGGGGACAGCAGTCAGCTCTTCTAGAGTGAAGCTTGTCTGAAACTTGAATTTCTTCTTCTTCATCAGGAAAGCCATGGGCAAATTCAGCGTGGAAAGTTCAGGAATTCCAAACAAGATCAGGGAGAAGTGGCTCACAGCACAAACAGACAAGCAGAGGAAGGGCAGTCGTTCCGGGAGCACAAGCAGGGAGAAAATTCCAGTTCAGTTACAACGATGGCTCAGCTTCAAATGCACAATTCTCTTCTCTTTGGTGGTTGGATCTGGCTGTGGGATCATCGCCACGACAGGCTTCAGGTGAACAGGAAGAGGTCAGATTATATCTCTGCGACATCTCCAAGGGAAAAGGGAGAGAGGGAAGTTGGGTCTCAGCTCCAGACCAGCCGGAGCTGTCCCAGTTAGAGGCTGCAGCACTCTGTCTTCAGCACAACCCCTTCTGAAAGCACCTCTTGTGAGAAGTCATCTTGAGTCCCCAGACAGGCCTTAAATCTGTGGGCAGCACATTCAGAAAGCTTCCAGTCTCTATCTCTTGTGCGACTCTTCGATACAGGTCTTTGGGTCAGCCTTTGGGAGGGAAATGAGTAAATTAGTTCCAGCCAGTATTGGACTCCTCCTCCTGCTCTAAAACCTGTTTGGATGGGTAATATTCAGTCCAGACTCATTCCAGTCTGAAGAGGTATGGCCCCAATTAGCCCAGCCCCAACATCCTCTCCCCCCTTTTTGCCTAGGGCAAGCTTCACTGTTGTCATCCCCCTTGTAATTTCTGTTTTGCAAAGCAGCTAATAAAAATTTGCTCTATTCTCAGTCATCATATTTAGAAGCAGTTTACAGCAGTTTACATAATTCTAACTAGTCTAACAAGAGGAAGGAAAAGCCATCTCAAGAAATGAAAAATATGCTTCTTTCGTGCATTTCCAACCAGCCCTAAGTGTTAGCACCTGTATCTTATACATGGAGAAAGCAGCAGAGGGGGAAAAAGACGAGCAGTCTGCTCCAGATTACACAGCATAACAACCGAATCAGGTCATCTGGCTGTCCAATCGCCAGGCCCACCGGGAATGCTGCCTTCCCCCGGCACCGGCTCTGCACGGAGCTGTGCCCTGCACGACTCAGATCCGGGGCTGGAGACAGCGATTTTGTTACACATTTACACACCTAAACCAGGGAGGCAGGAGCTGATTAACGTCTCAAAGGGAGAAGGTTATGAACAGCGGGCAGTAAACAATCCTCACCGATTCTCGGAACTGCCCGCGTGGGTGGGGGGTGATTAAAGACCCTCTCCTGCCCGGAGGCTGTGGGAGAGCCCAGCTGGCTCTGCCAGGGCCCGGGCACCGCCACGGAGGTGCCGCTGTCCCGCAGACACCTTGGAGCAGAATGAGGGGGAGACAGGGCAACGTTCCACACCACCAGCCACCAGCAGTACCTGCCCCTGCGGCTCAGTGCTGCACACCACGAGCAGTACCTGCCCCTGCGCCGAGCTGCTGCCAGGTCTCAGCCTTGGATGCTATGAGGTCACAGTCTGTCCCCGGGCACTCCGGGCTCATGCACTGAATGGTATTCAAGACCCAGCTCCGTGTCCAAGCCGTGCACTGAGCTGTGCCCAGGTCCCAGCTCCCTGTCCAAGCCGTGCACTCAGCTATGCCCAGGTCGCAGCTCTCCAAGCCGTGCACTGAGCTGTGCCCACGTCTCAGCTCCGTGTCCAAGCCGTGCACTGAGCTGTGCCCAGGTCCCAGCTCCCTGTCCAAGCTGTGCACTGAGCTATGCCCAGGTCCCAGCTCCCTGTCCAAGCTGTGCACTGAGCTGTGCCCAGGTCCCAGCTCCGTGTCCAAGCCGTGCACTGAGCTATGCCCAGGTCCCAGCTCCCTGTCCAAGCTGTGCACTGAGCTGTGCGCAGGTCCCAGCTCCCTGTCCAAGCCGTGCACTGAGCTGTGCCCAGGTCCCAGCTCCCTGTCCAAGCCGTGCANCCACATCTCCAAGCCGCGCACTGGGCTGCGCCCAGATCTCAGCCCACCTCTCGGCCCTCGGAAGCCCCAACTACCCTGCAGCCCAGCCCCGGGGGCCAAGCAGCGAGCCATGCCCGGGCCGCAGCCCAGCTCCGTCCCCACAGCCCGAGCACCGAGCTGCAGCCCGGGCTCAGCACCCTCCCAGCCCGTGCACCGAGCTGCAGCCCGACCTTACCCCTCTCCCGGCCCCCCATCACCAGCTGCCCTACAGAAGGTCTCGGCCCGCCTCCCAGCGCACTCCACTGACCTGCGGCGCGGTCCCGGCGCGGTGCCTGCCCGGCCTTGCCCGCTGCTCGCAGGGCGGCCGCCGCTCCCCGACACGGCCGCCTCTGCCCGCGCTACGCCACCTGCGGCCGCTGCGCCGATAGCGTAGGCGGTGCGCGGGCAGCGCGCGGGGAGAGTNCCCCCCGGGACGGGAGAACGCGAGCGGCGCCGCCCGATTGGACAGCAGCAAGGAGGCGGGCTGAGCATTGCGAGGCAGTGATTGGTTGTTCCGGCACGGGGCGGGGAAGAGAGCGCGGGGATTGGCGTGCAGGGCTGTCGGATTGGAAAAGCCCCGCCCCCTGCCTGAGGGGGCGGGCGGGAAGCGGGTGCTCGGCGTCCCCTCAGCGGGAATTGGGCCGGTGGGCTTCCCCCCACAGGATGTCTTGGAGCCCCTCTGCAGGCTGAGCAGCCCCCAGCTGGCGCGGGAGCTGAGGGGGTGGCAGGGGCCTGCGGTTGGGGTGTCCCTGCCTGCGCCGAGGTGATGGCAGAGTCATCTCTGACATGAGACATACGGAGCTCCTGGGAGTGGGTCCAGCGGAGGGCAACGAGGATGACTGGGGAATTCGAGCATCTCTGCTGTGAGGAAAGGCTGAGGAAGATGGGACTGTTTGGCCTCGAAAAGAGGTATCTGAGAGGGGTCCTCATTAATGTGTATAAATACCTAAAGTGGAATGCCAAGAGAATGAAGCCATGCTCATGTCAGCGGTGCCAACCACGAGGACAACAGGCAATAAGCAGAAAGTGATGCCCAGAAAGTTTTACCTGAACATAAGGAAGAACTTCTTTCCTGTGCAGTGATTGCTCACTGGCCCAGAGAGGTTGTGGAGTCTCCCTCACTGGGGATATTCCAGAACCGGCTGGACACAATCCTCTGCCGTGTGCTCTGGGATGACCCTGCTTGAGCAGGAAGATAGGTCCAGGTGACCTACTGTGGACCCTTTCAACCTGACCCATTCTGTTGCTTGGTGACAGACATTGTCTCTGCATTCTCCTGACAGCCAGGAACCCTTCCCCTGGCTTGTCCTAGTGCCCCAGCAGCTCCTGGTGTTGTCCCTCTCATCAGCGTGTCCCATGGGCTACAGGCACATGGTTCCTCAAGCCACTCAGTGGTGTGGCCATCCTGTCCCCTCAGGATATCACAGACTGGCTGTGGGACAGGCCAGCAGTGCCTGGGCTGGCTGGAAGCAGGAGGGAGGCCCTGGTACCACAGAGCCCTGGGGAGCAGCACAAGGCAGGGCCCGGAGCTGGAATCTCACCCTCCACATGTGAGATGTGGCAACCAGTTGGGCACATCCCTTCAGCAAAATGGCTCCCTGTTATTATGTGCTGCTGCTGTGTCCAACGCTGCGGCTGGGATCCCTGGTTAGGCTGGATTCCATCGTTTAAGGGCAAGCAGAACAAAATGTCTCTCCTTGTCCTGAAGGAGCCTGCAATCATCAACGTGATTTGCCTAGATTTTAAATTTAGGCGTTTGCCCAAGAGCCTCTGTGGCTGAGAAGTTGAGGCTTATATGGGAGGAACTGTTCCTAAGGCTGATATGCAAAGCCTGGATAAAAGCCTGGGAATCCTTGCTCTCTGCCAGGCTTTGATGCCCAGACTCTTCACCTGTAATCTGCCATCTATGCAGACAGTATCAGAGCTATCAAATAATTCCACCACAATGTGAACCTTGGGAAAAAAAAAAAAAGAGCCTGCTAGGAAAAGTACACAGAAATGTCCTTGGATAAAAGCGAAAAATTGGATCAAGCCAAATGCATTGTTATGATTTTTGCTTACCAGGTTAAGCTTACATAGTCTTTGGACTGGGAAAACATTTTGTATTGGTACAGTGAAACCATCACAGGACATACCAGGAGTTACCAGGAAACGGCAGGATTTACAGGCTGCTTTTACGGGTGAGGCTTGAATCCTTCCATCAATTCCTAACTGGTATTTTCAAGGCTTTGAGGCATTGCTGGAGAGGGGCTGGTATTTTTTGATTTCTGTTTCCAGCTTATTGAGAAAGAGCTGAGCCTGCTAAATATTTACCAAGCTATGACGCTGAAATCCCAGAGGCATCTGAAGAATCCAACCCAGTTCTCACACCTCTCATGCCCCAGCACACGGCTGACAGACATGGATGCTCTGCTTCCATCCCTGTGTGTGGTGTGGGAGGAGACTGTGTTATCTGCTGTGATTCACTCTGGTAAATAACCTTCTCGAGGACTTCTCTTGTTTATAGCAACAGCCTCAAATGCTGAAGTTTACAGAGACTTTGATCCTTGCTGTTCTCACGCATATTTACTTTGCAGTTTTATCACAAACATCTCTTGAAAACCTCAGTGTTTTTATAATTAATTGAATAATGTGACTGATGTTAAAAATAAAAAGATTTGGAAAAATGCCCAGCAAGCCACTGAGCAGTGTGCAGTATAGCAGCCGTAGCTGCGTTCTCAGGGATATGTGTATTTTCCTAACAAACGCCATCTCATGACTGAGAGATTAAATCTTTATGAGTTCAAAATTCACCCTGTTGATTTTGCTGTGTTTATGCTGCATAATTGTTTCTGGAGAAATTCACATGTTTTAAAGGGACAGTGCTCCTGTTCACAGAGGGCATGGGTTAGTCTGAGCCTCCCACAGAGGGAATGTGGGTGTAGGGTATCTTCATCCATCCACCATGCCTCTGGCTTTGTATTATTTTCCCCTCCAGGTGCAATCCATTGGCCATGGGGCCGTGTGTGTGTGTGACCAAGGTGCTTTCATACACATGGATTCTGCTCATCCCAGGCTCACATCCTATGGATTTCTCTTCTATGGCCGTGCCCACCTCACCTCTGCTCCATGACCCGCAGCCACATCCCTGCCCCGTGCTCTTTCTGACCTAAGCCTTTCCTGAGGCCGCTCCCCAGTGCCGCCGCCGCCACTTCCTCAACTTTTGCTGGCTCAGGGCGTTGTCATATCAGTCTGGGATATTTTTATCAGTCTGGGCCTCACCTCTGCTCTCCTGGAGAGGTGTGCCCGGCTGGCCAGGGCTGGGACCGCTGTGCTCTGCGAGTGAGCACCAACAGGGATGCCTTGTCTTGCCTCCTCTCTGCTTTGAGGACAGAGATAAAGCAGCAGTGGAGAAACAAAGTGAGATAAATGCAGGAGGGACAAAACTCAGTGAGGTGAAGTGAGGTAGATCCTGTAATGCATTTGGTGAGCCTTCAAATCCTATCTCTTTATCCCAGGGGAATCCCAGATGCGCAAGCCTTGCAAACTACATCATCAGCATCTTCCTCTGGAAAGCATCATCACGCTAATTCATTTGTCCTGGCAGCCAGATGATTAAAGTTCTAAAACTAAATTACACAGTAATGGCTCTCCTCTGTTACACCTATCACCTCTGCTGTAATGGCCTTAATGAGCTTTCAGCCTCATCATCCAAGAAAAAGAGATTATCACACGACACTTTATGCTGTGAATGCATTCTTGGAGCCATGGGTGGGATGCAAGGCCCTGCTCCAAGGAGCTGTGGGTGGGAGCTGCAGTGGCTGGGTGCCAACCCCAGAACCGGGGGTAGGTCCAGGCTGGGGAGCTCCCAAAATGGGGCAGGGGGTGCAGACACCACAGCAGTGGAAGCTGGAGCATGCGGGCAGCTGGAAACCCTTTGAGGGGAATGAGTACCTATCCCCATTGCATAGGATTATCCCGTGGTGTGGAGTTATTCCAAGCTTGCGTCTTCTCAGCTTAATAACAGGCTGCGAGCTGCACTTTGACCTGCTTGTGTTTTTCACTTGTTCCATATTTAACTGAACTCATCATCATAAAGGCCAGGAACTGTTTCACTTTCTGTGCCAGGCTGGGTTTCCTGTTGGATGTGCAAAGGACACACCTGCCCGGTGGGTTTCTGGCCTGGCAGCACTGGGAATCCTGTTATTGACAAAGGGAGCCCAGGAATCTGCAGTCAGTGGATTCCTTTCCCCAAATATGTGGCTAGACCTGAAAATCCAGCTGCCTGGCTTTTTTTGTTTACTGGTTTCCATGTCTGCTTCAGTGTGTCCTGGGAATGTGTGGCAGGACTCTCCATTCTGTGAGGTCCGTGGGTAGAACTGGATCTCGTTTGCCCCTTCCAAAATCTGCAGACTTAGAATCTGCTTTGCCTCAAGGCTTGTTGTGTTTATTAAGCCTTATCCTGTTTCTATATCCCAGCTTCCATCCCTTCAGTGTTGTGACAGACAAGAGACCTGCTGGTTGTGGCTGTGGTCTGTCCCACTGACTGCAACCCCACAGATGCCGCTGTTACCCCAAATACATCAAAAGCAACTGTAAGTCTGTGGTTCCCCCTTGGCACAGCAACCTTTAATTTGGGATCCCAGGTGGCAGAAGTGAAAGAAACTGTCCCTCCTGGCACCGGGTTAACCACATCTGGGACCCAAGGGCTCATGAGCCCCATTTGCAGGTGATACCGAGTTCATTCTGGCACTCAAAACGTGGGCTGGAAGCTGTGCTCCTCAGACTCATAAAGCTTCTTATCAGATGCTTTCAAGCAGGACAAAGAATCTTAAATGCTTCAAATTCACACTGACCTGACCACCCTTCTTGCTGACAGTACTTGCTGGCAACAACCTCTCACATGACAACAGGAAAGAACCCACAAAAGATCCCCAGAACGATGCTTTGCCAAAACAGGCTTGACAAACATTAAAAACATGCTGGAGGAAGTAGAGGTTATTTGGCTGAGTGTGCAGGCGATATCATTGGAGGGATTATTACCTTGGAGGGGATCTGCTCTCAGAACTGTGATGCGGTGATGGCAGTGCACTGTATTTGTGGGACACTGACATATGTGTGCCCTTCTAAAAAACCTTAAAACCTGTCCCTTTGCTTATAATGAGGGCCTTGATGTGGTTTTTTAATCTTGTGCTCGCCCATTCGGTTCTGCAGTGAACTCATCCCTAAGACAGACATCTCAGTGTCCTCTGCCATGTCTGTGGGAAGTGAAGGGACCCGGTCCGAGTCCCCAGGCTTCATGACGTTTCCAGGGATATCTCATTGCTGCGCCCTACCCTTTGAATTTCTTCTCCAGGCTCTCAGCCTTGGAAAGATTCGCCAGTGAAGGGTTCCAAGAGCATCCCCCAAGGTCTGGAGGCCGGTGCCGTGGCACAGCGCGGGATGCCGGCGCGCAGTGCCATCTCCTGGAAAGCCGGGCTGCAGCCGCGCACAGCGCAAGCACAGCTTTGCTCCGCAGGGAGCAGCGGCGCTCCTGGCGGCCCGGTGCTGCCTCCATGGCCACATTTTCTTCTCACACTGAGAGACCTCCACGGCCACATTTTCTTCTCACACTGAGAGTCCTCCACCACGCTTCCCTTTCCCGGGCAGGCAGGAAGATGCTGCTCACCCCCATGTCCGAGGCACCCTGTGGCAGAACCTCTCTGCATGGCTCCTTCCCAGTCTGGATGTTGAATACAAATCTCTAGGTACAAAAAGAACAGTAGAGGACAACAAATAAACATCTATAAATATTATTCCTTAGCTTTTGTTCTGTTTGGGCATCAGTTGCCTGTTCATTTGAATGTCCTGTGTACTTGTTTGCCCTGTCAGTGTCCCGTTCACCCATTCATCATGGTTTTAACATTTTAACATTTAACTTTTCCCTGTCCCTCCCCAAGTTTGATGACCTCTTCATAAGCAACAACCAAGCCCCTCAACGTACAGTTCACCCTATTTTTAAAATGTTGCCACATCTTTTTAATGAGACAAAAATCTGTACACAGAACACACACTTGAATGCTGCTGGCTTGACTAAGCACCGCATTTATCCGGAGAAGACAAGCAAAATGGGTGGTTCCAATGGCAACATGTTTACTCCTCCAGAAAAGCAACACAGCTGAAGTGCTTAGTCACTGAAAAATGCACCCTGCAATTTAAAGCCAAAGGCTGGTATTTCTACCATTATTTTAGGCTATTGTGGCATCTTCTGAGGAGTTGGGAGATTACTGTACTTCAGTAATCCAGCAGACAGTGTGAAATAACTCGTGCTCCAAGGTAAGCCTGTAAAAGCTACTATTTGAAAAAGACTGTAATTATGTAAATACAAGGCCACAAAGTTCACAAACAAGAGGAAAAGCTACTGTAACTTGTGGTTATTCACAGCTCTCCTTGGTCCCCTCACCGTGAGGATTCCGTGTTGCAAAGTTGTTGCCATGAACTCATTTTCACTTCTGCCTTGGCACATAGCAAACAACAGAAACAGCCTGCTTACCAAAATGTATTTTTTATTAAAATTCATATTTGTAAAGGAGAGATCATTACACAAATGAGGTAAACCAACACATATGACACAGTTTTCACTTTAAAAATAAATTTCAATTCAGCAATTGATTTGATTCCACAAAGTCTAAGACGAAGAGTCAGGCAAGTGCTACTCGTGGTGAGATGCTGGACAAGGCAGGATCCACCCTGACTCAGCTTGGAGGTGTCAGTCCCAAGGGGCTGGGAGTCTTCCAGGGACCAAACCCTTCTCACTGTGTTGTCCTTTTGTCCCTCATCAGATTTGTAGACAAGAGAAGACGAGTAAAGGCCAGAGACTGACAGTGGTGACCTCTTCACCTACTGCTCTAACCAGGGGGCCCCCCATCAGCATCTCCACATTAAAGGCTGTGTAAAGGTTTCATTTGATTGTGCAAATTCACTCCCTTGTCAGCCCTAAAGGAGACTTAACAGCAAGTAAATACCAGCTCAGGAAAAGTCCCATTTCATATGTAATAACCTGGCAAGCAACAAGCCTGTTAAATGTAAGCCACTTTGCAAGGTAGAAGGAGAAGACTTACACTTCCTTCTTTTCTTTCCCTAAGTTTTCTTCCATGCATGTACAAGCGGACCTGTAATCTAAAAGTTTATGAAGTTACTGCAAGTCTGTGAGCATCATGTTGAGCATCCTGTGCAATTAAGCTTTCTCATTAAGGATCAAGCCCCACAGCCTGAATGCCTCAGAAGTGGCTGTAATGTTGTTTCACCCTGTATAATGGTATAGGATAGTGAGGAGAATCTCAGCTCTGTTTCTCACAGAGTGGGCTAGACTCGCTTCCAGCTCCCAAACAGTACAAAACAAACACCACCAGCAGCAGAACCAAGTAATGCCCCAAAATCCACTCAAATCAGTGGCTGACAAACTCCTGAACATTGGGAACTCCTGTGTGGCTGCAGCTTAGTCCAGGACCTTAGTCCAGGTCCACTTTGATGGATCAAGGTATTCTGGAGGTGACAACTATGCAGATAAGGCAGAGATGGAGTTTCACCATTCCATCCACCCGAGTGAAACTCATCCAGGCCCTTTACACTGTGACAAATAAAGACATTGCGCCAAGACGTATCCCAGCAGAGTTTCTGGTACCCAAGACACGAAACTTTCATCACATCTGCCAAGCTGATAGAGAAATTTCACGACTGCACGCAGATAAAACACGAGGTGAACGCACTGTTCCAATCCCACTGTGATACCCAGGGGAGGTAGGTGGGACGGGAACTGCACAGAGGCTGGGTGCTGGTCTGCATGGGCTGGATGTGACGCTGCAGGAGCACGCTCCATGGCTCTCAGTGCAGAGGGAAGGTTCTACCACATCCGGTACCACGTTTCCAGTAAACGCTTTCAGCAAGAGCCAGAAAGGCATTCACTGTGGGCACTAGGGGTTCACGATCACTGTACCTTGACAGCTGCAGCACTGATATCCCGACAAAACTCTCCACATTAGAAGTCAGTTAAAGGCTATAGATCTCGAGAGAGAGACAAAAAGAGAGGTGTTATACTTAGGACAGATTCTTTTCAAACAGAAATTAAAAAATATCTTTTTAAAAAATAAATCTATTGTTTGAGGACCGACAGCAATCTATGTTAAGTTGCTGGTTTATTACACACCCTGCTATGGCTCTGTATGAGAGTCTGAAAAGGCAGATTAGCACAAGATTAGCAGAGAAAGCCGTTTAGACTTAGCGAAACTCCAAGTGAGCCATTCATACTGAAAAGAAACAAAACCCCTTGCTCCCAAGTGTCCTCTGCCAGCATGGGCAGCTTTCTAGCGTAGCAGATGTCCCATAGAATCACAGAATTGCTTAGGTTGGAAAAGACTTTTAAGGTCATGGAGTTATCTGTTCCCCCAGCATTGCCACATTCATCACTAACCCATGTCCCCAAGTGCCATATCTACACATCTTTTAAATCCCTACAGGAATGGTGACTCCACCACTGCCCTGGGCAGCCTGTGCCAGGGCTTGACAGCCCTTTCAGAGAAGAAATTTTTCCTAACATCAATCTAAAGCTCCCCTCCCATCACTGTTTCTTTCACTGGATCATACCATCTTGCTGCCCTGTCTGGCCAGGGTCAGTGGTGACCGATGGGCTGGGTGTATTGCTCTGCAAAAATCGACGGAAGTCCTTAATCATGGGGCGGAGGACCTGGATGAGGGCACTCAGGGCTGCCTGTGTCCCCTCCATGGCCTGTGCCTGCCGCTCCTGGGCACACGCCTGCACCTCCTGCGAGCGGCGAATCATCTGGAGCAAATCATTCTGCTGCTCCAGGTGCTGGGCAATCTCCTTCACGTGCAGGTTGGTTACTCGCTGCTCCTGCAGGAGCTTGGCTGAGTTCAGGGCAATGCGGCTTTTCAGCTCCTGGGGCTTGGCAGACACCTCGTGTTGGTGGGCCATCATCTCCAAGGGCGCCTCCGCAGTGACGGTGGTGGGGGCTTCCGTGGTGCAGTACTCCACAACCCCGTCCTCCAGACTGTGGTAGGTTGTCTCTGCAGGAACTGAGAACAAAGGACAGAAAGGGAGTCAGGAGTAGCTGTGACACAGGATTTTTATCTACAGGACTATTCAGTGAATATCACAGGAATACAGCCTGTTCAGTAAGATAACACACAATGGCCAGCAACACACAAAATGACCTATTTAAGTCTACTCCACCCTCAGTCGAGCTTCCTTCTGGGCTGTACAATCCAAAGGAATAGGGAATGCCTTATCTGTCCAGACAATATCATTTCTCCACCTCCAGGTTAGAACAATCTTTCCAAGCAGCATTAACTGACTGACATAACAGTAGAGACAAGACCCAGAATGGCCCCTGTCGGTAGAAGAGCTGCTCTCTGGGACACTACACACTGGAAAATCAGCCCTGAAGATGTTTTTCCTCCACTTTTGTTCCCAGAGAGGGACTGAATAACCTCCCAAGGTGCAAAGTGTCCTTGATTCCCTTGTTCTTGAGGCTGAGTCCTTGCTACCTGTAGGCCGAGCTGCCAAAGCCGACTTTCAGTACGATCGTGTCTTGCAGCCACTCCCCTACAGCACAAGGGCAGACTGGGAGGAGCATTTCATTACAGAGATGTGGGGGATTTCTTTTTGTTGGGGCTTCTGTCTGCCCAAAGAAGTTGTGGGCACCCTATCCCTGGAAGCGTTCAAGGCCAGGCTGGATGCAGCAACCTGGCCTAGCAGAAGGTGTCCTTGCCCATGGCAGGGGGTTGGAACTGGGTGCTCTTTAAGGTCCTTTCCAACTGAAACCATTCTGTGGTTCTCTCCCCACACAAGGCTCGGGGTCTCCTCGCAGGGGGGGTGTCAGGGCCTCTCTGTGGGCCTCCACTCCAGCCCAGAGCGTTCCGGCGGGCACAGCACTCACTCTGGGTCAGGGTGACCGTGGTGGCCGACGCGGTGATGGGGATCTCGCTCCCGTCACCCGCGCCGCAGTCGCCGCTCGGCAGGCTGATGATGGTGGCCTCTCCCAGCAGGTTGCAGATGCGCTGCTGCATGGGGGTGAGGATCACCGGGGCGGCCGCGGCGCCCGCCGGGTCCTCGCCCTCGGGCCCGTTGCCGCCGCCGTTCTGGTTCTCGCCTCCCCCTTCCATGGCAGCCCGCACTTGGGCCACTTTGCGCCGCACCTCGGTCTTGAGGTCGGACCACTTCTTCTTGACCTCGGGCAGCTCGCGGTGGCAGGTGGCGACGGCGTTGACGCGGCGCAGGATGTCGTGCCAGGCGGCGGCCTTGGCGGCCAGGGGCACGCCCGCGTTGAAGTGGTTGACAAGGAGGTGCTTTCCCCGCTCCAGCTCCTCCACGATGATCTCCACCTCCCGCTCCGAGAAGTTCATCTTCCGCTTCTTGGTCGGGGGCGCCGGCGGCGACGCCATGGCCATGGGGGCACCAGGGACGGGGCACGGGGTCACACCTGGGGGGCTTGGGTGACGCTGGGCAGGGCCGAGGGGCGGCAGGGCCCCCCCACCCCCGGGGCCGGGGCCAACAGGGGGGCCCCTCGGCCCCTCAGGGCCCGGAGGGGTCGGTCCCCCCCGCTCCCCCTTTGGCACCGCCAACGATACGCAAATTGCGTACGGCGCCCGCCCGGCAGCCCCGCACAATGGCCCCCGCCCTGCGGCACTGGCGTAATGGCTTCCAGAATCGGCCCCTCTTCCTGCCACGCCTGATTGGCCCGCGCGCCTGGCCGTCAAGCAAGTCTCCCGCCTCCCGCCTGCAATGCCGCATTATTATTGGTCAACATCCCCGTCCATCAGGCGGCCAAAGGCGGCTCCGCCCCGCCGCTGGTCTCAGGGCACTGGGCCTGCGTGGGGCCGGCGCGGGGTTGGGCCCGCCCGTGGATTTCCTCGCTCCAATCCCATTGGCTGGTTCTCCTGTCCATCAATGCAGAGCGCGCGCTGCTTTCCAACGCACCGGATGCGCGCGACGTCCGTCAAGCTCAAACGGACTCCCGGCTCCGGCTCTGATTGGAGCCGTTCGCTTTGTCACCGCCTTCCCAGAGGCTTCAGCCAATTGCGATTCGGGCCGCGCGCCTGCACCGCTCCTGCGCCTCCGAGACCCCGCGGCGCTTCCTTCCGATTGGTGGAGGCGAGGGCGTCTCCTGTGGCGTCACGATCCGCCGCTCCACGTGAGGGCCGCGGGGCGTGGCCCTGGCCGTGTCACCCGCTGTGATTGGCCGGCGCGAGGCGTCACGTGGTGGCCACGGCGCGTGGCGCGAAGGCGGAAGCGGCGCCATTTGCCGGTACCGCGGGCGTGAGGGGTGGTCGGTACCGGCGCGGCTATGCCGGGGGCGCGGCGCTCTCTCGCCTCGCCGGTGGTGAGCGGCGTCCTCTGCCCATGCGGCTCCCCGCATGGATCTGCGGTGGAGAGCGGCAGCGGCGGCGGCAGCGGCGGGGGGAGCGCGGGGTCCAGCGGGCGATCGTTGTGCGAGGCCTCCGAGCAGGACCGGCGTCTCCGCGCCCTGTTCCAGAAGCTCGACGTGAATCGCGACGGCGCGCTCTGCATCCACGATCTGGCCGTAGGGCTCGGCCGCCTCGGGCTGCACCGCACCGAGCTGGATCTGCGGGTGAGCGGCGGCGGGCGGTGGGGTCTGGCCCGGCGGGGCTGAGCGGTCCCGCGTTCCGGGGGTAAGGGAGGGTTTGGCCGCTCCCCTCGTCCCGTGTCCGCTCCAGAGCCCTCTCCGTGCTCCTCTCGGGAGCAGGACGTGGTTTCTGGAGGCCTTCCAGCTGTGTCTCGCCGGGGCCGCGGTGGCACCTGCGCGCGGTAGCACCACGGCAGCAGCTGCGTCCCTTTAGCGTCCCGTTCCCCGAGCGAGAGCGGGCCTGCGTGATGCGACACGGCCGCTCCGCTCCCCAAGGGTCCTCGCCTCAAAGCCACCCCGGCCGGCTTGCACACTAGACCCGGAGGAATCAGCTTTCTTGCTATCCGTAGGCATGTACGGTATTAACTGTCCGTAATTAAAAAAAGTAAAACTTTAGTGTTTGGCCAGGAAAAACCATAAAGGAAATCACGTTTCTCCAGGACTCAGGACAGGGCGACTTGCATGCTGACTTACATTAGTGGAAAGTCCTTTGGAAGCGATTCCTGAAGTAATTGTGCAGGTTTCATTCCATCACCGTGTTCCTCATGTGGGTCTGGCAGCGTGTTGCTACTCATGTTTGGCCAGGATGGCTTATGCCAGACTCGTTTATTTTATGGGTTTGGAAATACCTTAGCACGTTGGGAGGCTGCTGTACTGGGGCATATAGATCATGCTGCTCTGGCTTTTTCTTTCAGTATTGAGAGCCTTTTGTACTCACACCACTCTGTGTGATGTACACTGAGGCCTCCAAGGTTCAACGTGGTGCTGCTCTGTTTAACTGTGATTAGTGTAGTTTACATGTCTATGATTAATGGGCTTGTCCTCAGTGCTGCACAATTTTTCGCTGCCTAGTCGCTTATATTTTATGTGCAGGGCCATAAAAAAGATGTGTATCATGTGAAGATAGGAGATAAGCACATGGGTGCAGCCAATGTGCCACCACAGAGTGCCCGAGTCTTACAGGAAGGAAGAAGAGTTTAAGAATAACTTCAGAGTCACTGAAAAGATACTTAATTCAAGTGACAGCTGGTATTCTCTCCCGGTTCTGGGAGTGGTGCTCCAGTTTGAGTGCTTTACTTGCACAGTCCTTTCCAGAGTTTCTAGTTCTTTTCTAACTTTGAATCTCCAGCATCTTAACTTCTAACATTTCTTTTTCGTTGGCATCTTCCCAGCTGCAGTAAAATATGAGAATTCCTTGGCAGTGTGATCTTGTGAGTAGTTTAGTTGTGCTGTTTCTAAAAGTAACATGAATGCCATGAGGGTTTTCTGCTGGGTGCATTTGGGTATGTAAATCTGATTGTACTACAAGTCACCTGTGCATGCCCTGTGACCCTGACCTGCTGCCACCTGTGGGGCCCAATCCTTGACCCCTGGCAAAATTCCCTCAGGACCCAGAATGTTCTGTGCTTATGCCTGCATGCCTGCCTCCGTTTGCATTCCCTTCTCTTTGCATGTAATTCAATCCAGGCTAACATTCTGTAGCCCAGGAGGAAGCACCTTAAAATAAACTGCGTTTTTACTTCCCAGCAGAGAGTTTCTTTGCTTGGCGCTGTGGGAGCGGCACAGAGGAACCGTTCTGCGGGGACTGGAACTCACTGCCGGAGGGAAGTGCTGGCTGGATGCTGCTTAACAATCCTGTCTTTCTGCTGAAGCCCTTGTCTGTCAGTATTGTTCCTCAGCCCTTTCCTTCCTGTGACTCCTCTTCCACATCAATGGTGTGAGGGGGGTGAAACCCTGGCACAGGGTGCCCAGAGAAGCTGTGGCTGCCCCATCCCTGGAAGTGTCTAAGACCAGGCTGGAAGAGGCATTGAGCAACTTGATTCAGTGGAAGGTGTCCCTGCCTGTGGCAGGGGATTGGAACTGAGTGCTCTTTAAGGTCCTTTCCAACTCAGACCGTTCTAGAGTTTGCAAAGCATTGTTTGTATGGTACAGCATCCCTTTCAGCAGGGTAAAAACCATTGAGAGCGAGGATGCAGAGTTCAAAACTCTCAAGTTCCAGTTAAAAATGTGGGAACAGCCCTTAGCTGGCTAGCAAACTTCCGTGTCATGCAATTTTTAGGGAAACCAAATAAACTTCCTGTTTCCAAGGCAGTTCTATTAATAAGTCAGTCTTTTTTCTGCTCCATCCTTAGCTAATTATGGCACCTCAGTGCTTAACTAATGTGAGGTCACGCTCAAGGAAAGTGCTTAAGTGTCAAGACAGAAAACCTTTCAGATTTATTGGGCATGGTGTTTGGAGACCAATTTAGGCATAAATCACATGGATTGCTTGTGATTAGTAAATTACTTGGTGCCTCTCGTGCACTTTATTTTTCCTTCCATGCAGCAGTACATTTGATATGGGAGTTGCCTTCTAATGTTTGGGAGCAGATGGAGAAAACATTGGGCTCGTAAAGTGAAGTTATCACCAATCTTAGCTGGGAGCTGCTAATCTCCCTGCGTCAGTAGCCTAAAAGTCCTTGTGGTAACAATAACTTTTGGGCTGAACTTGAGAAGAAAATGAGCAATATTTTGGCTCCTTCAATGCTTGAGAGTTCTTGCTGAGATAAAACCCTTGGTGGCATTCTTGGAAAATTGCTGCCTTCTCTTTTAGAGGTGGCTTTCTGTGGTGGGGGAGAGGACTTGTACTCAGATGTCCTTTGAGGTGGAATTTGCTTATGTAAACGATGCTTTTTTTTTTTTTTTTAACCCATGCTGTTATCTTTAAACCAATTGACAAATACAGTGTGCCAGACCAGTGAGCCTTGTAACGAAATGCTTGTTTGCGCTGGTCAGCATGAAGCAATCCACATACTTCACTCTGTTTGGGCAGTAAAATGATAACCATGTCAAGAATTTTTTAAAAGCCTTTCTTGTTCTACTGTGTGAAGGGATAGTCTTTTACTGCTAAATTTCATCTACCTCTGGGATGGTCAATGTCCTTTTACTGTTGCTTTCTGACTTTATATAGACCTGTGGAGCTTGAAATATGCACTTAATGGAAATATGCTAGAACAGAACTGTTTCCTGCTTTGTATCTGCAGATGTCCTATTGCTGAAAGAATGTGTGATGGTAATATTTGTGTGTTTGCTAATATAACTGTTTTCCTACTGATCCTGATTAACTGCAGGGCTGGAGTGCCATTCCAAAACTTCATCTCTGCTGCTGAAGTTCCAGACAGTCTGAACTGGTGGAATTAATCCCAGCTGCCTAGAGACAGACTGAAGTGGTGAACTTTGTCTGCAGCTGCTTCTTCTGTAGTGGTGCTGAGCATCTTCTGCTGGACTTGTTCACTTTAAGAAATAGAGAAAACATAACCCTTGTCTCTTTTCAGTCCCAAATGTCCTCTTTGCCTCTGCTGTAACAGTGATGTCCTCCTTGGTCTTGTGATACTTTCCCCTCCTAAGTTCGTATATGTGACTGATTGCTCTTTTGGTATCAGCTTCCCCACGGAAAACTGTATCAACTCCCAGGCTGCTGAAATCTGCTTTCATCACTTCTTCCTTAGCCCTGTATCTCCTTTTTGATCTTCAGGTCCTGGTTGTCCAAACCTCCCCTCAAGGTCTGTTTTTTATTTTTCCCATGTACTGAAGAAGCAAAGCTGTGCTGCTGCAGCTGGACTCTGCAGTGTTCTGTTTGCGTCAGGCTTTTCTTCTGAACAACTCTGCATTTTAAGTGTGTCCCTGGACTCTTCCAGCTGTGTCTGTGCCATTCTGGGATAATAGATCAGTTAGCTCTTTCGCAAGTGACTCCATGAATGGATTGAGAAACTCTTTCTACTATAGCAGTTGCAATCATAAAAAAATTTAATCTTATTTCTGATCAATACTTTATCTTCTATCATGACGTCATTTAATTCTTCCTCTCAGGCTCTGTTTTGGTAACTTTTATTCTTCAGCACTTTTGAATCCTCTGTTTTAAACTATGCACAATGTACTGTGATTCTTAGCAACTGCAAGGGGCAGAAGGAGCAGGGACATTTTCCAGTGGGATGATTTCACCTGTTTTCCATTCACAGCCATCTGGATTTGGAGGACCTGAGTTTTGATTGTGTTACAAAAGTCAGTTTATGATAAAAAGAGCAAAATTCTAGTACTGTTCTGTAATTTCGACTGGAATCTCTCTCTCTGTCATTTAGATCTCACAATACATCTCCAAACCTATATACATTTACACATTATCACATTTTCATGGTTTATGTGTCCTGAATCCTGCTGGGGCACTTGTGGAGCTTTTTGCTGGGCTTTTGTAATTCATGGTGAAGGGTTGAGCAACACAAGGTTGTATCAAACAAATACTGTTACAGTTTGATATTCCAGTTGATAGCCTTCCTTCGGCTGCCAACGACTTTTCATCCACCCATCTCCTTAGTAATGCCAAAGGATTACCCTTTGTGAATACCCCAAACCAGTTTAATACAAGGTGAAACCATTTTCAGTAACATGCACATTAAATTCACACATTCATGAATAATATTTATTAAAATAATAAGCAAAACAGATCATATTTGCTGGGTCTGTAGGGAGTGGAGGCCTGTTCTTGCTCTTTGTAAATGATGCAATGTGTGGTTTGATGGAGGCCCTGTTCTCATGCACTTGGGCAAGAGCAGAACTGTAGGTCAGTGATTTAACTGTAGATAAAACTTTCAAATCTGTGGTGAGTGATTAGTTGGTATAAATTTGGGGTTTGTTGCCTTCTCTGATTTATGCTGAAGACGCAAATGAACTCTGTAATCAATCACATGAGTTCTTGGCAGCTGCAGAAAAGACTTTGAGAAGACAGGCCTTGGGTTTGGCACAAGGAAACTTCTGGGCGCAGTGTTGGTTATTAATAGCCTTGGCCAGCAGCCCCTACAGTGAGAGCTTTGGGACAGGGAATGTCAGGGAGACGGGCTGGCACCCCAGCCACCCCAGGCTGTCACTCTGCCAGGACACAGAGGTCTTGCAGGGACAACAGGAGAGGGGTGCTGGGGACCAGGGAATCTCAGACTGTCTTGGTGAAAGTCTTTACCCAGACTTGGTCTCTGGTCAGCCCTGCCTCAGTGTGATTAATGTGTGAAATGGGCAGTGTGTGTCCACTCCATGTTCAGAGGAGAGGTTGGGAGCCAGGTTTTAGATGCCAATATGCACAGGAGAAACTTGCTCCTGCATGTTTCCCTTGTGTATAAACAAACAGTTGCAGATGAGACAGGTGTTGCTTTATGTACATAAAGGACCAGGTATATAACTCTTGAGGGACATTTGTTCTTCCAGGATTGTTTTTTTGTTCTATCTTGCAGAAAATTGGAGAAGCCTGGTGGTTCTCTGGTTTATTTTGCAGAGACCTTTGTCCTATTTGCACAGTGCTAATGACCAAGGGCTGCTGGCTGACCTTTGGGAGATGTAGGTGCAACTTTGACTATAGCATATAAATTTTAAGTGTCAGCATTGTGTAAATAGAAAGACATCCTGAATATCACTGATGTGGCCTCACAGTATTACTTCCTGCAGGAGGGGGTCTGTTCTAAACTTTGTAGGGAAGTGAATGCCTGTACGAACTCTTCAGCCTGAGTCGGATGAAACAACAAAACTCATCCAAAGCAGCTGCTTGTACCTGGGTAGAATATGCAGCAGTGCTTTGGTCTTTCAGTGTGTTCTGTGGGGCATTTTTTAGTGACCAGGGCTCAGTGTCTTGGTAAGTAGTGGACAAAGCTCCTTGTCCTTATCTGCATGGATTATTAGAATAGTTAATGTTGGAAAAGACCTCCGAGAGAGTCCATCCAACCTCTGACGCAACACCAGTTAACTAAACCGTAGCACTAAGTTGTTTCGAGAACACTTCCAGGAATGGTGACCTCCCTGGACAGCCTGTGCCAGTGCCTTACAATCCTTTCAGTGAAAAAATGCTTCCTGATGTCCAACCTGAACCTCCACTGGCGTGGCCATTTCCTCTTGTTCAGTTGCTGGCTGCCTCGGAGAAGAGGTCAACTTCCAGGTGACTAAAACCCCCTTTCAGGGAGTTGTCAGATTACTGAGATAATGGCAGGTAAAAAACTCCAGACCTCACCATACTTACTGTTTCTTTTAATTTTTACTTTTAATTTAGCTGAATATTGAGCAGAACCCTTAAATGGTTGGTGAGCATTAATAAAAGACATCAAAGCCATAATCAGGACTTGGTCTTTTGTTTGAGAGTCCTACAAAATGGTGGTGCTGCAGGCCTGGGCTCTTGGTTTCACACAGTATAACATGATACGGTGTCAAGAGGAGGAGAAGGGGGAGGGAGCTTTCACCTACAGCCCTATTTGTAGCAAATGGGAAATAAGTCTTTGTTCTTGTTCATGTTCTATTGCTATATTTGTCCCTGTGAATGTGGGACACGAGCACAGTTTAATGATGGCCCAGTCTTTGTCTTGGGTGGAGAAGCATAGCTGTGATAACTCAGGTCCATTTGGGAAGGCAGCAGAGCTGTCTGAGTTTTTCCATCTTCCAAGTCATGAGCTGCAGGGAAGCTTCTGGCAGCCAAAGTGGTTTGCAGTGGAGAATTCCGCTCTAAGAGAAATTGTTCAGATTTTTAGATCATGAGTTGCTTGGAAAGGCAAAGCTGCTTGGTATGTGAACCTACATCATTTAGTTTGAGGAGAACTGTGTTGGGGCAGGCCTGGGCCTGGGCTGCTGCAGGGCCATCCTTTCTCACTACCTGTTTTCCTGCTTAACTGTCTGGTGCAGCAAGAAGTTGGTCTTCTAATTTCTGAGTACTAAGGATGCCCTGTCTCTTGGTTAATCCCTGCTCTTCATACAATATGACCTTGGTGGAACTCTCTGTCCTGGACAGTGGCTTTGTGTTCCCTCTCCCTGGCCAGCTCCCTCTGTATTTTTGTATTTGGCACTGGCTGTGGATGCCTGAATATATCAGCTTGGGTAGCTCATTCCTTGTGCCAGAGTTTCTGTAATGAGGAGACCTGAGTTGCTTTGTAGTGTTCTCTGAGCTATGCTGTGTCACCTTAATATATGAATGTACTTGAATGTCACCAGACTGTTCAATTATTTAAGCAGCAGTGGCCAAGATTTTATGTCATGGTGTGAGAAGCACCATGCAGGGTTAACTTCAACTTTCTAAATGTGCGAAGTAGTGACATACTTAACGTTTTCCTCTTTCAGAAATTAAATTTGAAAAGATAAGGGGTAATTGGTGGAGTCACGGTGGCCCATCCCAGCTGGGGGCTGGGTGCTATTTCTGGGTGGCACACACATGTAGGCAGCAGGGCTCCTTGGGGTGCTTCCAGGAGGCTCCCAAAGGAGATGTGTCACTGCTCATTCCTGCAGGGTCACCTAAGGAACCAGAGACTGCTGGCAGCTCTTCCTGTGCTGGAGGAAAAGGGTCATTGCCCCCAGCACAGCTCTTTTCATTCTACTCCCCTTTCTGTTCGCCCTCCCTCTCACATTTTTAACATGTTAGCAAGTTGTCAGCCGTGAGGCTAACGTGGTTGCTGTGCATTTATTCAAATGTCTTCTAGAAACCATCTTAAAGCAAAAGTGAATTTCTGCCAGGTATACCAGCTTGGAAAAGGCAAGTGTCTGTCTGAAAACTGAAGTTTTAGATTCAGCAGGTATGATGATGTGGCTGAAAAGGGTACAAGATACCTTAGTTTTATGACTTGCACAGAACCTCCCTCTGCCAGCTTGCAGTACTGAGGAAAATACTTTAATTGAGCAAAACATGTCAGTCTCTTGCTTTTTTCTCTCTCTTTTGTCTCCATTTGGATAGATTACAGCTCTTTATTGTCAGCTTCTGCTCAGGCTATCTAATGACTATCCATTTTGGTGTGCAGGGCTCTGAGGCCAGCTGCCACAGGCGCCTTCTGTCCCCAGGGACTGGTGTGCTGGCCGAGAGCCAGCACTCAGATCAGCCCTCCTGCTTTTTCTGCCTTAAATCCCAGGTCTGCATCATGTAAACAGCTGGAATTGGAGGAATAGCTGTCTCCCAATGAAGCTGAGGTTGGGAAAGCTGTTTCACTGTGACCTAGGTGTTTGTTCATGATTTCTAGAAAAAGTGAATTCTTGCTCCTCGTGTTCCTTTGTGTCACCTTTCATACTGGACTCACAGTATTTATTGCATCTCTTTTTATGTGTGACTGATTGGCTTCATGGTGGTGTTGGTAGAGTAATACTTCCCTACAAATTCCCTGTAGGAGTGCAGTTGTCTTGCTTCTAGCTATAATCATCCTGCTGTTACTAGGTTTATTGTTCTGACCTAGTAAAATTCCCCACTTGGTAAAATAAATGCCTTTTTTTTTCTTTTCCCCTAAATATGATTAGAAAATTCTGTTCTCAAGGAGTTGTGTGAATTAGTGTGGTGGCAGAATTCCTCTGTGGTTTCATTTAGTGAGGACAGAGGCCAAAGAAGCATTGCTGAGTTTCTGCTTTAATTACAGCCCAGGCATGTAATTTCTTGCACAAATTACGACTTTCTTATGAAATCTCTGCATGAACAAAGGAAGATGGGAGTCCCTGATGTGCACACACCACTAATGTTAATACTAATGCAGGGGAACAATTGTAACAGTGTCAGGTAACATCAGCTGTTAAATGGGGTCTTGGAGTATTAAGTGACCACAGAGGACAAATCTCAAGTTCTACTTTGTGTGCTTTGCCTTCTGTATTGTGACTCTTAGCTGTGTGAGTGGCAGGGCAGTCTGCCTGCTGCTGCAGGCAGCTCAGATGCCCTTTCCACATTTTTTGGACCCCATCCATGAGTAGCCTCAACTGGTTACCCCAGCAGAAAGTGCTGGAGTTTTTTGGCTGGGTTAATGAGGCTGTCAGAGGAGCATGGGAGCAAGGTAAGTGCAGGGCTTAAGGGGATGTGTGAGATGACTTGTAGTGGCACTAAGCTTCAGATTAGTTCACAGCTGCTTGTGAAACCACAGCCTTAGGCTAATAGAAGCTGATTTTGAAGAACTGTGCCCAGTTCAGAAAAATCTGCTTTGTTCCTCTGGCTTGAGAGCATTAAAAACTTCCAAATGTCATCTTAAAGGATCTGATTCACTATGTGTTAGAAAGTAGTTTAACTTTTGTAACTCTGTAGTTTAACTTGTAGCTGTGATGACTGGCAGCAGCTCAGGGTAATGGAGGCATGACAAGAATTCCTCAGTCTTTTTTGCTTGTGCCTGAGGTGTTGATTGCATCCCAACCAGAACCAGATTGTGCCATTCCTCAGAGAGAGATGGGGCTTTCCCACACCCTCACCCTAGTGTTACTGTCCCTTAAGTTTGTAAATTTTTAATGTGAGGTTACTTTTTGGTATGTATCAAATTTTAGATAAAAAACTTTGTTGCATACTGTACACAGACCTTGTGATTAAACAGCATTTTTTTCTTCTTAAGTAATTCTGGTGTATTTGTGGAAGAATTTTTATAATGTGGTGTCTTCTATGTACTTGTCTCTCACTTTTTCCATTACCTAGGTTCGTTATGGGAATTCAGTGATAACAAGTTCCCAAAAGTGATGTTCATCTCAAAATTTATGTGCAACTTGGCTGCTTAAGGCTTGCAGACCTTTTACATTTTGGATCATATTTTCACATCTAACGTCTGTATACCAGAAGTGTCCTGCAGTTTGTCACTCTCAAAAGCTCAAAGCTGAAAACTGAGGTCCTTTGCTTGCTGTGGCTCTTTCTGTGCTCTGTTGGGTAGGGAGACCCAGGGGATGGGAGCTGTGGGTTTGCAGTCACTTTTTCTGCCTGCTAAACCCCCCAAACTTATGAAAGAGTTACAGTACTTTGGAAGTGAGGCATGCAGTGCCCTCTGTGGACACAAAGAATCTGGGAATATGAAGTAAGCTGATGAACTGTAAAATGGAAAATGCTGCTGGGTTCCTCCAGGGTGGGTTCTGGTGGGAGGCCGATAGAGCCTCACCAATCAATGAGCAACTGCTGCTGCAGCAGCAGAGGAAAGCGTGGCATTTCTTGTAGAAATCCAAGCAATATCATGTGTCCCTGTGCTTATATATATTAATATCCTACCTTTGACTAGGTGGTTCAAGGCTCCTCCAGCAGAGCTCGGCCGGCCGACCAACCAGCGATGGTTTAAGGCCAGCTCTCACCCTGATGAATGGCCGTAAGCGCTGCGCTGGGAGCCAGAGGCGGCAGCAGCACAATGCAGCACCAAGGAGCTATTGTGGGCACGGATGAGACTATAATAGACTGGGGAGAGAGAGTGCACTTCGAGGTTAATGCGGCCATGGCTGGGCAAAGCCGGCTTCTCTCTGCAGAACCATCTGCTGCCCTAACAAAGAGCCGCAGCCGGAGGCGCATCCCTCCCTCGGGCGCTGCCCGTGGCTCCGGGGCAGCGCCGCCCGTGCAGCCGGGATTGGCTGGGCACTGCTGCAGTGGGGACGCAGCCCGGGCGCTCGGCATCGCTGCTCAGCCTCGCTGCTCGCCTGGGCTGCCGCGGGGATGAGCCGGAACGCGCGGCTCAGTGGGCAGCTCTGAGAAGCTCCTCTCGGAGAGGTTCATCTTTAGCTTTCCTCCTGAGCGCGGCATCTCGGCTTCTCTGTCCAAGCCTCCAAAGCGCAGCGTCTCGGCTTCTCCGTGCCAGGGGGCTTGTGCTTTGTCTGTTGCCATCAGATTTCTGAGGCTCTGGTACAATGAGCTGCTTGTCAGGCCAGGCACGACTGCAGTAGCAGCAATTTCAAAAGGCAGGAAGCATCCGCAGGAGCGGTCTGTAAAGAATCTGAGCCGGTGGAGTCGCTGGGTTGAACCTCCCGCTGGCTGCCGTGCCGATTCCCGTCTTGGGGGTGCTTGGTAGTGCAGTCACATCATCCTTGGCAGCGGGCAGCTCCTGAGAGCTCAGGGTTTCCCTGCCTGGGATGCTCGCTGGAGCAGCAATGCTGCAGACCCTGTGGCATTTTCTGTCTAGCTTCCTTCCCAGGGCCATATGCCAAGGTCCTGCAGATGAAAAAGAGGATGAGGCCAGAAACACCACCCCACTTCCAGGCCCCGGGGAGAAAGGGCCAAAGGTGTTGGGGAAGACACAGGACAGAGGGACTGATCCCACTGAAAGGAGACCAACTATCCTACTGGTGGTTGGACCCGCAGAGCATTTTCCAAAGGTAATGGGATATCCAGGGGCCTGAGGAGGGGTTGGTGCACATGACAGTGGAGTGTGTGGTCTGCTGGGAGAAGGGGCATTGCAGGTGGAGTGTGTGAGTGGCTGTGTGTGTGAATTTGGGGAGGGGGGAGAGGAACAGGAGAAGGGAGCAGGGTCTAACGGGTGTGCTTGCTAGAAAGGAAGGGGGCGGGGGGCAGGGGAGTGACTGAAGAAAGGAGGCAATCTAACCTTCCACACATGATGTTCAAAGTGTGGAAGAAAAATGCTGTTTAGGGCAGGGGGGCATGTGGGGGCCTCC
>WBMY01014897.1:67612-95395 GCA_013397315.1 Donacobius atricapilla | reverse complement strand
ATGTGGGGGCCTCCAGGGTTCCTGGGCAACTTGTAAAAAGCATGACTGAGGGGACGGGGAATGATAATGCAGGTAGGTTAGTGGTGAGTCCCACCCCTGCACCAGAGACCGGCAAAGAATCAAATGCATCCTAAAATGTTCTGGAGTCAGTCTCTGGTAATTTGGCAAGCCCTTGGTAAAACTTGCATGTTTTGAGCAAATGAGTAACTGGCTGTATTATTTGAATGGCAGAGCCCGGAAGAGAATAAAGTCGGTCCCTGGGGAGCGGGTGGCANGGTGGCAGAAGGGAGAGACTAAAATCTGCGTGAGGATGGGAAGTTCCCAGGGGGTGGGAGAGTGGGGAGGTGGTGGGGGCGCACAGTTGGCAGAGAATAAATGGTGAGGCTTTGTCTGGGGGTAGGTGAACAAAAGCTGCTTAGTTTAGTGCCGGAGCTTCCAGCACAGGGCTGACCGAATGCAGTTCTGGCTATTTAATGGAGGGAGTGCTGTCTGCCTCCCCTGAGGATGGTGCAGTCAGCTCTGACTACATGTGGTTTAAAACCAAGGGTGTGACCTGGGATTAGGGAGAAAGGAGTTGGGCATAAGGCCTGTGAAGGGTGGGAGGTGGGGAATGATACTGGAGGGCTGCAGCAAGGATAGGGGTGTGTGACTTTCAGGATCCAGCATATTTGACCGGGAATTGGGTATGGTTGTTGCTGTGAGCTTTCTCTTTAAAATGAGGGATGAACAGGTTTAAATTGTAGAGCGGATTATTATCTGTTCTGCAGCTGTTTTGAATGGAAACAAGCAGGGCAGCATTTCACATTCTGGGGAGCAGAAGCCACTCCCTGCTTGAATCAAACTGAAAAATCTGCAGGGACTTTTGCCTTCATCTCTGTGCTTAGCAGTTAGCACTGTGCATCCCCTTCCAAAAAAGGAGCATGCGCATTTTGAGGAGGACTTTGGTGCACAGAGGTTGAAGAAGGACAGAGGCTCAGAACTGAAGGAAGTGGTGACGAAAGCCTTGGAATTATAGGGCTGAAAATCTCTGGTGTCTTCCAGAGAACAATGGTCTCTCAGTCAGGGAGAGTCCATCTGTTCACACCTGGAAATAAGGCTTTCTCTGAAAGCTGATACCAATCTCCTCTTTCCTGTGTGACCCTGGGAAGTTCTGCTGCATAGGAACCGTAGCATTGGCTAATGGAGAAATACCTAGAGGATAAGGATGTGGTAAAATGGAGTTATTGCATCTTAGGAAGTAACTGCCCATCTGCCAGGAGGTTGTGACCGTGTAATTTTAGCTTGCCCTGATTGTAAAGTAAAACACAGTGTAAAGCTCTTTTGTTGAGGATTATGCAGATAGGTTTCACCTTGCAATTCTGGCTGGCTTATGCTTCATCCAGCCCATGGCTCAGCTGACGGACAGTAACTTGTTAAGATGCAATGACTTGTTTGTGCTTGATCAGATATCAGTGTTCCAATTGCCTGTCTGAAGGAGAAGTGTTGGGAAAAGTCTCGTACAGCCTTAGGGATAGATAATAAACCACTGTGAGCAGTGTTATTTGGTGTTAATAGAAAATGTGGGGGCTTTTGTTCTCTGCCACTTGCTGGCTGTGACCTTGGGAGCAGTCTCTTGACTGATAGGCCACTTCATTTTGTAAAAACACCTGTTACTACTTTTCTTCTAAAAACACAAAAAATATCACACCTGGTACTGCAGTTTCTGTAAGGAATTGATGTGTGTCGATAAACTTGACTAGAGAGGCTTCCTGACCTTGGCTCTTCAATCTTCATTTGTCATTGCTATGTTCCTCCTCAGATGTTTGCCTGTTTAAAGCTGTTTCAACATGAGGCTGTTTTTGCAAAGATGTGGAGAAAATACTGATTGCAAATGTGTTATGTTGGCCCTGGATCTGTGTACACAGGAAACAGGCATGATCTGCCCCTGATGTCACCATCTGGACTTGTAACTTTGGATCCGTGTGTTGTCGGTGGAACAGGTCACCTTTCCTGGTTACCTTTATGTGAAATACCACATAGTGCTTTCTGCTGTGCCTGGTCTCTTATTCTTCCCCTGGCAAAGCCTTGGCTGGTTGCAGCTCTTTACTCTGCTGGGGTCTCTTCAATCATTAACTCCCCTCCTTCATACACTGTACACTCTCTGTGCTTTGTGAGGACTTTCTGTACTGTCCAATTAATTATAAGCTAGTTTCCAGAAATTAAAAAAAGACCAAGTCAGCAGAACCCAGTGAAACCTTCTAGCAATAGGGTTGGAGCCCAGAAAGCTGTTTTGCCTCTGAAGGAGGATGTTATGTGACTGTGACGCTTGCTGCTACTTGATATTTTTAGAGCCTTTTTTTTTAGCAAAGTAAATTCAAAATTAAACAGCATACTTTCCTGCTCCTTGTATGGCTGCATCTTTCCATCCCTTGGGAGGTACATTCTGGAGGTGATGTAGTAAACCAGTGATGAAGCAGATGCCTAGAAGAGTACAAATGACTTGGAAAGGTTAGCAGGGATGGCAGGGTATGGAAACTGGCAACTCATGCAGCATTTAAAAGAACAAAATCGTATAAATAAAATGAAAATTAGTTTGCTAAAGGGAGAAAGAGCTGGGTTTGCCTTCCTTCATGGCTTACTTTTCATGTCATCAAGGAAGCTGCAGAGGGTATTAGCCAGGCTGGCTCCACATGGCCCAGAAATGTGTAGTTTCAGTGGCGGAATTGGTGGATGGAAATATCAGGGAAGAGTGACTTCATTTGAGCTCTGTGCCCTGTCCTTGGTTTGATCAGGAATAGACAGTGCTAATGAGGGATGTACTGTCTGTAGCTGGTGCCTGAAGCCCTGGGCTGAGTGTGCTGCTGCCCGCAGGGGCTGGGGCAGTGGGACTGGCTCTGTGTGTGCTGAGGTGTGTGCAGTGACCCCACACCAGTGTCCCAGCAGCACTGATCCCTGCAGCTTTGGAGAGCTGCCTGGCTCTTGAGTATTTCCAGCTTTACCAGGATCTTCTAGCTGAAATACAAAAACTTCTTAATACTTGTTTAAGTTCCCTTTGTCATTATAACCTGAATTGCTGGTATAAACTTCATTTGTAATCTGTCTCTCCTTCTTAGCTCACTGTCCTGTAATTAATACCCTGCTTAAAATCAGCTTTAACCTCATTAGCTTTCTCCTTTCCTCTGACGTAGGTAGTAGAGCTTTTTTTCCTAAAATGTGCCGATTTTGCCTTTTGTCTCTAGCTGCCAACTCCAAACAGAGTTTCTTAGGAAAATCTGCATCATGTTGGCATAGCAACTGAGCTGCCAAGCAGCTATAATAGTGATGCTTGGCAACTCGTGGGAAGGACTACGGAGGATCTTAAAGCTTTGTGAAGCAAATCTGAGTTAGATTTGTTCACTTGCTACCTGTTGCTGGGGGTACCCGCTCTGCTCCCCTCGGTGGGGGCGTTGGGTGTTGGGCAGTGGGGTGTGGGTGTCAGTAGGGTGCTGCTTGCAGTGAGACTGGGCTGGGTGGGAAGGCTGGGGTGTGCTGTGGGCACGGCACGCATGCAGTGAGCTGCTGCAGCTGATCTTTAAGAGGATCTGGAGCCCCTGAGAAGATCTGTTTTCATGCAGAGACGTCAGCAGGGAGTAGGTTAAGCCCGGTTAGGTAACCTGGCCATGGTGCCATGGTAGTTGAGGTGCCCCAGGAAGGGCACAGGACACCGTTGTAGGTCACGACTCCCAAGGGTACTGAGTTGCTGTGAGTCGTGATCTCTTAAGCTTTTAAAAAAATAAAAAATCCTTGAAATTAAGCCACAGATTAAATATTCCCAGTTTGCATGATTGACATGAAGCTCCATGAACAGCTCATTACAGACCTTGGCTTTGCTTTAGCGAACAAAATACCACGGTAAAGATGTACAGGCACCCTGTGCATGAGGGCCCGAGGAGGGGAGTGCTGGTTGGACTTTGCTCTGCCAGGCAGGCTGTTCAAACACAACAAACACTAGAAAATGTTGCTGTGTCCGCAGCAGTGGGGAAGGCTGTTTTCCTGGCTGGCTTGAACCAGTTCAGCAAACACACTTTGTTACTTCTAGTGCAGACAGGATTACAGTGTTTGGGTTATTGGCTATGGCTTTTGCATCTTCCCTGCGTGATAGCTTCTCTATGATTAATACCAAGACTATAACTTCATTTAAAATTCGTGTTAGCAGTCAGTGATTCTCTCCTGAACAGCATGGTTGCCCGCTGCACATTGGTACTCTCTCTGGAGAGCTAGGTGTTACCCCGTACCTCAAACTCCACCGAATGCTCAGAAAGCTGTAATTATACCTGCATTGAATGATGCTTGTGCCACACTCCCTCCAGCCTGGCTTGCTCCTAATAAGAGCTCAGGAACTCGCTTACAAAGCAGTTAAACTGTCAGGGGTAGAAACTGGAAAATGTTGTTCTGCCCGGGACACTTCTCATAGTACATATCTGACTGCAATGTTTAATTGGAGTCAGAAGAGGATGAAAAATATTAAGCTGGTGTGACTGCTGTGTGGCTGCTTAGCTAGGAGGCTTAGAAGCAGCTGGGGCTGTTTTGATTTGGATGCCCTTGATTTGGGTGATTTTCTCTGTATTTGGCTCAATGACAAACCTCCACAGGCTTTATTGCTGCTGTGTTGGTAACTCTGGAGTGCTACGGAGGGGAGAGATCTTTGTGTGCAGGGGTTGTCTGCTCTTAGCTGACACAAGTGGTTTTGAGAGAACTTGCAACCAAAGCCAGTCAACTCTGGCATAGCAAAATAACCTTGTAAAAGTGGAAAACTATTGCTTAAGCTGGCTATCCTAAACGTGTATTAATGCAGTAAGTGGCTGGCATCCTGTTCTTACTGCACTTTAAAAAAAATCATTTTTGGGAAGACAGTGATAGTCCTCCTGTGTTACATGATGGGAGAGCTTGTGATCAGGACTGGTGCTCGCTGTGCTGCCTGTGTAAATCCCCACAGAGGTAAGAGCAGGCTCAGAAAAGGATTGATCGCATGTCAGGCACAGCAAGCGAGTGTCCTGGCCCTTGGCCAAAGCGTCTTGGGTTGAGCCACCCAGTAAGAGTTAACTGGCAGCGAGTGTGATGTAAGGATCAGTGTTTAATGGGAGCCAGGTGTTGAGCAACGGGAGGCAGCACACGTGTCTCCTTCGTATCAGCTGGGTGGGACTGAACAGCCCCGGCTTCCCTTTTAAGTAGAAGGGCAGGGCTTGTACAGCCAATCCCGCTGGAGCCGGCTCACTCACAGGCATGTGTCATGAGACTTGCTGGCATTTCCTTTCCACTAGGTACTGAAATTAGCTCAGGGGAATCACTCAGTTTTACTTCCCTTCCTTGCCGGTCGGACTGAGCAGGGCAGCTGAGTGTTAGGCTCAGAAAGATGCTCTGCCTCTGTCTGTACGTGCCGGTGTTTGGGGAGAGGCAGACGGAGTTTGAGTACTTTGAGTCGAAGGGGCTGCCGGCCGAACTCAAATCCATCTTCCGACTCAGCCTCTTCATTCCTTCCCAGGAATTCTCCACCTACCGCCAGTGGAAGCAGGTATGGCCCTGAGAGAGGAATGAAAGGGAGGGGTGGTGTCTAATACCTTTAGTGGCTCTCTTGAGAGGGGGAGAAGTTCGTGATGGCCCTGTTGTATTAACTGAGTGAAGCTTGGAAACGCTTCTCGTGCCCCTTGGCAGGGATTGCTGAACCGGCATGGAGTGAACTCTTTTCTTTTTGAGTCTTTTGTTTTGAACTGGGTGAGGTCTTGGTGCCTGTAAGACTGTTTAAAGCAGTTGATGTGAGTTAAATAGAAAAAAACGGGTTTTCCAAACTTTGGAGTCTTCTGCTTCTGTGGGTCTGCTCAGATACAGCGTTTCACATCCTCTTCCTCCTTACATCCTTGCACATGCCTCCTTCTGACAGCAGGGCTGTAATGTAGAGTCAGCTGAAGCTGGTGAAGGTGAGCAGGTTTGTACTGTGAGCAGGAGAGCAGCTCTGTGTGTGTGACTCAGCCAGGGTGGGTGGGCTGAGCTGGGGAATGTTATGCAAGAACCTTTTGCTTTGCTGGGAAGGGATATGGACTAAATCCATGGAGTTCTCCATCCTGATGTGTCACAGCTCTTGGTTTCAGCCTGCTGCTACTTTTTTTTTTCATGATCAGGCTATCAAGAGCCTAGAGAGCTGATTATTGATCAGCCAAGCAGGGGAGGCTTTTTACACCTCTGCAGGGACATGGACAGCAGGCTGGAAGGTGTGTGGGTTCCCACAGTGTGCTGCAGGGACTGTGCCTGCAGGTGACTACAGGATGGAACTTCTGCAGCCAAAATTGCTGTTAATGGCCAGATTCCATGTTTGCTGTTGAAAGTCAAGAGGTGCAGGCAGATATTTGTTCACACCTCCAGGGAAGATGCTGGGAGCTTGGCTTTCTCACCCCTCACACGTGTGCCGTGGGTTACTGTTAGGCAGGCAGTGTTTCTGTGCTGTGATTGTGGGGGAGGAAGGTGAACAGGGCAAAGCTTTTATTGCCTGCGGTCTCTGATCACTCTGGGTGCATTTCTGCAGTTGTCAGGGTGTGCTGAGAGAGAGGGAGCAGTTGCACAGTCACATCTCTCTTACAGTGCCTCCGAATTATTAATGCCTGTCAACTGGCTGGGGGCTGCCAGTGAGAGGGAAGCCCTGATTCAGCTGTTCAAGCCCAGTGTGCTGACAGGAGAGGGGTGTTGGTCTATATTTAGCCTACAAGTTGAATGTGAGGTCGTATCTGAACTTAACAACGGTCATATGATCAATGGCAGGTTAGGAATAGTAGGCATACCTTGGAGGTCAGGGCAGCTGGGACAGCACTTTCTTATTTAAGGTTCATAAAGTGATTAGGAATAATCCTCATAGCATTAGGGCTAAAGAGACAGGGCTTGGTGAGTGAGAGAGCATTTCAATAGCGAATTATTTAGTACTGAAGTAATTCAAAATGACATTGAAACAAAGACAGCTTATGAAGGGGACTGGTGGTCATAGACTGAGGACATATCACAGTGAGTTTAGGCTTGCCTAATACCTTTAAGCCTAAATATTGAACAAGATGCTGGTGAACAGAGGGTTAACTCAGTGTTTCTTCTCAGTTCAAAGCTTTTTTAACAACCCATCTGCTGTTAACATAAATGTCACAAGAATTAAAACAAAACTTTGGGTGATGCACTAGACTGAATCATACCTCATTGAATGTTGCTTACTGATTCATGTTGGAAAAGACTTAAAGGCTGTCAAAAGCAAGTGACTGAACCAGAAGGGGGATAGGAACTCCCTGAGCCACATTCTTGCATTCTGGAGGTCACCTCGCCTGTCAAGATGCCCAATTATGCCCTCAGAGAGGACAGTCCATGGGCTATTGCCTCAGTGAGTTGCAGTGAGTTAATTAGTCATTTACCTTGTCCTAGATGTCTGGCACAGTTTAATCTTGATTTTAGCTTTGTCCTACTAAGAACCTATTCTTGCTCCATACTCATCTCATGGCAACTTGTGTAATTAAAGCACATAGCTTCAAGGTGCCTAAACCAGTTCACAAAGGTTTTTATCTTTGACTATGCTCACTAGAGCTAGACTGGAGTTTGCTGGTTGGAGTTAGTTACTGCCAGAGGGAGCTTACATCTCTAAGGATTTTAGTAGGCACAGAATTCCTTCTCCTGTTCAGTTTTATTTTATTACCTCAGGTTTTGTGCTTCACTTTTTATGCAAATCTGTTGACTCATACTTAGTTCAAGAACCTTCACAAGGACTTTGCAAGGTGTTAATCAAGATACAGTCCTGAGGTTAGACACATGACACTCGCAGAATATCCCTGATAAAAACATGAGGCATTCCATATGTGTAATGGACTTTGGGAAACAGTTGGAATCAGGTGACATTTTTATGGTACTGCATTGCTGAGCTCTCTTTGAAGAATTACAATTCTGTCATTTACCTTTTGGAGAAAAAGTTGTGTGGGAAGTGTTTTTTAAATATGGTAGAAGGAGGGATAGATCTGTCTGAATGAACAAAGGAACTGACAGTTCTTGGTTGTTTTCTGAACAGAAAATTGTGAAGGCTGGAGACAAAGACCTGGATGGACAGCTGGATTTTGAGGAATTTGTTCACTATCTCCAAGACCATGAAAAGAAGCTGAGACTGGTTTTCAAGAGTTTAGATAAAAAGAATGATGGTAAGCAGCTTTCTCATGCTCAGGGCTGGACTGGTGTGTGTGTTAGCCTGTGGTATGTATCCTTGAGCTCACTGGCTTATCTTTGCAGGCCGCATCGATGCCCAGGAGATTGTCCAGTCTCTCCGGGACCTGGGAGTCAAGATCTCTGAACAGCAGGCTGAGAAGATACTGAAGAGGTGAAGATTCCTCTGGTTTTTCTGTTTTATGTCGAGGGAGCTAGAAAGAAATATAGGGACATGGAACCTGTCTCTTTTTCCTCTGTTTGCACTTTCCAGAGACTTTGGTTCCTCCCTTTTTTCCTATTACTTTCCATTTTGATTTTTCCCTGTGAATTGACATACAATTATAAAATCATAATGCTTTATTGAGAGTTACTGTCAGAGTCTCTCTCTGTTGAAGGGAAGTGCTTGCACCTAAGCTGATTTGCATCCCTGTCTGATTGTCCTGCTGCCCTGAGCTTGCTGCTTTGGAGAGGGACTGTGCAGTTGCTCTTTGGAAATGCTGAGTGCTTTATGCATGTGGCACTAACATGTTAACAACCACTTATTTGTGCTATTTTTTTCCTCTTTCTTTTCCTCTGCTACCTTCCCTCTGTCTGTTTGCCTGTGTGTCAGAATAAGGACGGGACACTTCTGGGGTCCTGTCACCTAGTAAGTATTATTTTCCCTTCAGTGTCAGTTATGTCCCTGAATTTGGTAGGAGGGGTTGCAAATACTGTTGTGGGCTGGTTAGAAGGGAGAGAAAGGGGAGGAAAGAGAGAGCCCACTTCTACCTTGGCTTTGTTTGGTGAACAGAAGATTTCCTAGCTTTGTCTCGTGTCTCTTCAGAAGTCTTTTAGTAGTTGCTTTGCAAAGCTCTTTTTGGTGTAGGCCTGGATAATCAAAGGGAAGGGGGGGAAGAATTTGTCACTCAGTGGGAGTCTGTACTCACCTGATGATCAATCTTTTTAGCATGGATAAAAATGGGACAATGACAATTGATTGGAATGAGTGGAGAGACTATCACCTGCTGCACCCCGTGGAGAACATTCCTGAAATCATCCTGTACTGGAAGCACTCCACGGTAAGAAATAGCTCCCCTACTACAGGTCGCAGTCTTTGCCCAGCTTCTTGGTCCAAGTCCTGGCCTCCAGGAGCTGCTATCAGCAGTCCTTATCTTTCTCTTCACGGTTCATAGCTTCCCTGTAGCCCTGGAAGCTCAATTGCTTCCTCTCCTCTGCTGTAATCTTGCCACATATCACTGTCCCAGCTGCTGGCACAGATGATGACGACTGCAGCCCTGCAGGGAGATGAGGGTGTTCTCCTGGTGTGCACTTCCAGGAGCTCCTGCCAGTGGCCAGCCCCAGCTGGTTCAGGACCTGTTAAAACTAGAATCTGATTCCACAGGCAGCCATCCTTCCTAGAGTTATCTGTACATGAATAGTATGAAATGAGATTAACTGGCTGTGAGCCTGGAAGGTTCTGGAGAGGTCCAGCTTTTTTGTCATGCTACTGCCTGCACTTGGTCAGTTTGTTCTTAAATACAACCCACGGTATTTTGACGTAGACAAATGTTCAGCAGTTGCCAGGTTCTTGGAGAGAAATCTTGACAGTTTCCCCTGTGACATGTTCTAGCAGTGGCAGCTCCTGTGGCCAGGCACAGCAGTTAGTGGTGTAGACAAGCTGCTGGCTTGGAATAAGCAGATCCTGTACTTCAGCGCTTGGCACTAATAGAGAGCAGTAAAACTTTGACAAGATGGTAAAGCATTTCTTAACACCTTGTACTTTTGCAGATCTTCGATGTAGGAGAGAATTTGACTGTCCCTGATGAGTTCACAGTGGAAGAGAGGCAGACAGGGATGTGGTGGAGACATCTGGTTGCAGGTGGAGGTGCAGGTGCCGTGTCCAGAACCTGCACAGCTCCCTTGGACCGTTTGAAAGTGCTCATGCAGGTATGATGGAGCAGTTCCAGTTTGTTTAAATACCTGAGCAGAGTCCTTCAATATTTATGGTTACCTGGGAGGTGATAATGTTCATCAACACAGTAAAGCACTCTGGCCAGTGTTAATCTCGTTGTTCTTTTATTGCTATTTTTAAAAGCATTTTGAGTTATTTAAGTGATCAAAGTAATATAAAAAGTTACTATTCATTGACTAGAGAAAGTACAGAGAATCTTTTTGGAGGTAGACATGTCAAAATTGTCAGTAGTAAGACAATTTAATGGAAAACTTGGGTTTTGGTGAAACAGGTTAGGATCCTGTGTTCTTTTGAGAGACCTTGAGGCCATGAGAGTTGAAGTGAATGTGGTGGTCAGTTGGCAGAGCTTGTATACAGTATTAAAAGCATTAGAAAGGAGTTGGAAAATTTTGATTTTAGCCTGTTTTGTCACTGCACCTGCTCTTGAACCGGCTGAGAAGTTGCTGGGCAGTTGATCCCATGCTAGGTATGGGGAAAAACCAAGACAGGTGCCTATTTAACCTTTCCTCTCATTCCAGAGGGGGATATTGATTAGATTGATTAGTTAACGCTAGACTTGGCAAAAAAGAAAAGAAGCTTGCTTTCCTATTGTAAAAGTTATCTGGAAGGGATTAAAGCCTTGGCAAATCTCTGGGTAAATAAAAAAGCGCCCTTTTGTCCCTGGATTACAGAAAAACGTTGCACTGTCGTAATGGGGACTGGAACTAATCCAGGCTTGTCCCTCTCCCCCAGGTTCACGCCTCCCGCAGTAACAACATGTGCATCATCGGTGGCTTCACTCAGATGATCCGGGAGGGTGGCCCAAGGTCGCTGTGGAGAGGCAACGGCATCAATGTGCTGAAGATTGCGCCCGAGTCAGCCATCAAGTTCATGGCCTATGAGCAGGTGAGGGCACAGACAGCTGTGTCTGCAGGACAAGCTGAAAGGAAAATGATGGCCGAGATAAGTCGTGGAGCTTCAATGTCTGTCGATTTTGGCTTCTGCAGATCAAGCGGTTCATTGGTACTGACCAAGAGATGCTGAGGATCCATGAGCGGCTCTTGGCTGGTTCTCTGGCTGGGGCCATTGCACAGAGCAGCATCTACCCCATGGAGGTGAGGCAGGGCTGGGAGTCCGGCCCAGGAGGGCTCAGGGGTAGGGGCAGGGAAGGGAAGATGTGGGTAGAGCACCAGCACGGTGATATTTAATGAATGAGTTCTCAGAGGTGGTACCGAGCAGTACTGCTTGCAGGACACTTGCTGTAGTCCTGACAGTCGTGCTCCTAAGAATGATTTTATCTGTACATTGCTCTCCTGCTGATTCTCCTGTAGGCCTTCATGCTATTTGTTCTTATCTTCTAGGTTCTGAAAACACGGATGGCTCTAAGGAAGACAGGACAATATTCAGGCATGTTGGATTGTGCCAAAAACATCCTTGCAAAGGAAGGAATGGCTGCCTTCTACAAAGGCTACATCCCCAACATGTTGGGAATCATTCCATATGCTGGTATTGACCTGGCAGTCTATGAGGTATGAAGTTTTTAACCTATTGTTAGGTTAAGCCTAACAATTATTATATTATGTTTTATTTTATAGTTAACCTATTGTAGGGCCGTGCTGCTTGTGTGGCCTTATCACTGTCAGACCTATAAGTCACGACAGGAGTTTAAGTAATTTATCAAAGCTTTCTTGAACAGCCTTATGGGGCACAAATGTATTTTTCTACCCAAAAATGGCTTAAAAGATAATCCAATAGGATGATTCTAGTTCATAAACCATAGTCAGCATCATGCATGGTCCCTTGTTTCTTTTCTTCATGAGAAAATTGCAACAGAAAATCAAAGGAGGGATTTTCCTCAAGTACTACAGCATCAGCAGCTCAAAAAGATTTGAGAAGCCCTGTGCTTCTGGCTGAACTTCCCTGGAACTTTTCTGGGCCCTTACTCTAGATCTTTCATGAAATGTGATACTCCTTTGCTTGCCTCTTCCCTGCTAACATGTTGGGCTTGTTCCTTCCAGACTCTAAAAAATACCTGGTTGCAACGCTACGCTGTCAACAGTGCTGACCCTGGGGTCTTTGTTCTGCTGGCCTGTGGCACCATCTCCAGCACCTGTGGACAGCTGGCCAGTTACCCTCTGGCCCTTGTGCGGACACGCATGCAGGCCCAAGGTGAGAACTTTTGGAACAGTGGGAACTCCTGCCTTTGTTTTTGAGCAAGGCTAAAGGTTCTCTAGTGTAAACATTGCAACAACAGCCTCAGCTGGCCCACGCAGCTGAGGCATGGGCTGTTTGTGATGCTGCAAGGGGACAGTGGACTTCGTGTTCCCCTTCTAACCTCTGTGGCCAAGGACCCCAGGACAGAGGTTCTGTTTTGCTCAGATCAGCAGTTCTGGGCTGAGGGCATCTGCAGAGCAGTTTGAGAAATAACATGCAGTGTGGAGCATGGAATGGGTAGCTGATAAGTTAAGGCTGTCCCCCACAAAGCACCTTTGCTCTGGGAATATCTGAAAGCACATGGATCAGAACTGCTCTTGGAAACAAGTGTTTTCACCACATAGGCTGCATTATTTATTGTGGCTTTCCCTGTTGCAGCTTCAGTGGAGGGTGCTCCTGAAGTGACCATGAGGGGACTGTTCAAACACATTCTGAAGACAGAGGGAGCATTTGGCCTTTACCGGGGTCTGGCGCCCAACTTTATGAAGGTGATCCCAGCTGTGAGCATCAGCTACGTGGTGTATGAAAACTTGAAGATGACTCTGGGCGTGGACTCGCGGTGACCAGGAGATGCTGAGGACTTGGAACTCTGAAATCTTGGGATGCAGTCCCAAGACATATAAGCCATCTCTCATTCTGTGAATGTGTCGACACTAAGCTGACTAAGCAAAGCTGTGAAATCTCAGATTGTGAGTCAGTAAGGAAGGGGGAGGAGAGGATCTGGTGTGCTTTGCCATCTTGCTACTCAGAACTCCACATAAACCATCATGGGGTCCTTTTTGTTGGGCCTTTTGAGAGACCAGGAGATGAACTCCTGGGAGATTTTAAGGCCGGAGTTGCTGAGGTCAGTTCCCAGCAGTATGACAGAGTAGCAAAAATTTGGGTTACAGGTCTGCTCTCAGCATGTTGCCTGTACGGAGCTGTTTGCCTACAGATGAGCACCTTCTGACTTGCTGAAAGAGCTTCTTTTTCCATTCAGAAAGCTGCTTTTTCCATTCAGTTGTTTAACTTCCTACCCATTGTTTAAATTTGTACAAACCTTGTGTAGGAGCTGCTGCCACACCAGGCTTGTTATGTTTACAAATATTCCTTTGGGTGGGAGACATTCATGTTCTGCTTCCAAGAATTGACATGAAATGTAATTTTGATCTGTACTGGTTTGGAGGGCTGGTGGGCAGTGGTTTATCCAGCCAGGCTGAAAGTTACTTAAGCCAGCCTGATGAAGAATTAGGATTATTTATTTTTTATAGGTTTAAGTGTGTCTCATAAACCCACTAACAGGATGCACTTACTAACAGAAGCAGCAGACTAGAGCCTGCATGCCTGTATCCTCTGCATGCCGGGATTGGCTTGTCTTATTCTCTGCAGGGGCTTGGAAAGGGGAAGGCAGGAGAGCCCTGGGCTGCCCGGCACTGTGATGCATGGCTTTAGTGAACAAAGACAAAATAACTCACAGCTCCTGTGCAGCTGTGCTCCCAGCACGGCATGAGAGCCCCTGTGCAGCGTTGCATGGACCTCTGAATTCCATCCTAACTGGTGCCAAGGAGAGCTCGTGAACCTTTTCCAAGCCCCGTGCCTATGCTGCTATCTTATCTCTTTAGACCTCTTGGTAGATCCATGTTCAGGTTTCCATTGGAGTGTCTGCTGTGGGAAGGGGTGTTAGGGAGAGGGGCTGGCTGTCACTGGGAGAGGTGAGCTTTCAGTCCTGAAGACATGCTTGCTTGTCTTTCAAAGGGTGCTTTTCATAAGGCTTAGGGAAAGAGATGGCTTTAAAATTTCTCTGATAGCATTATGGGCTGCTTTAGTTAATAGGATCCAGCTTCTGAGGCCTGGGAGATCCTCACCCAACTTTTCATGTTGGATAAAATGGACCAGCGTTGCATTCCACTGTTTTACTGCTTAAAGCATATTTATTTTGTATTTATTTGAACAGAGTTATGTCACACTATTTTTATAGGTTTGTTTAAATATTGTTACTGTGCTTGTATTTCTTCTTTAAAAAGTTCTCTATTAGTTCTTTTACGTCACACAGCTGAGTCGTGGGGAGAGATGCTAAAGTCACTCGTGTACCTGCCCTCTGGGGCTTGAACTGCCTTTCCCACGTCTGGGTTTGTTGCTGGAGGACCTCAGCCCAGAGAAATTCTGTAGCAAGAAGCCATAGGAGAGAAGGGAGCAGATGAGGAAGCAGAACCTTGGGGAGAGGGTGCACTGTGAGGCTTGCCTTAGCTTGGAATCGCCTCTGTGCACAGCAGAAAGGCTTTGGGTGGGTGGCTGGAGTTGGGAAGTGGAAGGTCTGTGGATGTTGGATGTCACAACAGCTAATTAAGAATGCTTGGGGAATTTTTAGGTAAGGGGGGAAGAGAGAAATCTCAGGGACTAAAGACAATACACATTTCCAGAGAGATGGAAGGAAACTTGCACTTGGACATGAGCTGCTGCAGTTGTGCTTCGAGGCTGAATCAGCAGACCCTGCTGCTGAGCCAGTGCTCATCACATGCAGGAGGACACTGTGGAGATGTGTGTGAGAAAGTGGAAAAGGATTTGCTAGCACTCAACAGCTGCTTTTTTTCTGACAGATTTTGGTGGCTCATGGAGAGTCTCCCAGGTGAGACTCTGCCTTGACTTTCAGTGCTGTCAGTAGTAGCCACATGGAAATCTAACCAACAGTGGATTGGTGATATGATTTTTTTTCACCCCCCTCTTCCTGAGACCTGTCATAAATTCTGCCGTGGCTCCTTCCTACCAGTGTGGCCTAATGAGAATATGAATATCAGAATGCAAAAATCAATGCAAAATGACAACCATCTTTGTAGCTGTAACCACAAATTGTTATAATGCAAATCTAACTCGGATTCTTCATGTAGGGAACAGTCTGCTAATAAAGGTCTGATAAAGAGATACCACGTCTCCATCTCTTTCTCTGTGGTTTATTGGTGCTCTTTGGAACCAGACTTTTCCTGGGCTAATTCTCACCAAGGTCACTGACACTGGGAAGATTCGCACTATGAGGACCTGGGAGAACAGAATTCTTAAAAGCAAAGCCAGCAAGATCAAGGCTGATGATGTTGGTGATGAGTCAGGGATGTTCAGACACTGTTTACCTGTCTCTGAGTGTTGTTGGACTTTGCTCATCTCTGCAGTATTCATAACACTTTGTTCAGAGAAGTGAATTTCCCATAAAAGCTGAAAGCTCTGAAGTCCAGTTATCCCCTTGAAAGATTCTGGCTTTGTACAAGTTTTTTCATGAATAACAACCCAGCCAGGAGCTACCCTTGAAGGTCATTCAGGAGCCATAGCTGGTAGTGCAGGTGGCCTCTGATTTGGTTAACAAAACTTGCTGTGGGGGCCAGAGTGGCTTTGTTTGTTCCTTATGTCTCCTACTGTAATTCAAGGCTTTTATTCAGCTATAAATCTAATCATAAAGTCTGGGTTTTTGTCATCTGAGCCACAGCTCCCCAGCGGAGTCAGCTGAGATGGGCCCTTGGACTGCAGCACTGGAGGCTGCTGCCAGCATCCCCTCAGCCCCCTTGTCCTCTGGAGAGGTTGAGGATTTATGTTTCACATCACAAGCTGATAAAGACGTGGGTGAAGCAAGGGCTGGCTGGGTACCTGTGCCTCGAGAGCCGGAGGGAATGGGCTGAATTTATTTTTTATCCTGCAGAAAAGCAATCCTTCTCAATGTCCACAATTCCCTGACCCAGGAGGGTGCAGTCAGGTGGGGGTCAGGCTCTGCTCCTAGGGAACAAGGGACAGGAGGAGAGGAAACAGCCTCAAGCTGTCCTAGGGGAGGCTCAGATTGGACATCAGGAGGAATTTCTTCACTTGAAGATTTGTCAAGCATTGGAAAGGGGCTGCCCAGAAAGGTGGTGGAGTCACCATCCCTGGAAAGTGTCCCAGGAATGACTGGATGTGGCCCTCAGTGCTCTGGTCTGGCTGACAAGGTAGGGATTGGTCACAGGTCGGACTTGACCTTGGAGGTCTTTTCCAACCTTAATAATTCTGTGATTTTGTAAAATTAATTTTTGCTAGAGCAGTCACTCCAAAGACTTAACACTGAAATTCTGCCTGGTTAAGGCAGCTGGACATAAACAGAGCACCCTGGAGCTCCAGAGGGAGTCACAGGGCTTGCTGCTGTTTTCCCTCTGGCTTTTCTCATTTTTCTCCCTTTTTAAGGAAGAGAGATATTTTGAGTGCTTAATTACTAATTTGGAGCTGAGACTGAATTACTCTCGACATGCAGCAGCAGTCCCTTGTTACACTTGCCCATTTTACAATGGCAGTGATGGTGTTGTCCCTCCTTTGGGGATGGGATAAGGGGTGTTTGAGGTGCCCGACGAGTGCAGGGGTGTGCTGGAGGTATGGAGAGCAATGTCATTCTTGGCACTTCTCATCTCCAGGTGTTGAGCTTGCTGAGAAATGAGAAAACGTGATGTTTTCTCTGGGAAACTAAAAATCCGGGTTGGGTTCAGTTAGCAGCCCTTCCCTCTGGCAGGAGGATAATTTGTCTGTGTCAGACACTGTGTGCTAACCAAGCTGTGGATGGACATTATCAGGGAGCACTTGCCTGGTGCAGGGGCTTTGGGCAGGAACATCTGTTCCCACCTGGGCTACCTGGCAGTCAAGCTGCTGTCAAGAGAATTGGGTGGTTCCTTTTAGCTAAGCCCCCTTTTCCTCAGGCTGTACAGTTACAGCTATGTTTTCAGCCTTTTCTGTATCCCTGTTACTCCTCAAATGCTTGGTTTGCTTGTTTAAAGTAGTTAATGATTGCCCTCTCCTGGCTGGTCTCTCTTACTGCTGCATTGCAGCGCTGCTTTTTGGCAGAGCACTTTCCCAAGCTCAGGGGGAAGCTCCAGCCTGACTCTCCCAACTCCTAGCTGGATGAATTGGCTGACGTTTTTTGTGGGTTTTTTTTTTTTTTTTTTTCAAACCTCATTTCTGACCTCTTCAGAACCCTCTGCTCTCAAATAATTTGGCACCAAGTTGTATCTGATTTGAAGAAAACATTTATTGCCCTGTGTGGGGTCAGTTCCCTGCACTCCCAGGCCAGGGAGTGCCTGGAGCAGGTGATGCTGTGGCTGCAGCCACGGGCTCTGGGTGTGGGCTGTTGCTGCCTTCAGCTTCCTCCACTTGACACACCTCCTGTCAAAACAACAAAAACAGGGTAAGTGAATCTGCCAAGGTGCCAGTAAGACAGAATTTACTCAAGAAAGAAGTATTTTCCTTTCCCCTTGTAGCTGGTTATGTCTAAGATGCCTTCCCTGTGCTGGCCCAGGCACAGACCCTGCTTGCCCAGGTGCTCAGCTCCTGCTGGTGCCAGTTTCCAGGCCTGTGCTGGAAGGAGGAAACCAAGTTTCTCTGGCAAAGTTGGGCTATGTGTGCTCTGAAGAACAGGGGGAACTCAGACTTTGGGGGAAACAAGTAAAAAGCTTGTGCTGCTCAGGCACTTGGCATAAGTTTAATTCTGTTAATGCCTGCAGCGGGGGCTTTGTTAGTCTGCTCCACTGCTCTGTTCACATCCACCTCCTTCAGCCTGATGACAAAGGCCCCCAAAATGTTTTCTGTGTTTGTTTTTCTTAGTCCTCAGGTGCAGTGGCTTACTTTGGCCAGTAACCGCCACCCCCAGTTGCACCAGTGCTTGTAAGCACCGGAAGTCCTGACTAATTCCCCTCCTTTTGCCCAAATTTAAATGTGATCCAGAGACTGCAACCCCCAGTCCACAGCTGTGTGCAGTTAATGTAGAGGAGCTGGGCTCTGCCTGCCAGGTGCTGCTCGTTTGCTAAATGGGAGAGGAGACCTGACCTTGCCCCAGGTGCAGCCCCATTCCGAGGGTTTCACTCTCTGCCCCTGCATTATCTGTCCTCTGTTCCCCTGAACCTGTGGGGCAGTTTTAAAAGAAGCCTCTTGAGGCTGGAGAAGTATTGGGGATGATGTTGGACCCAGCCTGGCGGCTTGGAATGGGGTTTTGGGCGCCTCTGAAAACTCAGAGCCTGCTGATGTGGATGAGCAGATGACCCAGGACAGAGCAGTAAAGGTAAGATGTTTTTCACCTTCACTTTGCAAACAAGAGGTCCTGTCAAGCTGACTCAGGGTCTGGGTGATTTGCAGGATAAAATGTCTTAAGTGGGGTGGCAGAGGTCAGGACTGGACCTGGTTAATGTTTTCATGGAAAACCGGAAGGAAAAACTCCCTGGGGCCTCCTGCCCTTTCTGCAGCTCCTGGGGGCATCTGGTCCTTGTTGGGGGGCAAAATTGGGAGTTTCAAGGCAAAACCAGTAATTTCAGGGCAAAAATCCCTTGCCTATTTCCCCTCGGCAGGGGTAGGCAGGATGTTACCAGGGTTCCCAGTGGGAATGCCCAGGTGCTGGTGGCATTTACTTTAGCGGTGCTATTTTAAACCTCTGTTGAAGCAAGCCTGTGGTTGCTTAATCCCCCAGGTAATTTCCAACACCTTGAAAATGCGTCTCCAAGGCCCCGGTTTGGCAGCTGGAGGTGCAGCCCGGGCTGTTGTAGCCCTGCCTGGAGGGAGCTGTGGTGGTTTTGGTGACCCTGACCCCCCCAGAGTGCCCAGTACCGTTTTCCACGGTGCAAACACGATCTGCTCCGCCCTCAGCCCCAGGCACTCGGCGTGGTGCTCAAATTCCTCCCGGTCGGCTGTGCTTATTCTCAGGTTCCGGGCTGCAGAAGGATTTGTCAGGTGTTAAAATCCGGGCTGGTGGCCTCAGCACAGCCCTTTGTGCCACGTCCCTGTCCTTGCTGCCCCCCTTCCCCACCAGGGCTTGCTGTGGATGTGGCCTGCGTGGGGGTCTCTCACCCCCGTAGTGAACAGACCTGAACAAAACCAACCTCGGGCATCACTTGGTTAACCCTCTCCCAAACAACTCTGCTCCTGTGTGCTCAAAGGGGTTGCAGGATGGTTTGATACTCCTGGGGTGTCAGGAGGGACTCAGGCAGAGTATGTGGGCAGTTTTCTGTATGTGTGTTCAAAATCTCTTAAGCAACTGCTTTGCAGCCTGGCAAGATCATGGGGAGCTTTATCAGGTCAAAACTGATGCTTTATGGGTTTATGGCTAAATCTGATCAGCTTTAGCACTGCAAAGCCATGTGCCCTGGGAGGTAAATACTGAAACATCATGGTTGGCTTGAAAATGTTAAGATTTTTGCAATGATATCGATGCTGAATTGTATTTGCTTCCCATTCATTGAGTATTTATGGTGTAAGTTGGTTTGGCGTTTAACTTGCTTTTCTTTCCAAGAGATGTGGGGTTTAATGGGGTTTGCAAATCCCATGACCCCTGGAGCGTTGCTCTCAGGAAAGTTGCTGACTGTTGGTGAAACCAAGTTGCTGTATGGTTTTCATCCGTAATTTTGTGTGTGTGTTTGGGTGTCCCATGATAGCTTTAAATTACTTTAGGATGGAGTTTCATACCGTAGAGATACTGCCCCAAATACGTCCTTTCCCTCTGCATTTGGTACTGGATGAGTAAGAGATTTTCAGAGCTCATGTTCATCAGCATCCCCTCAATTTGCTGGGTCTTGGCTTGGAGAGAATAGATACAATAACTCAGATTTTCAGCACTGCAGCAGCAATAAACTCCAGCCCCGGTGTGGGCAATGTCAGTAGTCCCTGGGATTCAACCCTCAGTAGCAGGTGAAGACAAATGTCCTGAAATAGGGTGATTTTTTTGGCTTTTGGTTTATATAAATTGTATTTCTTAAAAATGGGGCTGGGTTATGAAAGTGCCAAAGTCCCCCAGCTCCTGTCCTGCTGTTAGAATGTGCTGAATATGTGGCATGTTGGCACTCAGGGTATGAGGGGTCAATGCAAACTGTATCCCAGGGGGTTGCAATTCCCAGCCCAGACTGGCTCACCCCACTTCCTCAGCAAGGAGGGAGCAACTCCGAACGAGAGGCTTCGTTAATTCACTGAAACCTGCCAGGAGTGTTCCCTCCCTCCCTCCCCCAAGGGGTTGTGAAATAATTTCACAAACAGGATGGTGCTCTCCTGCAGGGGCGGGAGCAGGCGTGCTCCTGGCACAGCATTTCTCTGTGGGTTTGCTGTGCCTGGATGGTGGGGCTGTGATCCCTGGGGTGCCCCGGGAGCAGGAATACCCTGGGTGCCCCCGGGGCTGGGGAGCTGTTTGGAGCCCACTGAGGCTTCAAACAGGCAAAGAGACTCAGGAATAAAAGGCATCAGATAATGTAAAACAGGGACATGTGACCTTTGTGTGTCTCAATCCATGTGAACTCGTGGGCTGGGTGATAACCCCACCCGTGCTGCTCACCGTGCTTCACCAGCGTGGCGTTACCGGCAGTGACTTCCAGGTAGGTGAGGTTGTTGGTAAAACATTGGTCCCCCCTGGAGAGAGAGGGGAAGGGGGTGATGCCGTGGTCTGGAAAGGACCAGCAAAGCCCTGGCCCTGGTCCTGACCCCACACCGGCCATCTGCCACCTCCTCCTCAGGGTTAATTTCTCTCGCTGTTAAAATCAAGGCATTTCTCTCGTGCATTTGCCTGGCCTCCGGTGGCAGCTCGTGGTCTCAGCCTTGCCATTGCTTCTCCCACCCCTTGGTGGTCAGACATTTTCCACCCTGAAATAACTGAAACCTCAAAGTGCTGCCTGTGTTGGCACAGAAAAGTTCATCCCCTGAAATTCTGACCCTGTGGGGGAAACAGCTTTTGGTGCCTGGCAGAGTCAGCTGCCGTGGCATAAGGACCTCTAGAGAGATCAGCTCCTTGCCTGCATCCCCCATGCCCGCAGGGCTCGGTGCCTGTGAGTCCTCTGTGCCCTGCAAAGCTTGTCTAAACCTGCGGGCTCGAAATAAATGGGTCGAAATAAATAAGTAAATATAGGGCATGAAGGAGAGGGTGCACAGAGCAGGCAGGAGAGGCTCCTTTTGGAAAAACCAACCCGGCACCGTGCTGGTATCTTGTGCTAGAAGATTTTAGGGCTGAGGCAGGGAGGGGATGGGTCGGGAGCACCGGGACTGCATCTTACACGGCCACGTAGTGGCTGACGAGCAGCTCCTGCCCGCCGGCAGCGGGCTCCAAGCGCAGATAGGCGTGGTCGATGAGCAGCATCTCCACGCGGTGCTGGGGGAACTGGGCAGCCCCTGCCACGTACAGCCACGTCCCCAGCAGCTGTGGGGAGGGAGGGACAGGCTGGTGGCAGCTGCTGGGCTTGCAGGAGAAACCCTGAGATTTCCACCCGCCCCGCGGCAAAAATTGATAGCGCTGCTAGTTCTCCCTCTTGCATTCGCAGCGCCAAGGTGAAACGTTTGCAAATGAACTGGGGGAAAAAAAATAAATAGCTGAGTGTGGGGGTCAGGAAGGGTGCTGGCACCGGCTGTGGGTGCCCTGGGTGGTGTGGCAGGGTCAGGACAGCCCAGCTTTGTGGTGGGGGATTTGCACCAAAAAATACCCAGCCCTGTTAAAAGGTCACTGTTGGAAACCTGAGAAAACCGGGTAATTCGAGGTGTTTTGGACAAACCTTTCCTGTTGCAGGTGTTTCACTGACAGCAGCACAGTGGCAGGTGAGCTGGTGGAGCAGTGGGGACAAGGTGGCGTTTTCCCCTTTCCCAAGGGACAGCAAGGCTTAGCAGAGCACCCTGAAGCTCACTGCAGGCGTGGGGCAGCCCGAGGCTGGCGTGTCTCCTACCTTGGAGGCCGTGGCGTTGTCCGGGCGCTGGGCTCCGCAGGGGACAGCGTCCGCGGGCAGCAGCGCCGCCAGGCCCACGATGACCACGAGCACAGCCGTGTCCATGGCTGTCCGAGCGCCCTGTGTGAGCACAGCCCTGGACACACAGACACTGTTGGCTCCTGCAGCTCTGCTGGGAGGGGACAGGATGTGCCCAGGGCTGCCGGATCTGCACCTGTGTCGCAACCGGCGCCTTTTGGGGGCGATGCCCAGGGAAGAGCCACGTGCTTGGCACTTGCCCTGGCCTTGGATGTGGCTGCTGCCAGCAGGTGTTGGTAGGAGTGGGCTATTGGTGATGCAACTACCGCATTTAAAACTTAAATCTGCCCTAAGTTTGCCCATTTTTTCTCTGCGAGCAGCTGCTGTAGTCACCTCTTGCTGTGCTAATGAGATGTTGTGCAGCCCTCCCAGTGCTGGTTTGGCTGCAGACACTCCCACCCCAATCTCAGGCAAACCCAATGGGGCTTTGAAGTTAAGGTTCTTTTGCCATTCTTGCCAAAACTGGCCTTAAAAGTAGTGCTTATGGGCCTCAGAGATCACCCCTGTCCTGTTGGACACATCCCCCTGTGGCAGCTCCCTGACCCTCCCTTGTCCCGCTGCTGTCCCTGTGTCGGACAGGCAGGTCTTGTTTCTCTGGCATTTTGTGTGCCTTTTCCTCTGTGGCAGCAGAGTCTCCCTGAACACTTTGGTCTGGCTCTGGGTGATGGCTTTTCCCGTCATCTCCCCTTTCCTCTCCTTAGAGACACTTGGGGAAGGTGCAGTGTCACCTCTTGTCACCCCACCCTGCAGTGCCCCCTGCACAAGCCTGTGGTGTAGATGGAGCCTTGTGGGATTTGGCTTGAATATTGAGGGTGAGGGTGTTCAGGTGCTAAGAGTGTTGTGATGGGGGAGACTCGAGGGGCTTGGCAGGCTTGTGTGTAACCCTGACGGGTGGGTGCTCATGTCCCAGTGTCCTGAGGCTGGGAGGGTCCCCTGCCACCACGGAGCTGGCGTTAGGGGTGAGCCCCTCTGTCCCCGCTGCCATGCTTGGCCATGGTTGGGTTTTGCCTAGAGCATTTCACATCTCTGGGTGGGTTTGGAGATGCAGCACCATGAGCAGGGCGGGGGTCCTAGAGAGGATGGAGCAGGAGCAGCCAGTAGTTGAAACACAGGAGTTTATTTTGGGCCCTGTTGAGAACAGCGAGACTGAGTGCTTAATCCAGGAGGAAAAACCAATAGACAGGATGAGAGGTTCTGAGGCTGTGCTGAGCCTGGCTGGGCTGGAGGAGGATGAGGATGGAGCTGACCCAGTCCGTGGGGGTTACCCCAGCTGTGGATCTGCTTTGTCTTCACTCCCAGGCAGGGGACAGGCATGCTATGGGAGAGAGGAGATCGGCTCTTGGAGCTCCCTCACCCCAGAACCACCTGGAATGGCTGGGGTAGGGCACTCAAGGAGGAGTGGGGATGCAAAGCAGGGAAGCTGTGTTGGGGGACTAAACTTACATTGCCCCCAGACCCCCATCCCAACTGGAAACAGAACCTGGCCTGGGGCTTATCCACCCTGAGGAGGGGTTTGTACCTCTGTGGAAGTGTAGAACACATCCTCCTCAGTGAAGCCCAGGCAGTGCAGGTGGGCTTTGAACTCCTCCATGTGCTCCTTGCTCACATTGGGTGTCCGTGCTGTCAGAGAAATGGAGAAAGGGGGGAAGGAAGTGGAGTGTTAGGGTTGCTTTGCTCCTGGGTGATCCCCATAGTGCAGATGGGGAGCTCACTGCCTGTCCCCATCTTTCCCCTCTCTGTATCAGGGGAAAAGGGTTTTTTTTGCCCTGCTTGTGAGGACTGGAGATATCCATACCCTTTGATTTGTCCCTGGGGAAGCGTTTACTCACCTGAGAGACTCAGACTCGGGAAGTCAATATTGATGTGGTCCAGGATCAGCAGGTCTTTGTCACTTTGGATCAGTCTGGCTGTGAAATTCCCCTCGTTACCGACAACTGAAAGGTATGGAGAGAGTGAGATTTCCTCACTGGTGAGAATCCACCCCATGCTGAGGCTCCATCACCTTTTATCCTTGTGATTTATCCCGGTGGGGACTGCTCTGGTCCCACAGTACTGCCATAGATGTGGGGTGTGGTGGAAGAAAATTTTCCCCCCCACCTCCCAGACATGATTTTAGGTGTAAAAGACTCAGGGTGCCAAGTCCTGGGGAGCAGAAGCAGGAGGGTTCAAGGGGTGGCTGAGTCCCTCCACCCCATCCCATCCCAGTGCTACAACTGGAGCTTTACCGTGCATCAAGGTGGAGTTCTGCTGGAAGACCTGGACCGTAGAGTTCCTCACCACACATGTCTCATTCCTGTGGAGTAGAGATATCTGAGGGAGCAAATACCCCCAAGCTTGCCCCAGCCAAACCTGAGCGATTTGGAACATGAGCAGGACTGCAGAGCTTAAATAAATGTGCCAAAGCTGCTCTCCAGCCCCAAATGTGTGGTGTGTCTCAGCCCAGAGGATGACACCAGAGGGTAAAAATGCCCCTGGGGATGGGGGAGCCAGATCAGGGCGTGAATCCCTGTCCTTACATTCTCATGATTTCAGTGACATTGAGCTCATCCTCATGGCTGCTGGGAGAGAAGGAAAAAGCCGCAAATTTCACTGCTCTGATCTCTGGCAGGTGAGGGGGATACCTGGAGGCACCGACGATGTAGAACCACTGTCCCAGGATCTGCAGAGGGGAGCAGAGTGGGGAAGGTTGGAGGGGCTGTGCCAGGTTCACCCACTGACACGCTGTGAGTGAAAGCAGATGCTGTGTCCTGTGTCCTGCTGCCCCGCAGCCAGGAGCAGCCCTTGTAGGTGTCTGCCCCGGGCAGGATCTGGGCTGTGTGAAGGTTTCTGGGTTTTGTCCCCTTTCTGTTAAGGCACTGCTCCAGCTCCCAGGCTAGCCAGTTCTTTCTGCAGTGGCATTTCTCCTGCTCTGTGCCAGGCTGTCATTGCTTTCCTCCTATTAAAAGCTCCCGAGGGACTAAATACTGTTTATGCAGTGAAGGGTTTGCGGATGGAGACTCGTGACCTGAGCCACCATCACTTGAAGGACTTAAAATAGAGTGCTGAGGCATCGGGATGGTGCTGCCCAGCCGGGTTTGCAGGGAGATGGAGGCAGGAACCCCCAAAAGTGCCTGCTCGTGAGATTATGAGTGCAGAGCTGTAAGGCTTCACCCCTTCCCTGTGCTCCTGTGCAGCAGTCTGGAATTTTTTTAGGAAAACAGTCATGGACAGGCAGGGAGATAAACACTGGGCTGCCAATGCTCCTCCCATAACCTCCTCCTGTATCCATAAGGGCTGGGGATGCTGATAGGAAAGGGGAGGGTGGGTGCCTTGGGTGAGGGCAGGGCTTACCTGAGGGACGGTGGTGTTGTCGAAGGTGACCGGGATGAGCGGGGCGCAGCTTTGGGGCTTGGTGGCCAGGGCGAGGGGCAGCCCCAGAAAGAGGGTGAGGGTGGCCAACATCTCCTGGCTGTCCAGGAGGATGCTCCTGCTCTGCCAGGCTGTTGCTCAGCTCTGTCCCTTATATAGGGCTGCCAGCAACGCCGGACATCCCCAGCACCAACGTGCCTGTTCTGCCGCTGGGCTGTTTGCTCAGGCATGAAGCAATAGCAGGTGGAGGAAATTCAGCTTGCAAAACCTTGGATTTCTTCAGCGTAAAAGGACGACCCCCCCCTGCCTAATGCTTCCCCAATGCAGGCTTTTGTTCTCAGAAATTGCAATTAATTTTGTGGGTGCCTGGCAAAGTGCTCGGCAGCTTCAGGTGTGTTTGGAGACCTTGGGGACACCGAGGGCAGCGGGACATGGCTTTGGTCTCCAGGGCAAATAAACCCTTATGGAGATGGCTGGCTGGCAGCTCTAACAGCTTTGGTCTTTGTTTCCCCTTGGGACACGGGGCTTGCACAAGGGTTCACGTGTGCTCCTGGGGGGCAGATGCCACGGGGGATTCCACGGGGTAGGGGCCTCGGCTCTGCGACACGGAACTCATCAGTGGGCTCAGGCTTTTTAAAACCTATAAATTACAACCTCTTTAAATGCAGCATCTCCCTACTTAGCAGCGCCGTACAGCTCCTCTAATGTTGGCATCGTAATTAAGTGTGACGATTAATTAATTAAAAGTGTTTGCTCTCTCCCTGCCCTCAGCAGGTGCCTCAGGACCCGTGGCTCAGGGCAAGGACAATCACCCCGGGCAGCCGGGCTTTGGTGCCAGAGCAGAGCTGGGGCCAGCGCCCAGCGGTGCCGGGAAGGGGCAGAGCACGGCCTGGGCAAACACGGCTCAGCCCCTTCCCCCTGCCCCTGTTGCGACCGGCACCCCTGTGCTTTTAGTCACAAAAAACACAGGATTTTTTTCCCCTTTGCTCCCTTCTTTCCCCTTGCCGCCCTCTTTTTTTTTTGCCCCCTCCTCCTGCTTTGTTCCATGCTGTTGCCCTTGTCTTTCCCCTTCTCTCGCCCTTAGTCTCTCTTCTCCCTTCTCCCTTCTCCCTTCTCCCTTCTCCCTTCTCCCTTCTCCCTTCTCCCTCTCCTCTCCCCCTCTCTTTCCTTCTTCCTCTTGCTCCCCAGCCCTGTGGCAGAATGGGGACAGGGATGAGGCACAGCAGTGGGGAGCCAAGGGGATCCCAATCCTTTTGTGCATTTGGCGTCAGAGGGAGGTTTTGGGGTGTGGGTTTGGCTCCTCAGATCACTTGGGGGAACCCCTGGGAAATGGGGTATTTCTGCACCTCTTGCCCACCTAGTTTCTTATGAAGAACCAGGAAAAAAAACCAAACAATTCCAGTCCTGTTCCATTGCCTCAAGTTTTAAATATTTATTTAAAGTTAAAAAAAAAAAGGAAAAAGAAAAGGGAAAAAAAAAAAGGCTTTAAGGTGAACAAATGGTAACTGCAGCCTTGAGAAAACACAAAACCAATGGCACGGGATGAGAAATGGAGCGATCTGGAGTATGGGGGGTGTGCAGGGAGGCAGTGAGTGATGGGTGGTGGTGATTTTGGCCTGGGGATGAGGTATTTCTGGCAGGGGCTGCGTGGAGGGTGAGGTATTAGGGACAGATCCTGTTAACCTTTTCCTATGGTGGCTGGGAACCAACCAGCAGGCAGTAGTGACAAAAAAAAAAATACACAAAGAGAGACTCACAGATAATTTTTTCCCTCAAAAAAATAAAATCCATAGTCCATATGAGACATGAAAACTCCAAACAGGCACTGAATAGTTTCTGATACAGTACAGCTCTGATTACATCAATATTATTCCTTATATAGAATTAAAGATTATCATAATTATCCTCTTTAAAAAAAAATCCTCCAAATTTACATACAGAGACTAAATTTCTACAAAACTTAACAAAACAAAACCCTTCCAAGCTCAGCTGGGTTCTGAAACAAGGTACCATCATGTCAGTCTTGACAGAGGGGCCGAGGGAAGAGTTGCAGAGCTGGGTTTAAACGTGAGCTTAGTCCAGGGAGTCACGTGGGCAACTCAGTACAGCCCAACTCAACCAACTCCAACGGAGCTCTCTGAGACTCAACACTTCTAGATGAGCTGTGTCCCTCACTCCCCTCCCAAAGCAGTGAAGTGCTGATGAATGAAAAAAACAGAAAAAAGCAAATTTGCTTGTAAATGATCCCATAAGTGATGTTGGCTGTGGTGTGAGTTGTGTTTTTGACACCTGTGGCCACTGAAGAATCCCTTTGAAGGTGGCTGTTTCACTGATTTAACTGTAGAACATAGAACATCTCTCTCTTTCCAGAGAGATGATTCTATGTGG
>WBMY01014897.1:0-67574 GCA_013397315.1 Donacobius atricapilla | reverse complement strand
TTAGGTCTGTGGCAAGACATTGTAGCACCTTCACAACCTTAAATAAAGTCATATATATAAAATAACACACTTTTTAAAGAGCACCAGAGATTTCACAGTGAGAGGTAGAAACAAATCAGATGAGCCCATTCCCTCTCTCTATTTTAGCACCAATCTCTTCCCCTCTCCTCTTTCCATTCCCCGTTTTTTGTTTCATGACTCTCCCCTACTCCAACACCACACGTTGAGAGGGAGTGTTGATTAAACTCATGGAAGGAGGAGCTTGGCTTTTTTTTCTTTTTTTTTTTTTCCTTTTTCTTTTTGCTTTAAATAATATAATATATATATTTTGTTTCTTCTAATATTGCACATCAAAATGCTTCCTGTACACAGAGCAGCCAGATTCAACTTGCAGCTCCGCCTGGGAGACCTGATGCAGCACATGGCTGTCCAGAAGGCAACAAGCTCTGAGAGGGAAGCTCTATTTTTTAATTATTTTTTTCACTGGAAAGAACATTTGGTAACTCAGGAACCAGACAAAAATGAGTGGATGGGTGGATGGGGGGAAAAGAAAAAAGAAAAAACCCACACGCTGCAAGTCGCTTGAGGTTTTTCTCAATGTTTTCTTTGGTCATGGAAAAAGCTTTGTGTGTGGAACCACAACATCCAGTCTCCTGATCCCTTTTCACTGCTCGTGTCCTGACTGATGCCCGCTTCCCCCATGTCCTTGCTCTTCCTCCTTTCAACAACTGGCTGAGTTCAGTAGATCATGGGTTCCTGGAGACCTTGAGCCAAAGGCTGGAGCAAGAGTTGGCCCCAAAGATACAGCCCAGCTGTCCTGGCTGCAGAGAGCTGGGAGAGCCCCTGTAAGGCCAGGCCGACGGTGGGATTGGAGCCCCAGAGCCCGGGTTCCATAGCTTGGGTCAAAGGAAGCAGACAGGGCCGACCTCGAGGTGATATTGCTGTCCTGGCTCGGGGGGGGGCAGGTTGTAGATGTTGACAATTGGCAGCTGCTGAGGGTCTTGTGTGCGAAATGAAAAGAGGGTCCGATGCCAGCGTCCATCCTTGATCTGTGTGGGGAGGGGGGACAGAGAGACACCTGATGAACCAGGGGGTGAATCCTGCTGGAAAGGAATGTGTTCCACGAGGTGTAAACCTGAAAATCCCTCTGTGAGACTAGGGACTGTCCCTTGGGCTGAGCAGGGCTGGGGTGGGTTTAGAGAGCATTTTGGGGAACCCTTTGGCAGGCTGATGAAAACTGAGCTTGAGTGGTACCTCCAAGACAAACTCCTAATGCTGCGAGCCTGAATGCAGCCCTGTGTCTCCTGACTCTGCGTGGCACCAGACAAGAGCCAGGGTCACCACCCGTGGGGAGCCATGCCCCCTTCTGTCATTTAACTGCTGCTATACATCACAGGTAACTTCAGAATTTCATCTCTGGCTTTCTATTTGAAGGCCATCGGCTTCACAGGAGCTGCTATAGCATCCTGGCCTGGAAAATTAGCAGAGAACACGTAAACCTGACCCTTCTCCCTTGTAGGATGAGCAGCATAGGTGTTACTTGAGCCCCAGAGTGAGCTCTGGCATTTCTCTCCACCACTTCTTCCCTCGTCCACAGCAACATACCTTGCAATCATCAGCTGCCACTTCTGGCCTGAGCTGCCCACTGGCTTCAAACATCTGCCCGTTCCAGGCCCTGAAGCGCACGGCTTTTTCCGAGGGTTTCTCAGAGGAGCCTTCCCGCCAGACAGAGGTGTTCAGGCAGTGGATGGTGATGTGCTGCACCACCTCCGAGCTCAGCAGTCGCAGGAAGTTCATCTGGACTCTCCCGATGTCAAAATCCAGCTGTAAGGTGACAGAGAGGTCATGGGGGCACCCTGCAGAGGGTTAGTGCAAGGTGGGATAGCAAAGGGGGGTCCCTGTCCTCTGCTTCATTCTGCACCAGTGTCCAGAGCTGGATCTGGTGTGACTATGGGCATGAAGGCCAGATGCCAAGTCATTTTGGAAAGTGTTCCTGGGGACACAGCAGGTCCTCTGCTTTGCAGAACAAACTGGAAGGTCCTTAAGTAGGAGGAAAAGAATGTAAACTTCACATTCAATACAATTTGCAAAGCAAGTTCCAGTTCATCTGCAAACAAGCCCAGATATTGCTATTTGTATTTTTAGTACAGGTACTTCCTCAACAAAAGTCCCAGAGCAATAACTTCACTGGAAACTTGTGTATTTAAGCTGATCTCACTTCTCCAGGTGGCGGAAAACAAAATGCGAGAGTGACCCAAATGTAAGTAAAGTCAATAAAGGATTTGGGAGCAGTATGTTTGTGAAATGATGGGTCACGTTAAGGCTATGGGTTCATTAAACATCACTGGAACACATGGCTTTGCCTTGACAAGAGCCAATCACAGCTTGAGGTGTATTTTTTAACTCCTGAGAGCAGTTTTGAGTGTTAGAGTTGCACTAATGCTTCCACAACCTGTGTGCTGTGTCCTTGTGGTCACTGTCCTGTGTCCTGGGACAACACAGGCTGCATAAATATTTGGCAATAGCAGCGTGGGAAATGCTGCTCTGGGGCTGAGCTGTGCCTACCTTGGAGACAGTGACAGGGCTGAGACACGTCTGGCCGCCGTTGGTGAAGTTACAGATGACCTGGATGGTGTCTGAGGAGCAGCCGAGATTTGGGTCAATCCAGTAGGTACCTGAGGAAATGGAGGATTTGGGGATTAACAAGGACACTTAACCTTTTCTGTGAATGACAAAAGGAGAGGTTTGGTTCCTTGGTGACTGGTCCCAGGGAAGCAGACCATGTGAAACAGCCCTGTGGAGGATGCAGTCTTTGCACCTTCGGGGCTTCCTACCATCGGTCATCTTCTGTTCACAGTTCATGAGGTCCCGGCAGATGCGTGCAGGGTTTTCCTTGGTTCCCAGGGGTCTTTTGATGCTCTGAATGAGGTTGCTGAGGTAGTGTAGAGTCTTAAAGATCTCCCCTCCACGGTCCAGCATGAGAAGGTCTGGATGTGGGTAACCCTGGAGAGAAAAGAAAGCAAGTCAGGGGTGCCTTGGGGGCCCCGGGTGCCGTAACCACAAGGGTTTCTGCACCATTTTGAGAAAAATAAGTGGTCAAAGACAGGCTGTGCTGGCTTGGGGCCAGTGAGCCCCAGGTCTTGTATTGTCCCAAACAGGACATCACTGCAATGCTGGCAAAGTCACAATGGCAAAGTCAGGAGGTCTGAAGCTTCACAAATCAGTGACACAACAGAACTGTATCCTTTAACTGGACCTTTGCCTGCATCAGTTCCAGATTTTCCACTAGAACAGTGACAAATCAGGGCTCTGTATAAACTTTCTGCACACAGAAAGCATTGATGAGGCCATTCCCAGTCTCCAGCTCAAGCAAAGACCAGGGAGTTAAAAAATTCCCTCGTACCTCTCTCTTGAGCGCGGTGTTGGAGTCGATCAGTGTCTGGAAAGCTGCCCCAAAGCCATCTTGTTGCTGGTGTGGTGTGAAAAAGATGGAAACTGAGATTGTTAGAAGTTGAACATGCCCTGATGCAAGAAAACACTTCTCAATCTAAGGCTGCACTTCAAGCACTGCTCTGCTAACAGAGCATTTCCTGCTGGACCTGAGTGTGTGTCTTCAGGTCCCAGCAGCACCTTGGCTCTGCAGGACTTGTTATCGTCATTAACAAACAGACAGAGAGTGGCAACTTACAAATGAGGCCGGAACTCCTGGCGGTCCCTGGAAATCAGAGGGGAAAAGGGGCATCAGCCAGAGAGCTGGTCAGTCACTGTTGCACAGATATTCAGCTGTGGCCTTTTAAAACCCCCATTCCCGTGGAGCCCCTCAGTGCAGAGAAGTGAGAGAGGCAACAATGCTGTCTCTATAAAACTCTTGGGGATGGTTTGGACTAAAGCACAAGAAACACTGCTCCATTCACACATATGGTTTTGCATACGACTACTGGGGCTAAGCCATAATTTCCAGTGAGGGAACAGTCCCTCTGCAGAGTGTCACAGCCATCATTTCAGCTTGTTTCAATCATGAACTCTTCCCATATATACGTACCGGAGGGCCAGGGTGTCCTCGTGGGCCTGGAGGACCCTAAAGACAGAGTGGCATCAGTTAGTGAAATATCTCCAGTTTTATTTCTATTTCTCCTGGTTTTTACCAGCAGGAATCTGTTCCCAGCTGGATTTTTGACACCTCACAGAAGGCTGTCCCTCAAAACTTTCAAAAGATGGGGGTGGCCCCATTTTGTTCCTGCTCTGGGTACATCTGTCTACACCTGGACTATTCCTGCTGCATCCCTTGTTCCCAGCCCTCAACTGTCTCTAATGCTGTGTCCCGAAGAACTCATGACATTCCATGTGTGCAATGACCCACCCTGCAGCTTTACACTTGCTAAAAGCAACTCTTTAATGACAAGATACCAGGCAGAAAAAGGGATGTCAGATACTTACCCTTGGACCTTGAAGACCCTGCAGGGGAAAAAAAAAAAAGTGCAGAAGCTGTCAGAAAATGCTCATTACTGACCCCAAATCTCCCTGTACACCCATGTGCTGTTCCCAAGGCGCTAGTGCCAAGGGCTGGGTGCTGCACTGGAGATACCACAGTTGTGGACAACATGGTGAAGAATTGCTGGGTTAAGGAAATGGAAATTTTACCAGCAGAGTGGTGTGGATGTGTGTACACATCTGTAATCAGTGTCTTGCCCTCATGGGAGCTTGATGCACCCTGTGGTCACAGCAGAGCCCAGAGTGACTCTTGATTGTTCCAAGTCAGGACCCTCTTAGGGACACCTGGGGTGGGACCAGCACTTACCATCTCCCCACGGCTGCCTTTGTCTCCCTTGGGCCCCTGCAAAGCACAGGAGGTGGCTGTCACTGACCATTCACGGGGTGCCCTGCTGGGTGCTGCCCCCCACAAGCTCCTTGCAAGGCCTCAAGTGCACCTCTAACTCATCAGCTCAGGTTGTCCTATTGGCCTCCCCATCCCAAAGCAAAAAATGCCATTACTGGCTGTTTTGGCAACGTCTGAGTTCATCTCACTGGATTTTATCTCTGCCAGTAACAGCCTCTGGGCCAGGCTCTGAGTGGTGCCACACTTGGCTTGTCACAAAATGCTGACCTGATCTTTCATCTGTGTTCGGGGCCTTTGGCATTTTAGGGCGGGCAGGGATTTCCAACACTTCCCAAAATCAAGTGGTTCCCAGATTAATATATATATATGTAAAATATTTAAATGTATTCCCTCCCTGCCCCCCAGGCCAAGCTCTTTGGAAACTCTGTCTTTCAAAAATCTGCACTAACATTCTTGTCTTCCAGTCTGCTGAAAACCTTGCACTTGTGTATTGCTGCTCCTCACTTTTCAGCTAATAATCTCCCAGCAACTGTCTATGCCACCAGAGACTAAGCCTGCACTTTCCTGAAGCTGCTGATCTTGAAACCTGTTTTGTTTTCCTGATTACAGCAGGATTTGGGGGTTACTTGTGCTGGCCTCCAACATCTAGGATCTCATGCACCTAAACTCTTCTAAAAAATGCAGGCAAGACAGAAGTGTGGGTACTTACAGGGCTTCCCGTGGGACCCTGAATGCCGAGAGGACCAATAATTCCTTCTTTTCCCTAGAAAAGAAAAGACATGTGAACCACCACGTAGGACCTGACAGTCATTTTCATTAGGGCAGACTCAGTGAAGACTCTGAATCTTTGCTGCTTTTCAGCAGCTTGGTGGTGGTATTTGCTGTAGCTGGAATAAGAAACCATTTCAAGCTGCAAGTCCAAAGAGACAAGGCCTCACAGTATGGTTGTCACAAGCCTTGTTAAACCTCAGAAATTCCATAAATGGAAGGATTTCAGTGCAGCTGGAGTGCTCTGTGCGGCGTGGCTGTCTCCAAGCCCTGTGCAGAGGTGGTCACCCACAGCAGTGGGGCTCAGAGGTGGTGCCATGGCCTTGGGCACTGTGCTCCTCACAGCCTCTGGAGCCTCACAAAAACAGGGGTGAAGGAAGAAAATCCTCCCAAAGCCACAATCTGGAAAACCACTCACCATGAGACCTGGTGGCCCACGTGGTCCCTGAATGCCTTTGAACCCAAGGTCTCCTGGGGGGCCCTGCGAGCAAAATGTGAGATGTGATGTCCACTAAATAACCAAACCCTGTGTTTATGCCCTTGCTTAGAGCTCTGCTTTAAGGACAGGGGTGCTGCCTCCTGTCTATGGGACTGGAAAGATCCAATTTGTTGTAAATTCTTTTCTTACTCCTGTTTTGCAAGGCTTTTACTTTTGACAGAAAACAGTTTCTTCTTCACCAGGGAAATCATATGCTGATAAAATGAGTCTAAATTTCAAGCTAAGGCTGTCAGTGTTAGGGATGCACATCAGGCGTCTCAGGTCCAGGCTGATGGTTGATGCTGGAAATGCAAATGTCAGAAAGGGGGAAAACAGCCACAGAATCTCTAGGACAGCCCTTTTCCTCCAACAAAGCATATGTAAACACACACTCATTCAACAAATGAAGATTCATAAACTAAAGAAAGTTGGGATAAAAATTCAATTTCCAGAGTTTCTGCAGAGCTGCTAGCAATGCAACAAGTGTGGCATTACGTGTCCCCAGTAAAGTGAGACTGGAAAGCCAACTGGTCACCAGCAGCCTCTTACCTTTGGCCCAAACAGTCCTGCAATCCCTGGAAATCCTGCCTCGCCGAAGTCCCCCTGCACGCGACAGCCAAGACAAACACAAGAACAAAGGACAACAGTGAATTCACACTGATGGCTGGAGATGTCACTCAGAGATGCACCAAGAGTTCAGCAGCTCCAGAGAAAGAGGAATCTGTGAGTATCCCTCAGCCTAAGAAGGACTGATGAGAAAGAAGAATGAAAAAAACCCAGAGGAGGAACTACACAAACACCAGGCTAGAAGCAACTCACTTGCTCCCTCAGATCTCACCAGTTGCCACCCTTTTGCCCCCCAGATGGGAGGCAAACTTACACTGTTCCTAGCAGATGCTTCTCTGGCTTGGCCCAGCAGAAGCAGGATGCAGAGCATCTACTCTGACATTGAGCTGGGAATTTCATGCTGCAAAATAACAGCCTCAAAGTTCTTTAAAACAAGCTCCTCTTTTATTTCTAATACGAAATGGACTGGCCTACTAATTCAAACTGTAATTTTAAACTATGCTCATTCAAGCTGTTAAAAAAGTGCACGTTCCTACAACATAACCTCCCACTCAAGCCCAGGATAACCACACAAATCCTCTAATTCTTTTCCTATTCTACTCTGCGGGGATTGTTCCTCAATTTCGTAAGAAAAAGAATAATAAAATAGTTGAAAGACCATCAAGCTTGAATCAGCACATAGCATGTACTCTGAGAATAAAAAAGCCACCCTGGGCAGCATGTCCTTATGTAAACATCCTCCTTTCACCATGTTTGAGATGGTCACCCTTTGATATTTTTGGACTTCTCAGATGTCAAAATTCAAGATGATTCAACGTTTAAAAAAACAAAAGGGGTCAGAAATCTTCACCAGATGATTCTTTTCCAGTGTTGGGAACATCAGAAACAGATAAAGCTTGTTTGGCCTTTTGACCATTCTGAGTGTGCTTTTTGGGGTGTATTGCAATGGCTTATTCACTCAGTTGTGAATGACCCAAAAGTGATGGGGCTTCCACCCCCTTTATTGCACAGTGATTCCAGCATCAGCCTAAAAACCTCACTGTTAGGAAGTTTTCCCTTGAAAAAGGCCGGGACAGTGAGAAACTGCTTGGCAAGAATGGGCTTGGTTGGACTCAGTGGAGCGTAAGAAACATTCCAAGGATACAAATTGATTTAACTGCCCATTTCTGGGTCCTTGAAAGGAATTTTTCTACTAACAGGGGACTAAGGTCTTTCCTGCATTAGGATAATCAACCAAGCCTTCTTTCTAGAGGAATTTCAGGCAAAAGCACATGGAAAGTCAGAAGGATTTAAATGCTGTGGAGTCATCTCAGCCAAAGGGACACGGTCACTAGTCCTGCAGCAAATCAGGCAGTGACAATATGGGGCAAAGGAATATGTCACTTGTGTCACAGAGACAAAATAATCTGTGAGACTGATCTGTGATCAACGGCAAAATGATATATGGTGGTGCTGGTTATTACCTTTCAGCTTGAAAAGTGTTAGCATGAGGTTTTATATAAAATAGCCAAACAAGTGTATTTTAGTTGAGGTAGTTTGGGTTCATTCTGTGCCTTGTTTCATATCAGTCCCAGCCTCTCTCCCAAAATCATGCTCCAGCTGGATATGGACTCTCCTGTAAAGACCCTCCCAGGGATCACCCTGCTGTCCAAGCCCGTGGATCTGCACCCTCTCCTGCAGGAGAAGCCTGGAGCCAGCTCTGCTCAGCCCCATCACCACTAACCGGCTGTCCTTTGGCTCCCGGGTCGCCAGGGCTCCCTGGAAGGCCCGTTCCTCCCGGTGATCCTCGCTTCCCTGTTTGGCCAGTCTGCCCAGGCAATCCTCTTTCACCCTAAAAATAACAGAATTCAAGTAATTCCATAGGACAGGAGCTAAATATAACAGCACTCAGCTGAAATAGCCATAGATGGAAGGCTGGAAAAGATGGCTCGTTGGGATAAGGAATGTGGTTCTTCCATCAGGGGATGCCCCAGGTCTGCTAAGGCAGGTTGGTCAGGAGGCACAGGGTAAGACCAAGGTGGGCATGGCTGTGTCCCCTCCTGGGCTGCCCCCAGAGCAGGAGCCTCAGCAGAGCCTGTCCCACCTGCATGGGGGGAGGGAGAGAAAGAGGATCAAATGTCTTCTCTTTGCACTTCCTACGTTCTTTGTCCTGCCCTGCAGTTTCCCATAATCTCTTCCCCCAGCAGGCTGGCAATTGATGATTAATTCATGGAAAATGCTGAAGGCATGCCAAGAGCAGGACTTCACTCCAGAGGCTGCAAAGCCAACACTTCCCCCTGCATTAACTCTACAACCCAGAGAGGGCCTTCTGCCACCCAGCACCACACTCTGCTCTGCCCCTTGCCAAGTGCCAGGAGCAGCACAAGCTCCAGCTACTCAGTCTGGGGCAGACTGGCAGAGAGCAGCAAAGGCAGGGAGAGCCTGGGATGGTGGAACAGCAACAAATTCCCCTGGGGGCAGGGTGTGAGCGTGTGACAAGGACACAGAATCTGTCAGCCGCCTCCTGTTGTACTGCCCAAGGCAGCTGGAGGGCAGCAAGTGACAGATCAAGGGCGATGTGGTACGGAGCCCTAATTTAAATCAGATCCCAAAGCCTCTCCAAACCCCGCTGGGGTCTTCCTATTTACAGAGTCTTTCTACAAATGACTGAATTGCTGTGGGTCCAGTTTAGATCCTGTGGTGAACCTGGATCAGGGCAAGGACCAGGAAGAAACCCCAAGGTCACAAAAGCAGCTTGTCCCTACTTCTATCCAATGTGATGTCCAAGCCCATACTGACTCCAGTCGATCTAATATAGTAAATATGTTAAAAAACAAGCAGCACAAATTTCCCTCCAGCAGTTCAGGTCTTGCAGAGCAGCTAGAACACCTGAATCTCCCATGGAGTTGTCCATTCTGGACATCCTACAGGCAGGCTGTAGCAGTTCCTTTGCAGCTTCTCCATGTTTTTTCTAGCCAGGTTTCGAATGATAGAAGGTTCAAGTGTTTTTAGTGTGAGTGTGTGTGTCTGCAGGCTCCTGAGCTCCTTTGGTAAAGGAGGAAAGGTCTCTGGGACATTCAGCTGCTGTGTACATCAGGAAAAAGGATGGAGGGATGGAGGGATGGATGAGAAGAAAGATCTACAGAGCCTCTAGCTGAGTGAAAGATGGCAGCAGGAACTGAGACTATATTAGACCCTGGAGAGTTCAGCTCAGAGGCCTCAGGCTCACAGGCTGGATCACTCGCAGCAGCATCTTAGGGAGTCAGAAACTCACCTTGAATCCTGGTGGTCCCTGGGCCCCTGGGAGTCCTGGCACGCCGGGGTTCCCTCTCTTGCCTGACATCCCAGTCACACCTTCCTCCCCATCATCACCCTGCTCTCCCTAGAAAAGGAACACACAAGAGGTTATGAAACAAAGCCCCTTCCCCTTCTGCACAGCTCCTGGGAGGACATGGGAGTGGTGGGATTCTGCCCTCAGCAAGAGGGGGAGGGGTTTGCAGATGTGGACAGAGTTCTGTGCATGTGAGTGTCTGTCAGGCCACAAACCCCATTTTATTTACAGATCTGGTCATGCAAAGGCAGCTGCTGCCTCTGTGTGCAAGTGGTATGTGAAGAAGATCCACTCTGGGCACACGTAAACTGGAATACCCATAGCTGGATCACATAATTTGTCCCGTGCCACCTTTCAGTTTTCCAGCCCCAGTGTTGTGTTTGCTGTTGATGCCACAAGGCTGCAGTTGGAGCTTACCAGCATCCCGGGCACGCCGTCCTTCCCGGGCACTCCGTCCACTCCAGGGGTACCCTCCTGACCCTGCCTTCCCACCACTCCTCGAGGACCTGGTAGCCCAAGGATGCCCTAAAACCACAAAGGTATCAGAGAAGGAGCTCCCAGACAGCATTTCCTGGGGCAGAAAATGGAATTTTCACCTACCGGTGAGCCTCTGCTCCCTGCACTGCCCTGTGCTCCTTGCTTTCCTTTTTGACCCTGCAAGTAAAAAAAAAAAGATCTAAAATTGCAGCAGTTCTAGCACAGCTCCACTTGGGACTGTGACTTCAGGGTGTGCTTCTGGATAATAACTGGAAAGAGTTTTATAAAAGGGAGATTTATAAAGTCAGTTGCTCCAGTGCTGGGAATGAACTGCTATTTGGTTTTATTACAAGTGATTCTTCGTATGTCTTGAGAGTTCTAGGGCAGGAATGAATAGCTAGAAGGCAAGGACCTGCATTTTTCCTAATACAGAGCAGATGAGGACAAATAAAGCAGGATGAACTCGAGAGAGGACTTGGTACACTGGCAAACATTAGAACAAGATGCTAAAAACCTGAGTCCTCCATCAGTTCATTGACAGCAAACCCAGGACCCAGTGAGTCCTCTGAGGGTGTTCAGGGGGGCCTTCTCTCTGAGAAGTAACTCTATTTTGGAAAGCCAATGGAAATTGAAAATAGCGTCTTCTGTCTGAAATTTGCAATGCTGCTTTGTGAATAAAGGCAGAAAAGAAATACTCCTGAGGTTTATTAGCTGTAAAAAGGATTAATTTGTGCAGAATGAATGGAAAGCTCAGCCTCATCACCTTCACTAGGGCTCTCTTTGTGAGGTCATGTACTAAAGCACTTTTAAATTGAAGAACTCGTTTTCTGTGCATTGTTTCCCCGTCTGCAGAGGACCAGGCTGGCCAGCTACATGAAAGAAATATTCCTGGGGGTGCTTCCCCTGCTATTCATCAGACCCAAAGGCAGTTCCACATTGTCCATCGATGGGCAGAATTATTTATCTTATCTCCACCAGGTACAATTCTCGCCAAGATGACCTAAAACTATCTTCTGGCATTACCCCCAGCAGGGTCAGATTAAAAACCCCGAAATCTGCCAAGAGAGAGCAGGAATTTGCTGAGTATTGAGGTCACATACTTATGTTTTAGCAAATAAAGTCCCTGGTCTGTGAGAGTAATTAGCAAGCTGTCATTACAGCCAGATGTGGAGGTAGGAGTAGGTATGAAGTGCCCCAATGAACCCTGAAGGACCCATCTGTCCTGGGTTTTCTTGCTCAATAAAGACAGGAATTTAGAGTGATTGATCCAAGAAACAGCTCCATGGATAAATGCACTCCAAACTCAGAAAGTTTCAAGCCAGAAAAGTTAAAGGTTCAAATGAAAGGGAGAGACTCTTGCCTGGCTCAGCCCTCCTTGGGGATGGACGAGGCAGCTGTGGCTGGAGACAGCACAAACAGGGCATGGGAAAGAGACACAACCCACGGCAGGGACTAAAGACCTGCCCAAGAGTCACTCATCATGCTGGGGCTGGAATTGTCTTGATCTTCTCCAGTTCCACAAAGCCAGCAAACCACTGGGGTTGGACAACCAAATGTTTGCTGCCCTCCCACAAGGATCTCCACAGCCTTTCAAGGCAAAAATCCCACATGCTGGGCAAAACCATGAGAATCCTCCTTATCAGAGATTTTCTTTCAACTTGGGACACTGTAAATCCACCCTGCTGAAACCTACCACATCACCTTTGGATCCCTTTGCTCCTGGCTTGCCTGGTGATCCAGGATCCCCCTACAAAACATAAACAAGAAAAATCTGCTTAAAATTCTCTTCTGGCAATGTCTTGCATGAAGTACAAAGAACAGCATTTTTTTGTGCCCTAATAACGCTGACTGTATGGAAACAATTCAGGGAAACTGCCTGTACTCAGACAGGCCCCTGGGGAAAAAGGAGCAAGGAACTGTCTCCAGAGAGCATTTAACAGGGTGTCGATTGGAGAAGAAGCAACTCTGCCCCTCACTTGGGTGGTGCCTGTATTTGTGGAAATCATTCACCAAATTCCAGATGGAGAGCAGTGCTGGGAAGTGGGCAGGAAGGAGGCTGTGTGCAGAAACTGTATGCAGAAGGAGCAGTTTACACAGTGCCTGCTGGTGCCACCTCCCTTTTGCACGCTGCAGCCCTTGCCCTGGTTTCACCCGGGGGTCAGGTGCTAGAAAACTGCCTATGGAGTAAAGCAGGGAGGGTATTTCACTGCTCTCTTGCTGGTCTCCTCCACATCACACCCATCTCAGCCTTTTCTCCTGCCCAGCCAGGTAGAGTTTATGGTCTGTATTTGTGCCAGTGGCAATTTCTGGGCCAACAGCAAATAAAAGGCCTCCCTGCAGAGCTCTCATTTTTCAGCTTGTATTTGAGCCACATTTCCAATGGACCTTCACTAAAGACAATCCAAAGTTCCTGCTTCCATCTGAATCATCTGAGGGACTACCAACCCCGAAATAAACTACATTCACTGGGGAATGCACCAGCTCTAATAATTTCTGGGCCATATAACAGAGAACTACCATTTTAATCCCAAAATAGAATCTGTTGTTCTTCCTTACAAAGAATGGGAATTGATTCAACTTTATTTCCCAGTGCGAACTACATTTAATGTGCTGCTGCACTCACAGTTGCAAAAGTCACATATAAAGATATGATGCTACTGTATATAACAAGGGAAGAAAAAGTCCTTCCCTTGAGTTTGGATTTAATTTAGTCTTTCACAAAGTCTTTCATTAGTTTGCGAGGAAGCAACTTACAAGTAGAATAATAGGTCTCACCTCACACTGGAGCAGCAGCACACCAAATGGATCATTTCTAAGCAGACCCTTCCACTGTCACTGCCATCTCCCACCACCCATCTCCTAAGATTTCTGGTCTCTCACGGACCATTCAGAAAGGATGGCTTTGGAAACAGGCACTGGGAGTGCTCCCTGTTTTCTCACCCATTTGTTAGTCTCAAATGTGGCTCAAAATGCCCATTCCATGGGCCTGGCTGATAGAAATGCCCACATTTCACAGCTCACCACACACTCCTACTGCAGCCCTTCCGACCCCCCTGTTGTTCCTATGCCTGGGGCATTGGGTACCTTACAAGAAAGCAGCATCTCTTACCGGTAAGCCTTGCTGCCCAGGTTTTCCTCTCTCTCCATCAAGCCCTTCCTGACCCTTCAATAAAAAACAGAGAGGGAACATGTCTTTGTTCTTTTGTGGCAATGAGAAAGAAAAATGAATGTAATGTGATTTAAGGGGTGGAAGAAGACACACGTCTGCATTCTGCCGTCATAGAAATGGTGATGTTGTGGGTAGTGCTCACGCTCCTGCGGATGTTCTTTGGAAAGAGGAACTGCTCATCACCAGCTAAGCAGCAAAGAAGGTGTTCTAATGCATCCCAGAATACACACAGCACTAATGGAAGTGAAGAGTTGGAGACAGCTGTCCTAGAAAATAAGGCAGCAGCACTGCTACTCTGATGAATTCCAAATCTTCTGTAAATTACTGTAATGGGTCACCTCTGACCAAGCGCTTTTGAATGGAGATAACACTTAATTCATGGAGCTTTGGCAGATCAGCCCCAGTCAGCTGAAAATGTCCTGCAAAGAGGGTATAAGGAGCACAGCAGGATAATTCATAGCCCTGGTTTTGCTTTTGAGAGAAATCTTGCAAAGATTTTGGAAGTCTCCAAATCTTAAAGTTCACAGATCTTCCCACAGAAGAATCTACAGCCACGGGCAAATCAGTCTTGAAATGTGTCCGGCACTGACATGGACTCTCTTGCACACACTTTGTCTAGGATGTCTCCTTGATAATCACAGACACCTGTGCAAGAAATGGTCCTGCTCGTTCCTTTAGCCTCACTCAGGCATGCGCAGGGCACGGTGAGGTGCTGACTTTCTTGCCTTCAGCAATGTTTTTACTGCTTTAGGTAAAGACAGCTGAACTGTTCCTTGTCTGAATCACAGCCGTGTGCAGCAGCTGACCAGGGACAACAGCAGGTTAGGAACTGGGACTGCTGGGCAACTTTGTGGGCTGATGTGGACTGGGAGCACTTACTCAAGGCAAACATTTTTGAATCTTGCATTTGGAATAAGACTCACAGGATAACCAGGGTCTCCAGGCTCCCCTCGGTCACCTCTGTCACCAACAGGGCCCTACAAGAGCACAACAAAGACTTGAGGTGGATGTAATCAAGATGTCATCTGCAATATCTCAATGGCTTGTGCATGTTCTACAAGTAAGGCAGCAACCCAACTAATCCAGCCACAAAAATCGTTCCAGGATTGATTAGAGAAGATTTAACATCTTACTCTGTCTCCAGGTGGTCCCTGTGGGCCTTCTACCTTCCCGTCATCACCTTGTTGTCCCTGTGAATAAAATGTTAGTATTAATATAAACAGCAGATTTTAGAGCAGATGCTTCTGTACAGACCCAATCCAGTCCTTCCATATCACGGGAAGTCAAAGCCTCTGTTGAATTTACTCCCTTTTCATCCAAAGAAAGACTAAACAATTTTTTTTGTTGTTTGTTTCATGACTCTTCACATTGCTTTCCTGATTACTGGTGGTTGTTTTCGCCTGTCTAACTCTCCTCCTTAAGTAACCAGGTGCAAAGGGTTATTTTCAACAATTCCTAAAACGAAGCAAGCAGGATGTAATTACGACAATATGGGAAATAGCTCTCTGCCTCTGAATTTTATTGCTGACAGTTCAACCAAACTCTTTAATCGAGCATTTCCCCACCCTCGTTGAATGCTGTCTGGGCTGCTGTGGGAGCACGGGTGGTCTGGATGGGCTCCTTGGTTGTGTGCCACCATTGTGGGCTTGTTTTACCATCAGACAGGTGAGACAGCCTCTTACACACTCCTCTCCTTGCTGGGATGCTCCACAGCACGAGCTCAGAGCTCATGGTTTGGCCGGTGGATAACATCACCCGGCTTTTTTATGACTGAGGTCTCTTCAAAACATCCACAGAGAGATCCCTTAAGACTTAACAGAGACACTATCCTTTTAAATTCTGTTGTGAAAGTCACTCAGGGTCATGATGTCCTGTTTTCTCTGGAGTGTAGCTCAGAGATGGCTGTTTCTCTGCTCCCCATGGAAGAATGCTACATTCCAGCTCCTCCAGTTTTTGACTACTCCATAGCAGTCTCTGCCACTTTGGCTCCTTAGGATGAACATGTCTCAGGGCTCCTTTGATGCAGTTTGAGGGGTTCTGGCACAGTGGAGCTGCTTGGGTGCTCCAAGAAGCCTTGAACATCCAAACCTCCAAAGATTGCTGAGCCAAGTTTTTCACAGACTTGTGTAATTCTCAGTGGCTGCACCAGCCCTTTCTGGTGTATTTACAGTTCTCTTTGACGTTCTCTCTGGGCTACTCTCCTGTTGGAGTTACAGCTGCTGATAGTAAGGACACTTGGGAAATTTCTTGGTGAGCCTGCCTGCCTCTGAGAGAAACTTGGGTGGCAGAGAAAAGACGGGGAGAAGCAAACCCTCACAGGCTCTGCCGACAGTTTCCAGCGCTACTGAACTTGCTGCTGGAAGCCAGCAGCAAAATACCTGGCAACTGGTTTGCTTTCTAGCCACTATCTAAGGAATGTTGACTAGAAGGGAAGCAAAGCCACCATTTTTCAACTCTCAGGGAAAAAAAAAAAAAATCATCCCAGTGTGTGTGTTACTATGCAGAAGTTTTGGCACTGATTGCTTCTTCCCAAGCAGGATGTGCACACCTTTGCCATTTGGGAGCTAAGATGAGTGTGATGAACCCAGAGAAAGCTCCTAATTCTGGTGACCCTTGAAGAGCATCAAGACTCAGAGACTGTTTCCCCATTGTGGCTTTGTTTCCCCTTGAGGCTAATCCCCACCTTGTTCTCTATCTTCTGCCTGAGAAAATCCTGCAGCCTGGTCAGCTCTAGTAGGACTGTGAAACTGAGCTCCTCCAGAGCTTCCTGGTGCCTCAGCTGCTTGAGAGAGAGATGAAAGGTCTGCGCTAATTCTTCGGAAAGTTGCAGTGAAAAAAGTTAGAGTAAAGGGCAGCAAAGTAAACATGTTAGGATACAAATGGAAAATGCATGGAGAAGAAGGGAAGGCTTGTTGTTGTTGGCTCCTGTCCCAAAGTGAGATACACCAGTTTGTAATTTTTAAAAGGATCCCATCTGGACTGCTTTAAGCAGCTGCCAAGAGCAGGCGTCTGCTCTGAGCAAGGCCTCTTTGAGGAGCTGCAAACGTATGAAATGTGGTGGAGTAGCTGGCTGGGATGGCACAAGGGAGCAGGATTCCACAGCAGTGCCTCTCTCTCACCAGACCACTTTCTTCTCTGAAAAAGGGAAGACCTTCCCCACCATTATATCCTCCTCCTTCAGCACAGCTCCATTTACCATGTTACTTAAAGCTCACAGAGTACTCACGGTGCAATTTCCATTTTCTCTTTATTTCTCACTTTCAGGCTTCCATTTTTGTGTTCACAGGCTTATAAGAGGTTACAGATGTCTGAAGGGAAGGAATCTGTCTGTCTTTAGGCTGGAATCCAGGCAACTCTTAGGAGAAGAGGGAGGGTGAACAGGAAAACTTAGATGCAAGATTTTGTGGAGCACCTGGATGCTGCAGGAAGCTGTGCTGGGGGCTCAGTACATGATTTTGTGCTCTCCTGGTTCAGCATCTCCTCTTGGTCCCCAGCAAGGTGTAGCAGACCCACTGGCCTTCCAGGAGAACATGAGTGAGGAGATCCGGCTGTCAGTGGTCATTAACAAAGCTGACTGTTCTTAGCAGAGGGCACTGGACACTGGTGGCTTCATCAGCTTGGATACTTGAATGTAGAATTAATTTATCATAACACTGCTGTGCTCTTTTGAACCCAGATCCACTCAGGGAGTGCTCGTTTAGTGTCCTTTTGCAGAGCAACATCTTGTTGGTGAAGGGAAAAATGCTCCACTGAGCGCTTTGCATGAAAAATTTGGGGATCATTTCCTACTGAAATTGCAGGAGCTTTCAAGCAACTTTAAATGTTTTCAAATAAAACTACAGCTGCAATTTAAGCAATAGACACACATATCTGCACACCTCAATGGCTGCGGGGCCAATGGCTGACCTCGCTTTTGCTAGTCATGACTCACAACTTTTTGCTCAGGATGCTCAAGATTCAACAGTGGAACTGTAAGAAACCTCTGGGGCAGGTTCTGAGCTGACAGTGTGCCTGGTCATGAGCTCTCATATCCTCCTGGGCTGGTTGTGCTTGTCTAACACTTGCCAGGAAGTTCAGCAAGGCTGCAATGGAGATAGGGAGCAGCAGGAACATCACCAGCTGTTCCTCCATGAATATGTTTCAGCAGCAGGAAATGAGAGAAAAAGCACAATGACCATTATTTGCTCCCAAAGCAAAATTTCTGAGGTGTGTTAATGTCTTAGTGGATCACAGGATCTAGCCCTGCCCCAGTGATTCCTGGGTGGGAATCTCCAGGCAGAGCACAGTGTGAACAGGGGATCCTGACACCAGGAGCCTGAGCTGAAGGGACCTATTCAAAGCCCCAGCAAGAGCAAGTCCTTATAAACTCATTTTATAAGCAATGAAACTCCTGTCAGCACTACAGCTGCCCTCCCACCTGTGGGCAGGGGCAAAGCTGAATGCTCCCTTGGTGATGGGGAGTAGAAAAGGAGCAGAAAGAGTTTATGCATCTCTCCTCTTCATGGGGAACTCACAACTGACTAGTCCCCATCACCATCACTTTCCTTCCCACACCAAGGGAGAATCACAGAATGGTTTGGGTTGAAAGGGACCTTAAAACCCATCTCATTCCACTCTTTGGCATGGACAGGGACACCTTCTACCAGACCAGGTTGCTCCAAGCCCCATCCAACCTGGCCTTGGACACTTCCAGAGACGGAGCACCCAGACCTGTGCCAGTGCTTTATCACCCTCTGAGTAGAGAACTTCCTGACATCTAACCAAAATCTTTACACTTTTGTTTTACAAGCATCCCCCCTTGTCCTATCCCAATCTGTCCACTGTAGGACACTCTTTTAGATAGCCCCCTTTAAGTACTGGAAGGCCACAGTGAGCTGTCCGCAGAGCCTTCTGCAGGGAGATCTCGGGAGGCAGGGAGCATGGCTGCGGAAGGCATGTGAAGGACACCATCAGCTCTGCGAGCGCCAAGCAGCCGGTGGAGCCGACAGGAAACCATTAAAGCGTGAGTCACTGCTCCAGCCTGAACTGGTTATGGCTGTGCTGACTCAGCAAAAGGGGGAAAACACCCGGGAAAAGCCACTGTGGAAAGAGGGCTCTGAGTCAGGGCAGCTGCAGCCAGGGGGCTGTCGAAAGGTGGGGCACAAGGAACATGGAGCAAGGGCCATGGAGAGGAGGAGCGCCAGCAGCCGAAGATCAGCTTGTTTGTGCAGGGAGTTATTCTGTCCTGATCACAGAGAGCTACGGGTCTGATTTCTTTTGGCCTGGGGATTGAGCCGAATTCCTGCTGATGCAGGAAAACATCCTCAGGGCCCATGCTGGCTGGCTCAGCCTCTGGCACCAAGGGCATGTGGTGTCTGGGCAGCATGTGCTGGTGGCACTGGTGTCCTGGCACTGACTGGCAGAGGCAAGGCTGCAGCTTTGACGGGTTTTGTGAGTGGCCATGTGGTCAAGGAGGCACCTCTGCCTCTGCCAGAGGATGAGGAGAAAGGAGACCCATGGGAATTACAGCAGTGGGATGATTGTCTCATTCTGGGGGAAATGAGATGGCCAAACGCCCTGATCTTACCTTTTCCCCCTTTGGCCCTGGTGGTCCAATCGGCCCCGGTGGTCCTGCATGTCCCTGTGGAGAGCAGACAGCACGTGAGGAGGCGGGAAAGAGCTGTGGGACTGAAAGTCCTCCTTGGTTCCCTGCCAGATCTCACAAGCCCTGGGTGGTGCATGCCAGCTATGGGGGGACACGTGTGTCACATGGGCAGAGATGAACCAAAGGAAGGTGGTGCAAAAGGAGACTTGACAAAGAACTAAACTCGAGGTCAGAAATAAATCACGGTTTAGGAACAATTTGCGTGCTGGAGTGGCAGTTTAGTCGCATTTAAGAACAGATAAAATCTGGGAGATGAAAATAAAACCATTACCTGGTAACCCTTTAAGCCTGGGTCCCCTTGAGCACCCATCCTCCCTGGAGCTCCCTGGAGAGGCAAAGACAGAGGGACTAAGAGAGGAGCCCATGGTGTTATAGCACGAGAGGAGAATGCACTGGACTCAAAGCAAAGCTCAGCACCACGTGGGAGTGTGGCCAGTCCTTCTCCTGGCCACCAGTGAGCTCTGCTGCAGCCACCTGATGGGTTTTTGCTTGGCTTTAACCTCTTGCACACGGAGAGGGGTGCCAGGAGGCCATTCTGTGCCTTTGCCAGCCTGCAGCAATAGATTCCCCACCTCACTCAGATTTGCTATCAGAAATAGCTTCATTTGTGTGCTCTCCATCTGCTCTCCTGCACGTCCCCATATCCAAATTAGAGCAGTGCTAGGAAGTCCACCAGACTTCCATAGACCAGAATCACATCTTTAGCTGAGTGAACAAAACGGTTTAAATCAGATCATCAGAATAAAGTGATTCTCAAAATTTCCATATAATCCCATTTAGCATGGAATAAAGCCCTTTCCACAAGACAGAGACATGTCCACTCCAATAGACTGTTGCTCAGTATTGCCTTGCTTCCTTGTGAAATAATCCTTGGAGGTTTTGCCAAAGACTATTATGGGAGGTTATACGGTAAGGCCATAATTCTTAGTGCAGGAAAACACTATCAGCAGAACCATCACTCCATCACTCATTTGCTACTGTTCTGAAATATCACCACTATCCCTAGTTCATAAATAACTCCTGATTTTGCACTAAGTTCTATCAAATAGAGTGCAAGAAGTTTCCTAACCAGCCTGCGATGCACGAGAGATACTTTTACATACCACTGCTGTCCTGATGCATTTGTCTCTTGCGCCCAAAGCAAATTAACTTTCTCCCCTCTCTGCCATACTATGGCTGTTCTCTCTGCAAGCCTCACCTTCAGTACCCAGTTCAAACCCTTTCCCATGCTATTTTTCTTGCTCCAAGTGTTTTAGATAAGTAGATCAAGAGTGGGTGTAGAAACAGGGCAGAAATCCAAGGCAGAGTTTCTTACAACAACACAGCTCGACTTGGAAGCAGCTCTTGCCATGAGTGTGCAGTCTCAAAGGGGAAGATCTTAGCAAAAAATAGCTTATCAGCTCACTCAGCTAAGGAAAAATCCCCAATATTTCAGCAATTTCAGCCTATCTGGGGAGTTGTGAAGAACTGCCTTGATGCAACGTGAGCTGGGCTCACGGGGCACCAACGCAGCCACCCCGATGGACTCTCTCCTGTGCTGCTCGGAACAAGGGTTAGGATGTTTTGGCCAATTAAACCCATCTAACAGCCTGTCCCTTTTGGTGCCCTGAGGCCTCTGCTGGGCTCCCTGCTCCATTCAGGCCCATGCCCACCACTGCCTGTGTTGTGTTCGATCGTTTGCAGAGCTCTTCTCACCATCGGTCCCAGGGTACCTCGGGATCCTTTAGGGCCTTGGTTCCCCTTCGGCCCCTGCTTCCCTGGGGATCCCATCTCGCCGAGCTGCCCCTGGTAGCCTTTGCTGCCCTGCAGAGCAAAGGCACGGACATCAGTGTAGGACAAAACCTCTTCTGCAGGAAAATATCAGAGAGGAGTACCGAAAGGGAGAACCGCAGGCTGTGATGTTTTCAAAGAGAGCTGTTCCTACCTTCTGGCCAGTCTTGCCCTTTTCCCCTTGTTTTCCTGGTTTCCCTTCTGGTCCCTGGAAGAGGAAAAAAAAGAGGCTGTTGGAATGGGAAAGCAAAGAAGTGGCATCCCAACCAGCCATTCCCAAGCCATTTCCCTAGCACACACAAAGCTGAGAGCATCCTCACCCACCCATGGGGGCCAACAAGGAGCCCAGGAAGTTGTGCAGGCCAGACCACAATCCACAGGTGCTACAGCTGAGGTATGGCTGAGTTTGGTCTTTAGCTGCTCCAACACATGGAGGAAACTCCTTGCTTAAAGGTGGGAAGGTCTTTGTGCTCAGGTGGCTACTGGGCAACACAGCTGAAAGGTGATACTGTGATAATTTGATGATGGTGACTTTAAGATCACATCTTCAAGACAGGTGGGTCATGGAAAACTGCCATCAGATGTGTCCATCTGTCTCCAAGCGTGCAAAAGAAGGATCTCCGGAAGCGCACCCACCCAGCCTCTGCTACAGAATGGGCTGAAATGTGGAAAACACATTTACCCTGATTCCCACAAAAGGTTTCCTCTGGTTTGCACCCAAGCTTCCATCTCTGCACCACTACTCTACCAGCAGTTGTATCCTTCACCAACTTTGGCACTAAATTAGGTACCAACATTTTTGTACAGTTTTAGGACCCTACCACTAGAACCATTGATTCTACAGCAGCTCTCCTTATTTTTACCTTGTGAAAACAGGCAATGGTTTCATTCTCTATCCACCTACCACACACAGCCTCCTGCTCACAGTGAAAACCCCCTCCCTCTATCTGTATTATTACTGCCACATGCAGAAACCACAACCTACTGATCAGGCTTCTAGAAATGCAGTGGGATGCAAAACTTCAGGTGGGAGCCACGGCAAGCAGAGACAGGAATGCTGAACTGCTTTCAGAACCCGGTGTGGGTACAGAACCTGCTGCCCCTCCTCTCACACACACCACAGAAATGTGTTATGATGAGCAGCTAAATACAGCAGCCTCTCCTAAGGGACCTCAAGGAGCTCATTTTTTCCAGTGTTTGACCCTGTTGGCTGCAAGGGTGACAGTATATTTTGAATTTTCAGAAAGAGACAAAAAGTATAACTGAAGAAAATAACTCATGCTTTTTTGGCAATTGTGACAAACTGTTCAACAGCATCTCCACACCAGCACCACATCTCTCCCTCTGCTCCCCCACCTCCCAGCTAAGAAGGTATAATTTTCACCATGGTTGTTGCTGCAGTCTCAGCTGAATAAAAGCAACTTATAAAGTGAGACATATTGGGGGGTTTTCACTCTGATCTGAAACATGGGCCTCAGAAGTGCCTGCTTTGAACAAAGGAGCAATTCAAACTTATCCCAACCCTGAAGGATTGTGCCAGTTCACCTCCCCAGAGGGAATAGCTCCATTTTACCTAAGTCAAACATTTCAGGAGTCCACCTTGCCAACACCGTTAGGCTTCACAAAGGGCAGGTCCCTGCTGAGGAGCACATGAGCCTTGTTCTGTGTCTCTTCCATACTGCTCAGGGTTTTTTTTTTGTGTGCTATTTTTGCTGCCACTTTCCAAGAGATCACTTTTGGAACAACTTTCCCACAGATGCTGAGCAGCCGCAGTAGATGATGGGTGCCAAGGCTCCAGCATCACCCACATGATTTACACTTTTGACAGGAGTACAGAGAAGTCCTCACTGATTAAAGTGTCAGAAATGGGCAAACCCTTCTAGCTCTACAGCAGCTCACTGTGGGACCTGGTGCTCAGCACCTGAAGCACAGTAACTCCCACAGCCCCTGCTCTGCAGCAGTGCCCTGGCACATTATGGCTTAAAAATTCGGAGAGGGAATAGTGGAATCACTCATGAAACTTCACTGTCAAAACAAGATGTGACTGAATTAAGAGACAACTGGGGTATTTAATCAGTTGCATAGTGTTTTTCCATCAGTTTCCCTGGACTATGCTTTAAGATCTTGTGGAAGCACAAGCAGTAGATGCTTCTTGCAGATGGAAGAAAACCCATTTTAAGCTAGATCTGTTCCTAACCCAGTGATGGCCAAGCCCTTGGTCTTCTCCAGCAGAGTAGTTTTGCACACTCAGACGTGCTCCTGGAAGTGCAGTGCTGTGGCAGCTTATGAAACAGATTTCCATGCAAAGGTTCCATCCCCAGGATGAGAATGTGTTACATTGTCTGCAAAAAATGCAGATACCAGTACATTGATGAGACACACTCTTTATCATTCTGCAGGGCAGGTGGGCCCTGTTCATGGGGAGGTCACAAGGACCTCACAGCTACTTCAGAAGAGTCTGAAGTACAGCCTGGCTCCCTCCACCAGGATACGTTTCCCATGGAAGTTTCATGACTGAAACTTGATTTTACTCTGCATTGAAAAATGTCTTTGTTCTTCAAGACGACAAGTTTAGGCTTTAAATTTTCCCATCTGAGAAACAAAATTTCCACACTGCTCCTAAAATCTGCCAGCATTCAAGTTCCTGCTTGTACTCGCCGTCATGGAGTACAAATAGAGGGGATAGAGTCATCTGGGAGAGGGTAAACAAGAAAAAACAAACCTAACTTTGACAGTCCAAGTCCTGCTCACAAAAATGAGCTCAATCCACAGTGAGACTGTGCCATGCACAAACAGCTTCTCAGACTTTCTCAGGGTTCCTTCAGCTTGTCTTTTCCCTTGGTGGTGGATGCAAACACAGATAATAAGGCTCCAATAAACTCCTTGTACCATTTTCCCCTCATGACACATCGGCATCACAGAGCAGGGATGTTCATCTGCTCCAGAAAGCTCTCCTGGGCCCTCCAGCTGGGGTGCAGTCTCTTTCTCCGTTGCTGAAGAAAAAAACATTGGCAGCATCACCAGCTCCTGCCAGTGATAGTGAGATGAGCTGTCACTCACAGGAAGCCATGGAGACCTTGTTCTAAGCCTCCCTTGCTGTTCTTGACTCTCATCCACTGGTTAAAAGCTTGACTGGTATTAAAAAAATGGGTCAAACCATGCTGGCGACAGCACCGGCAGAGACGTGGCTCAGATTTTGACTTAACTGAGTCACCTCCTTGAGAGGAATAAGCTCTATCACTCAGGGATATTTCTGTGCTCTCCCAGCACGCTTTCTAGGACTTTGGCCAGCAAGCTCTGCTGGTGAGTGGGAAGCCTACCATGTGTCTGATTTTCCTGGATATGCTTTCTCCAACTGCGCAGGAATTCTGCCCAGATGAATTTAGAGGCAGTTCAACACTTGTCTGGGGTTCCCAGATATGTGATATCTCTACTTGTGATGACCCAGATGTGGTTGCTGTTGCAATCCCAGATGTTCCCAGGGCACACATGCAGGTTTGCACATTTCCCAGAAATCACTGCACTGCCACACTCCACACATTGCACAGGGAAGAAAAAGCCCAGCCACAACTTTGGTAGCCTTCAAAAATAGTCCCACCGTTGTTCTCTCCATTCTTCTGACTCATCTGTCCAGGGATGAAAAAAATCAGGGCCAGAACAGGAAAAAGAAAAAGGATAAAAATAAAATTCAGTGAGATTGTATCTTCACCCAGGCTCTCCCCAGAGTACCTCAGGAATGCAGCACCTTTTGGTACCTCTTTTACTGCAGTGTAATTTTCCTACAGTTCCTAGGACTTCTCTCTGTAGCAGAGATAGGAGTGAGGGCAGAAGATGTACAAAAGCCTGCACATCAAAATAATTAAATCCAAGTCCCCTTTGCTGGACTCACATCAACTGGGTCACTGTGCCAAGGCACTGAACACTTGATGCTTTTGTTCCCGGGGTTTGTACACATTTTGTTGTAAGCTTTGGGTTATTGGTTTGCTGAGAAAATAAATCTTCTTTCCAAGCTTCTTCCATCAGTGGGACTATTTTAAATGGTGATTTCTCTTTATATGCTGCATTCTTCACTAGTGAAGCATATCAGTACCTCCAGATGATGATGGTATTTGTGACCAGGGACAGTGGAAAGCAACAGTGTTATAAGTCATATGCCTTCAGCTATGCTAAAATACCCAAGAAAAGCAAAAAAAATTATAGTCTTAGGTCTATCACATTTAAAATTTCATTGTCATCTTCAGTAAGGACACAGATTTACAAGGATTTTTTTAGTATAGCCTTAGATATTCCCCTAAGGGAAAGAAGAATGTTTTATTTTCCAATGCAAATTGGTTAATTTTTAAAGAAAAAGAAAAAGAGACTTCCAGCTGCTGATGGCCTTGACAGAAAAGTCAGATCTATTGCCCAGCACAACAGCAACATTTAGTGGGAGCAAATAGATGGGCAGCTCAGCTTTAAATTCTCCAGACATCAACAGTTGAAATCTATGTTCTGACAACAACATCCAGAAAAACAAAACAAGGAAGTTGAATGAACTGCAGAGAGATATGCGCTGAACAGAGCCAAACAACAAACAGGGCTAAAATCCTGACCCAAACTTCCCCACATCCAGTGATGCTCCTGCTGCAGGCAATGGGTTGGGGAAGTGGTAACAGAGATGTGACTCACCCATCCTGCTTTGGCTCTTGGCATTCCAGAGGGCAAAAATGTTCCTGCCTTCCTTGCAGCACAGCACAGGAAGGAAGCTCTCCAGGGCAAAGAACTGGTGGGAGAGCTTCCCAAAGCTTGCCTCAGGCTGCTTCAGAATTGCTCAGGACTGCTGTGGAGCAGGAGCATATTTTCAAACTATTTTTTTTTTTTGGTGTGTCATGGAGTGAAGGTCTGAGGTCACTCCTCAGAGCAGCTCCAAAATGAGGCAGGAAGAAACAGAACCACCAGAATACAGCTACTGAGCAAAGGAAAAGAGTGACATGGTGACAGAGGAAAAAAAAAGTGGTAGTTTGAGGCGCTGGATGTAAAAAGGGCAGGAAAACCAAATGCAGCAATAAAGTTAGGAGGCATGAACCATAGGATGACCATGCCCATATCGTCCAGGCCCAGCCAGTGAGCTCATTTAAAGGGAAATGAAAAAGCCCCATATAATTTCCTACTGCTCAGCAATGTCTCCATATGAGAACCTCTACTTAATAAACTTTGATCGGGAGAAGCCTCCCCCCATGGAGGACAGTTCACAAGCACTCAGGAAATTAGTGGGATTATTTAGGCCGGGCATTTGAAGACATAAATGTTTTGGATTTATAAGAAACACATTTCATAATCACTCTGCCTAGCAGTAGTCTGGAAGGGGAGGAGACAGGGCAGCAGCTCCTGAATGAGTATGGGGAAAGAAGAAAGACTCAACTGTTCTCGAGAAGAAAGACCTGATTGTACTGTGAGGTTCAGAGGGTTTCACTGGGAGCACTGGGAAGTAATGGGCTCTTGGCCTGCTTGTGGAAACCCCAGTGGGGAGTGCAGGTAGAGCTGGCTGGCTGTGCTCAAAGAAACAGCAAATTGGGGAAATCCTATGAAAAGGTCTTGGATGGTAAGACTACAGCCAGAACTGCCGTGACTTTCCTTTCAGCTGAGCTCCTCAGCTTCAAATGGGAATCCAACCCAACATTCTGTATCCTGAACTCTCTGCTTAAGAGCAAACTCTTATCTGCATGCAGCTGTGGCTCTGAAACTTGCTGCTTTTGGTTTTGTGGAGGAGGGGATCTATTTAAATTGATTTTCCTAAGCAGTCACAGTGTAAGGCAGCAAAGAGTCATGTACAGAGCAGTGCTGTGTTCTCTGAGCTGCTCTGGTTCAGTCTGATAGCTCTGAACTGCCACTAATTTGTTAGTTCTGGGAAAATTTTTTTTTCCCCACTCTCTTTGCCTCTACTTCCCCATCTCTAAGAAAGCACAGGAGACAAAGGTGCCACTAAAACACTTGATGGATCAGTGGGAAGTGTAGGAAAAGTACAAGGCCTCATCTCCACTGAGCTGTGCAGCCTTCATACACAATGAAACCAAAATGCTCCAAAAAATCGGTATCATAATCTGACAATGGGAAAGAAAAGAATAGAGAGAGCACCTGGGCAGCACAACTCTGATTGACACTCCCCCAAACACTAAGGGTTAATATTTTTCCTTCTGAAGGACACAGATGCCCTGGGGTTGTGGAAGAGGAGGGGAATGAAATCCTCTCTTGCAATAAGGAGGGGAATCTTGGAGCAACTGCCCAAATAGTGTGTCTCCTTCGTCTGAGTCAGGAAAGAAACCGTGCCAAGTCAATGGGATTTATTTCAAATTCTGGCTCATTTTGACTCCTATTAACTCTAAACAAAGACCAGCTGGGACCAGCCTGCCTTCCCCAGCAGCAGAGCCTGCGAGGGCCAAACGGCCCCTCAGCTGCTGGAGAGCAGCCTCAGTTGCTGCAAGCAGCAGTTCCCTTGGGACTGGGAAAGCTCTGTGATTCCCTGTAGGATGCACAGGGCTCACAGGCAGCCCTGGTCTACTCCAAAGGTTCCAATGGATTTGGTGGACTGTCACAGAGAGCAGAATAGCAAAAAAGAGGGGAAAAGTCCCACACAATAATATCACCCAAAGAACAAAATCCAGCATGTGCCTATCCATTAAGTAGGATGCTCAGAAAAGGCTGACTCTGTGGCCACCAGCACTGATTATCAAAGCAAGAAGAGAAGCTGATTGCAGCTATGGGCAGAGGTGCCCAGGGATGACCACTCTGGTTCCAGAATGGGGAAGCAGAGACACCCAGGCCTGCAGCTCCACAGAGAGGCACTGCCCTGACTCTTGGTCTCATACTCCTCAAAGCAGAGGTTTTCAGCATATTCAACTGCTTTTCTGAGCAGCTTTATTCGCCTTTGGTTTTTGATGCAGGACAAATTCCTGCTTATGGCTTTCCTGGCTGTTGGTCTGCACGAGTAATGAAACTCCAGGGCTGTAACTCAAGGACACACCAGGGCAAGGTGCAAACACCTTCAGCTCTGGGAACTGGGCTCCAGTATAGGAACTGCCCCACTGATAGAGCAGCTACTGGAAAGGACAGGCTGTTGGGCAGGGATATGGCCTGTTGTGATCTCCTGGGCCCCCTCTGCCACTGACTGACCTCCTGCATGACCCTGAGCAAGCCACTTAACTATCTTCTACTGTGCATCTACTCCTAACACATTGTTCAAGGGCAGGATTTGGAGTAACACTACTCATTTCCTAATATTAAGGGTGTGAGGATCTCGCTGGTGCCACTGACACACTGCCCTCCCCTACACACCGAGCCTGGTGCTCTCCATTCCTTCCTCTGCTCAGTCAGAGGGTGACCCCACATCCTCTAGCTAGGGGAGTTTAAGAATTTTCTTTCAAGCAATTACTCCACAGACAGCCCATGGTCCAGGGCACAAAACCCAGGAAACAACAGCTCAGTACATTATCAAAAAAAACCCCATAAATTTCTGCATGGAGAGAAGAGATTAAAACCAGTGGTGACTCCAGGATTGTCCTTCAGCAACCTCAGTGTTTTCAGGGAGCTGAATGCCATGGATGTGGTGCTGCCAGCTGTGGCTGAGCTCATGTACATGCAGTGAATGGCTGGATTCAGTGACAGCAGTGCCAGGCGCTTTGTTGCAGAAAACCTTTGAATCGTGTTTTCAGTGGCAGGAAACAGAAAAGAACAAAGAGCAAAAACCACTCTGGGACAAATTCTGCTGTAAGTGATGTTTGGACAACTTTGTACAAGAGCAATGTGCTGGATGAGAAGAAGCTCCTGCTCTGCCCTGGCACTGCAGAGCCCAGACAGCAGCCCCATCTCAGCATGGCATTGCTGCAGCAGCTCTGCAAGCTCAGAGCAGAAGGTCCATCCTGGCCAGGAAGTCCTCCTTCCACTTCAGGACTGTAGCCTGCAGATGAGAGAGGGACAGAAATGTGATGGGAAGGATCCTCAGGACACCATCCATAGCTGTGTGTGGTGTTGCTGCTGCTCCGGGGAGCAACCACAACACCAGAGCCAAGAGCCACGAGTTCACTCCATGCTTTGTACTGGGCTGGAGAGTGGCTTGATCCTGTGAGTTCCCTCAAAAAACCTTCTCAGCTCTCCAACCCAGCCCAGCCATGTCACTCTACCCTCCTGAAGAGCAAATGAAAGGACTTTGGATCTCATTGCACCAGAGCAAAAGGATTTATGGCCATTCAAGGTCTTCTGGGCTGATGGTGCACATCTGCATGCTACAGCAGGGCCGGCAAATGCAGCAAGATCTTCTCTGATGTAATTGTTTATGGCAATTTAGATCATTGGAGTGTCTGGCTCAAAGCTTTCTGAGTCCTGACATGGCTCAAATGACACTGCAGATAGGATTTCAGGTTAAAATTGAAGTGGAAAGAACTCAACTCCCAGTTTTGCTGAACAATGAGGGAATTTCTAGTTTCAGAGCATGTTGTATTTCAGTACTTCCAGGCTCTCCAATTGCTTTCCTGGAACTGTAAACCCCTTGCTATCAGATGTCTGCCGTGTATGGCAACCAGCATGTTACAAAAACCACAGTGCAGAGCCACAGAGTGCAGCTGGAAACCCATCACCTCCCTCCGCCAACTGGCCTGGGCCTTCCTCAGCCACTGCTGGATCTGTCATCCACCCAGGGAAGGGCTGAAATGCCACATTTTCTATCACTGCAGAGGAGAAGCAGCAGAGGGAAGCACTTTTTGAGGGAAGACGTTGCTCTCAGGACCCACTTGCCCATGACCAGGTTATTGGTGGCACACCAGTGACTTCAGCCTCCATCCTCTGAAGCAATGAGCAGCTCTGACAGGCACTCAGATCCTTTGTGAATGCAGGTTACTCTCCAGGGATGTTCTCTGTGGGTATCAGGCTCTGTGGCACTATCCCCCCACAGCCTTACAGATGAGCAGACAAATTATCTTTTTATTTTGGCAAACCACACCACGACACTTGCACTGCTGATGGATGCCTTGCCAGAGTTCACCAGCCTGTTGTACTCACACACACTGAGGAGAATATCCTTGTTCTGCCTTGCCCATACAAAAAATCTGGATTTCTAGCCAGTCTCTCTGAATGCAGATGCCCAAACAGTCCCTGGTGCTCTGCAAGGGGAAGGGATTTTCAGCCTTTTGTTGTTCAAACCAGAGGGCAAATGGCCATGTTCACAAGAGAGTCAAGGTCAAGTGAAGGCAACGAGTTTGTGTTAGCAGACAGAAACCACTGGGAAGAGATAATATGTGGGCAAGCAGCTCAGGAAAGGTACACATCCCTGGAAATTCCAACTGGATCTTGCACTGGTGCTCTGATTTTTCTCTTATGACCAGGGGGACAACTGGCCCATTCCTCCACTGCGCAGGAATTGGGGCTGAACGGAGCAGTGTGAACTTGGACAAAGTGACCAAAAGATAGAGGATACTCATTTATCTCAGCTCCAGCTGCCTCGAGCCCTGCCAGCCACAGCTGTGAAGCTCATGGACCATCTCAGCTGCCAGGTTTGTTTGCTGAAATCCACTGGCGTTGAAACACGTACGAACTACCCCTGGAGACTTGACTGGGGCCTCCCTGTTGCTTTTTGTTTGAGATTCAAAACCACAGTGGAAACTGGTTTTCAGATATGTTAATGCTGGAAATGGCCGAGCCAAGTTAAAGCTAAAGATCTCTGAAGAAACGTTTCCTGAGCACTGAGGGAAGTTTGGTTGTGCTCAGGCAGTCACGTGCTATCAGCATCAGGATGACTCTCTGGAAAATGAAGCCTTGCTCAGGAAAGCCAGATATGCCTCTGCTGACCACATCAATCACCAGGTGAGTGTCTCTCTTTGCAGGACCCAAAGGGGCAGCACAGACCCTCTGTGCTTCCTGCAGCTTTCAGAGTTGCTCTGGGGTACATCCCTTCATCTGCCATCTCCAGGGAGCTCCAGGACTGCAGATCCTCTGATCCCCTACCATCCTTCATGCTGGCTTGTTGCCATGTTACGTGCGAGCTGGTTGTGCCAAATTCCCCAGCTCCTATACCTGCTCTGCCAGCACCAGCCTCTGCTCCAGGCCAGGATATACAAAACGGGCTGAAAATGTACCAGCAATGAAGTCAGATCATTTCAGAGCAATCTGGCACCTCATCTCCTACATCTGTCACAAGGACACTTGATAGTGAAGTGTCACATTCCTGTAGACATAAGCAAAATAAAGATTAAGACTAAACATTTCCTTGGCATTAAGGACAAACCTTCAAGACATGGTGTGGCTGCAGAACCTTGTGATGAAAAGGGTTTTTCCAAGGGTTGTTGCTGTCCATGAAGGGCATGTCCCTGTGGGTCCCCCCTCTGGAGTAACACAGGGACAAGCCAAGGCTTGTCTGTGTCCATAATTGCAGATGGGCATCAGCTGCCTCTAACTTCCAGAAGCAGGAGATGAGCTTCACACCCCCAAACAGAGCTCAGTCTGTTGGCACAGGTAACTGCACAGATCCCTGTGTGTGCATCTCCCCTGCTAAGGACACAGGTGCATCAACATCTTCTCTGTCCCCTTTTGCAGCTGAGAAGGATATCCCAAGAAATACTGCTGAGGAAAAGCCCAGGAAAACATCAGTGGATCCAGGCAGGCATGTGGTGATGCACAGATGCAAGGACTTGGGGGGTGTCACACCAGGAGAGGCCAAATGGAGATGCAATAGCTAAAGATGAAGTTCTTAAAGTCATCTAAACTGTTTATTGGACAGCATAACACTGTCACATCAGAAGTATTAAAACCATTCACAACAGGGTGGTGTGGAATCCCTCAGTATCTGCAGCACCCAAACCCAACATGCTCCCTCTCTGCAATCCATGTGCCTCCAACACCTCCCCCAACCAATTTCTGTGCCACCATACAAATCCCGGACAGGAGTTTGTCACCTTGATATCTGCCCCTGGGTGAACAACCTTCAGGACTTCCCTATGACAAGATTTTTTTGTTATCTTAGCCCAGTAGCCTTAAAGACTTCTGTGCATTGTGCAGTTTGTGGTGGGCTGTGGCTGTGGTGGCTTTTGCAGCATGTCCTCCAGAGGATGGTTTGGCTGGATATTCCAGCTCCTAACCCTCAGCTGCAAAGGAGGGGCTTGCAGCTATCTCTAGCAGTTTGCATTTCTGAGCTGTAAACCTTATCTTGACAGAAATCTAAGGAAGGTCCCACTGATATTGGTACTCTCCAGGGGAATGTAGAATGAAATTCTCAGTAATGGGAAGAGGAAAATGCTTCTGTCAGAGGACTTCCATGACCTCAGCGAGCACAGGAACACCAGCCTGTGTATTAGGTAACAGTGTCTGGCAGGGGAGGCAGCACTATCTGGAGCCTATGCAGGTCTGAAAGCCTGCCTGAGTTTAGGCATAAGGAAATACAAAGAAGTATATTAAAATAGTAGATGGAAATATAGCACTCTGCAGTAAAAAATACCAAAAGGGAGTGATTATGAGCAGGAATCTTGGCTCTATTGACTCCTTTTTTAAAAAAAATACAACAGAAAACAGCATCATGTTCCCAGGGACATGCTGGCGAACATCAGCGACAGAATCTGAGAGAATCTGTATTTTAATACTTTATAACTTAATATGGCTTTTGCATGATTTCAGTATTTTTATTGGTTCTTAAAACATTCACAATATAAACACGTAAACCAGCCAGAAGCACAGCACATGGAGGGCGACTGTCCAGCTGTGCCAGCCTGCAGCTGGGAAGGAGCTGGGGTGTTGGGGACCACCCTGGCCTGTGGTATGATCCCAAACCTGAAAGGGCTCCCTGTTGGGTACAGAGGCCTGTGGCCAAGGGTGGCCTTATTTGGGGCAGGACTACAGGCTCATTCTGCACATTTATGGTGCTGCACTACAGTATTAAGCCAATGTTTCCACTTTCTAGTTGAGTCAATGCTCAAACCCCAACCTCAGCCCAAAAATAACATAAATCCATCTATTTTGCTGCTTCCATCCCCTCACACCCTTCTCCCTGCCCTCCTTTAAGCCAGCCACAGCACCACCAAAAGGAAAATCAATGTTTCACCATGGAGCACCCACCCAGGGCCCTGCTGCTTCCTACCCAGCCTGGGCTGGGATTTCAGAGCTGCCTTAAAACTTGGGCTTCTTGTTCCTTTTCCACAGTCGTGTGGGGTTGGAGCTGGTGTGTTCCGCAGCTGCAGGAGGGGTAAGACACGTGCCACAGGGGAGCAGTGCATCCCACTGAGCTGGGCTACCCCTCTGCTGAATGAGCCTTGCAAGCCCTTGCTGCTGCTAACTCTGATCCAAGACAACAATCACAATGAATAAACCATGTCATCAGCCTGATAAACTCCACATTTCAGGCAGAAAGGTCTGATTTGCAGAGCAGCCCACGGGGGCACTGGGCAGAGCCTTCTTCCACCTGACAACCCCCTGCTTCCTCTCATCTCAGAAACAGAATCAAACCTTTTCTTTCTACAGTACCGAGATCAGACTCCAAGTCATGCCCAGGATATTAATGGAGGATTCAGGAGTCATATCCTGCTGATTTCTTCTAGTTGTTTTCTACATTTAATGGCAAAATCTTAGAAGGAAAGACCAGAAGCAAGCAAGCAACCATCAGAGAAGGCACAAGGTGGCCAATTCCGAGCTCCAGGCTCAAGCTAGCTGGGGCAACCAGGGAAAAATCAGCCCCTCTCAATCCTCTGTGCCTCCCCCTCTAACACCTTGTGGGGTCCATCTTACAGATGTGTGGGAGGGAGGCACCATTTCTCAAAGCCTGGGGCAGATCAGATTTACATGCTCAAATGTGAATCCCAGCTGAAAGACCAATCCATCTCCTGGACATAGTTTTTCATGAAAATAAGACACTTTACCATCATGTTTATGACGAGTTACATCTCAGGTGACCTCCTGGCCTAAGCAGTGTCCTGGTTCACAAACTCATCCCTACAGGGAACCCACGGGTCACCAAGGGCTGGTTTCACAGACTCACTCGGACACCTGGGATGCCGGGATATCCAGGAGGTCCTTCTTTTCCCTTCAGTCCTTCATTGCCTTTTTCTCCTTTCTCTCCTTCCAGGCCTTGCTCTCCTTTGTCTCCCTGTGGAAGAGAGGAGGGTGGGAGGTTTTCATACCCACACAACGCATGGGTCACTGTACAAAGCTCTTGCAAGGGAAAACCCCACCACATAATTAATATTTCAGGAGTCTGAGAGGAAGAGAGCCTGCAAGACAAAGGATAAATGAGTCATAACACACTTGACATTTAAAAAAAAGGAGTGAACTCAGGTTTCTTTTCTTTAAAATCTCTTGGCTGAAGGAGAAAGAACTCCCCCATTACACATAGAAACCTGATCCCCTTTATGTCTCCTGCAATAAGGCCTGAACCTCCCACATGAATGAGGCAGGCAGACAAGATTAGAAGGTCTCACTTGCCTCGTCCAGAAGCCCTCAGCTTGGGATGCTGAAAGACTTTTAATAGGATGGGTTTGTCTGGAGTGGCTGCTCAACTCCTGCTGCCAAACAGAAATCAGCCCAGGGCTTCAATAAACACTCTGTGAAACTGTGTCACTGTGCCCTGTAAAGGATCTGTGGCCTGAGCAGTGGGTATGCTGTCAAATCACTGCTCTGACAATTACAGAATCATAGAATCGAAGAATTATTTGGGTTGGAAAAGATGTTTAAGACATATGAATGCAAACTTGAACCCAGCTCTGACAAGCCCACCACTGAACCATGTCCCCAGCTCCTAGGGACAATGACTCCACCACTTCCTTGTCTAATGCCTGGCCACCCTTTCAGTGAAGAAATTTTTCCCAATACCCACTTAAAGCTTTCCTAGTGAAACCAGTTGTTGAAATTTATGAAAAAATCTGGCTGATAATAACATTTCAGTATTTGGCAAGATCAACCAACTGGAACGCAGGCCAGAAATACAATCATAGAATTGTAAGAAGTAAATTTATAGCTGTTTTTCTTTTATCAAGATAAATGAAATACAGCGAATATTCTGTATTATTCAGTACTACCACTCAAAATTATATGGAGACAATGATAAAGGCCAGCTTTATACATGTTGCACATGAGAGCAATGTGCAGCCAAGCAGCCTTGAACGGAACTATTTTCTTCTTGCACCTGTGCTGAGAGAGCTCAACAAGATCTCATCTGGTTAAAGAGCATAGACACATCTGGTTAAGTGTCCAGAGACACATTTGGGGTGGAAAGAGCTGGTTTGGTTCAAGAGCTCCTGGGCACAGCCAGCAGTGCAAGAGAATACAGAAGCCTTGATTGTCCTTAAGGAAGAGATTTTTGGTCCAACATTCAGAGATAAGCAGAAGTAGAGACACATGGCAAATAGTTTAACTAGAAAGAAGCAATAAACTGCATTGTTGTGGGATGGGCTGCTCTTTCTTTCCATGGAACAAAATTGTTGGCCTATTTGGAAAGGCTGGCTGTGGAGGGACAGGAATCAGGGTCCTGTTCCAAAGGCAAGGTAGCAAACTCACAGCAGTGAGATACAGAGCGAACCCTGAGCGAGATCCTGGGGCTCTGCCAAGGGAAGGGGATCTTGTTTCTTTACTCTCTAACATTGTTCTGGTCAGTGGTGCAGGGGAGAGTGATGGACAATTCTTGATTTCCCTTGCCAGGCCCAGGAATTCCTGATTAGTTGGAAATTTGATCTGTAAAGACTCAAATAAAATGGACAAATTGCTGGAAACCAGATTTTGAAGTACTTGACCTTTTTGGAGATCTGATCAGATGCCAAAAAACGTGGGTAGAGGAGTGAAACAGGAGGGGTTTGTTATGTGTGCTTGCAGAAAAAAGTCCTTAGAGATTGCAGGGCAGAGGCTCATTCCACAGGGGACCCAATAATCCCCTTGGCCTCATCCAGGCTCTGGGAATCCCAGGGACCTGAGTGCACAGAGATGTGTGTGAGGGCTGGAACTCCGTGGGAGTGAAGTTTACCTTGATCCCATCTGGCCCGAGCGGCCCACTGTCCCCTTCCAGCCCGGGTTCTCCCTGTGGACAGAAGCAAACACCATAAGGCTGTGCCTAAAAGTGCTTTTCCCTGAGCCTCCTGCAGCTGGCTCACAGCAGCAGCCAGGCTGCAGTGATGGGAGCTCAGCCCTGCACTCTAACACGTGTCCTATCTCATACCCCTGTGCTGAACAAGCTCTTCCTGGAGCAAGAGCAGGAATTCAGCCTCTTGCTCTGTTCTGAGCCACGGTTTCTCCACGGACCCGCTGCTGGCCTGTGGGAAGCCCTCCTTCCCTGTGTGAAAAGGAGCTCAGTCTGAATTCATTTAACCTGTGGCTTCCTCATCTTGCTCCATCCTCCTGACCTCAGTCCTGGGAAGGGGCGCAGCCCCTGCCAGCCTCAATCCATGCATTCATCCCCCCCTCCCACGCCTACACAGTGTATGCAGTGTTTCCCTGCTTAAAGCTGCCTTCTGCTGCAGCCTGCCCGGCCCTGCACGGACACAGCCCCGGGCAAACAGGAGGGGTCTGTTCCCACATCTGTTCCCACACTGCCCCTTTCACACTCGGTGTCACAGGGGCATCTGAGAGGCTCAGACAGGCTGGTGAGCTCGGGCTCATGGCCTCTGTGGGCAAGGTGCTTTCCTCCACCCACAGAAGGAACAGGGCCTGGGAGGTTTATGGGATGCAGAGAACAGGGTCAGCCTGTCCAGGCTGTGGGAGAGCAGGGACAGAACCTCCAGGGAGCTGATGAGGCAAAGAAGCCCCACCAGAAGGTGGCCATACTCACTCTTTGGCCAATGAGACCTTGCTCTCCAGGGATTCCTAGCTGGCCAGGATCACCCTAAAAAGAAGGAATCACATACAGGGAGACAAGTTGCTTACTGACAGTGAGGGAGCATGAAGCACTTCCCATCATAATCCGAATTTTGACTATTTCTTTCCTTCTCCCACACAAACACCTTCAGCTGAGTTTTCAAAGGGGGTTCAAAGGCCCAGCATAGGGGCAGCAAAGAAGGACACGTCTCACAGGCTCTGTTGCAATGATGTTTGACAGGACAGGGGTCTCAGAGACGTCTGAACTGCCTGAAGCTGCAGATCCAGAAGACATCTTCTGGCATGGTCCTTCACAGACAAGCAGCAGGGTGGGTGCAATGTGATGTGGTGGCAGACACAACAAGAGTGAGGGAGAAAAAACCCCAGCAGCTCTTTTAGCCCCAGTTCCAGAAGAACCTGAATCTTTGACAGCAGTTAAATGAGTGAACAGAGGGCAGTGGAGCTGGCAAACAAAGGGATCTTGGCAATGGCCAGTGGCACTGGGGGCAGGATGGCCACAGGGCAGCTCTCTCCCATGTGTGCCCATCCAAACAACCTGCTTTGCATGGAAGAGAGCTCAGGAAATGCAGAAGGTTCAAGGGAAAAAGGTTTGAGATATCCATAAACCTCATCCCACAGCAAACTGCTTCGCAAGCCATGACTGCACAGACCAGTCTTGGTCCAGCTCCTTCCAGCCTGGAGAAGGAGCAGGACGGGACCCAAACCCCACAACTTCCCAGCAAGGCCAGCAGGTAAAGGGGTGTCTGCAAATCATCATGTCCTGCTCCAAGGAGGGCCAGCCAGGAGCACTGGAGCTGAAACACTCCTGCAGTATCAGGATGCCAAAGGCACGGTAGCTCCAGTGAAGTGTCAGAAGATTTGCCAAGGAAAACATGGCAAAGGATGGGGTGGGGGGTGGGAGTGAGGAGCAGCACAGAGGAAATTGCATTTAATTCCCACATAGAGTTTGTTCAAAAGCTCTGCTCACAGGATCAAATCTTCAGACCAAGGGGGTTAGGATTAAATAAAGCCCCCTCTGAGCTGCTCAGCACTGGGATTTTACTCAAACAAAGAGATGGCTTTTATGTGGACAAGAAGGTGCATTCATGGTCTGGAGCAGGGCACCCTTCCCCCTTAACCATCAGAGGAGTTTAGTCCCCAGAGAGCTGAGGCTTGGAAACTGTGGCAGGACCTTGTCTGAGGGTATTTTTAAGTCTGAGATCTTCCTAAGACTCTTCTGGTTTCAAATTAGAAGCTGCCTGGACCTCTGAGTCTCAAGGACTCCTCTCTCCATTGAGATTTTGGATCTGCAAAGAGTTGAGTTTCATTTCCAAGGCCCTTCACAGCTCTTGAGGCACAAGATCCCTGGGATGGGGCTTCTCCCCAGCACTGATAGCCTCTCCCTCAGGGTGGGGCTCAGGAGTTTGTAAAAATGGCTAAAACTAACCCAGTTTTAGGCTTTTAAAACTTTATCTTTTATTGAATGCACTGTCTGCTTTGGCTGCTGGAGGGTAAACCTGCAATGTCACTCAATCCTTCAGGATCACAAGTTGCCATTTATCTCCCCAGTCTGACAGAGAAATTGCACTCAGGGCTTTTCTTACCTTCATGCCAGGTTCACCTGCAAGACCAGGTTGTCCCATTGAGCCTGGCGGTCCCTGCGAAAAAAAACCCAACAAGATAATGAAAAAACCCATTGTAACGAAGCAGAAAGCAAGATCAAAGACATAACTCCTTTAGCAGAGCCCTCCTGGGACAGCCAAGCCCTGGTTGCAATGCAATTACCTCCCTGGAGCTGGCTCGGGGTCCACAGCATCAAAGAGGCCCCTCGTGCCTGCATTCTGGGAGGGCTCTGATCAACGCTCACACCTCCCCTTTCCCCAGCCTCCCCTGCCAAGCACCTTTCTCTGCCTCCTTCCAATCCCTCTGCTTTCTAAGGTTAGTAACCCCACCAGGGAGCAGCACTGGAACCAGCTGGGATAGGAGGGAAAAGGTCCAGAATGAGACTTGGAGGCTCTTTGCAAGGGTCCAGCAGGCTGGGCTGGTCCAGTGGGTGACAGAAATGTTTGGCTGTGCTCTTGCTCCCTGCAGCCTCACTTCTCCATTCCCACTGGTGTGAGCACATCCTCTGCACCAACAGGCTCCTCCTAATGAGGGTCAAGCTGCCCCACAGCCCACATCTTCCAGCTGAGCCTTTGCCCTCCACTCCCAGACACGCAGGAGCATGATGGTGCTGCCAGCTAAAGGGAGCTGAGGGCAGCAAACTGACACTGGGCCTTCCAGCACAAATTTTGGCCAGATTAGCCTTGACATCCATCAGCCAGCTGTCTCTGGCTGTACAGGGCCAGTAAATATCCGAAGGCCAACACCTGGGCTCAGACCAGAAATCCACAGCCCAGGCTGGACTGGCTGAGATAAAGTTTCTTGCTCTTGTCTGAGTACAGACAAGCAGCCCTCTGGTAGAGGGGTTTGGCATCCCTCAAAGAGCCAAAAATGAATGCTTGACCTGGACAAAGATAGGAATTAAAATAGAAAGATGGAAGATGTGAGAATGACCTTGCAAGCTGTTCTCACTCAGTCCAGCTCCATGTGCAGCCCCAGATAGTGGGGTCACAATCATTCACTATCTTTAGTACCAAGATCTATTGGGAGCTTTAATCTTTGTACATTTGCTTCTACCTCTGGGAAGCGTGGGGAATGAGAGTCTGTAAAGCAAGCCCAAAGATGGGACAGTAAAGCTTCTCTTTAAAGGATTTGAGTGGTTTATTTACTTATGATATTTGCATTCCAGACAACAATCTCCCTTCTCTTTACAGTTGGGAATAAAGGAAAAAAGAGCACATAGTCAAGGGAGCTACCCAGGGAATAAAGCCAGTTCCTGGCTTGCTGAACTGGATTCAAGCAGAGGAGGGAGCAGGGTGTGTGTTGAGTTTGTGAACAAATGGTCATGTCACGCAATGAGAAAATTCAAGGTCCAATGAAAGCAAAATTCCTGCTTTGGTTTCTCCAGAGGTGCCAGTGCAGAGAAAGGCTCCTGGAGGAGTTACAGATTTGAATAAAGGTCTGTACTTTCTTGGTTGGCAGCATCCAGAGTGGCTCAGTAGCAGCTTTCCAGCTCCACGGTGTGGTTTACCATGCAGAGAGCTTGCTCCATCCAGCCCAGCGGCCATGAGAATGGAAACTTTCGTGACTCACTCACTTTGCATAGACTGCATTCAAAGCCACCTTCACGTCTGTGTTACAGCTCGGGACCTACAGAAAGGAGCTGTGCAAGGGGCACGGGCACACACCACAGAAAGATCCAAGACTATGTTCTTTTAAGAGGAGTGAAATAAAGCCAAAAGTGCAGAGGAGTTGGGGGAAACCATGGAGGCATGCCCTGCACTCCACCGGGGCACTGTTTGGCAGCCGCTGCTCGGATTTGGTGTGTTTGTGTCACTGCTTCATGGCAACCACAGCCCAGCAGCACCGCCAGCAGCAAAGGCGTCTCTGAGCCGCTGCACTGGCTGCAGCAGTCTCTGTTGGGGCTGCCATGGTCACCTGGGTGGGCTGGCAAACCTGTGTCGTGTCAGCAACAGCACCAGGGAGAGGGAATGACCAGTACTCAGTCTGAATTGTTCTTGTACTGGGTCCCTGACTCTGCACCCTGGTGCAAAAAGTTGGTCCCTGCTGTGGTCACCTCTGAAATCTATCTTCTGTTGAGAATTTGGGTCTGCACTTCCACCAGCTGGGTGTCTGTGGCCTGTGATGAAAAGGGTGCTCAGATTTCTGATTTTCACTGTGTTGGAAGCTGACTTTCAGACTTAAGGGAAATCCTTCCTGCTCATGCCACACTGCAAGGTGTGTAGGGATGTTCCCCTGTATGTTTACTCCTCCCTCAGTCCTGCCACTCCTGATGGAAGGGAAAACAAACTGGAAGAAAGGTCAGACCTACCTTATGCCCCATTTCTCCCAAAGGCCCGGGTGGCCCCTGTGGTCCTTGGGGACCCTGCAAAATAGAGACACAAGGCTCTTTTCATACAACTGCTTTCATCTCCGAAGGGCCATCATTTCCATGGTCTGTAAGATAAAACACCAGTTCCCTCCCACATCTCAGAGGGGTTCTCACTCTGCAAGATTTGGCTAGTGGGATGGAGAGGCCAGCAGTGGGTGTGCTGAGGCACCTTAACAGGTAAAGAGCTCAGAAGACCCTTCATCTTCCTGGCTCCCATCTAAAACTGCAGTGGGTAATCTGAAAGTGTCTGGTTTACTCTCTGCCTTCACAGTCCAGCACTGCTGGCCCTCCTTGAGGTCTGTCTTTCCCCAGTGACTCCCTCAAAACTGTGAACTCCCAGTTCTGACACCATCAGCCTCCCTCCTGCTCCCCCTTCCACTCCACCTACACTCCAGCTCCTGCTGTTACATCCGACCCTGTCCCAGACCCAACCGTGCCCTTCTTTTCTACCTTCCCTTCCAAAATCCACCCCAGGCTGTAACCTACACTCCCCCTGGTAGATCCATGGCTCCCTCTTGCTTTCCAGGGGTCTGACCTTGTCTTTCCTTATGGCTCCTAGGACTCTAGCCAAGTCTTTCACATCTCTGACCACGCTGGAGTTGGCAAGGACAGAGAAACTGGGAATGGGATAAGTGGAAGCGAAGAGACAGAGAAAGAAATGAAGTGTGTGCAAGGGAAGACAGATGGAGAGAGAATGATAAGACACTTGCCGGGTCGCCTGGAGCCCCTTTTGCTCCTGGAGGTCCAGAAGGTCCTTGGATACCCTAGAAAAATTAAAAACACCAGGGTCAGCTCCAACCCAGCAGCAATCCTTCACGTCTCTTGGCAGAAATGTGCACCTCAAAAATGCTGCAGTGACAGGAGGGAAGAGGTGGCCTTGTAAGCGTAAGATAGGGTCCAGAGTCTTCCTCCTGGACCAGGACTCAAAACTTATGCATTTGAGGTTATGAAAGGAAGTAGCAGGGATGGACACTTACTGGGAAGCCGCGTGCTCCCATCTCCCCAGTCTCCCCCATCTTGCCCTGTGGAAACACAGAGCAATTATCAGCTGGGGATGTGCTGACACCCCTGTGTGCTTTGGCCTGGGGGCCTCTGAGGACATGTGGGTGTCCCCAGGAGTGGCAGCTCTGGCTCTCACAGACGACATACCTGCAGCCCATCTGGGCCCACCCTGCCTGCCTCCCCTGGTCGGCCCTGCCAAACAAAAGGACAAAGACATGTCAGCAGGAGCACAAGCTGTTGGTGAAGCTCTTCTGCCCCAGTCCATCTGCTCTTGCATTTTTGTGCCTCGAATTTCCCTTCCAGTTCCCTGCAGCTTTTGAGAGGCCAAATGTCTGAGATTGTGCTCCAGGGAACACCCCAACCAGCTGGGAGAGTGGGCAAGGGCCCTGATACCAATGCTGGGTAGATTTTACTCTGGTTGCAAGACAGACTCATCCCTGCTGGTTGATCCTCATAGAGCAATTGAACATCTCTGTTCTTGGAGGAGGACATGACCTTGATCCTGCCCTGAGCATTTCACAACACAGCTGAGAGCAGCCTTGGCACTCACCTTGACACCTCGCGACCCTGGCTCGCCTACGGGTCCATCAGGCCCTCTGGCACCCTAGAGGGAGGCAAAGGAGAAGCAAAAATAAGAGCACAGAGGATATGGCTCACTGGAAAATCCAGCTGTCACTTTAGCCTTGGCCACCAGGACAGTCCATGAGATCAATCCTGGCTAAGCCAACTTATACCTGCTTGGGTTGAGCACAGCAGCTCAGAGCCCAGGACTAAAAGGTTCTTTCAGTGTTTTGCTGCTTCATTTCTCACTGTTACCAGCACACAGCACTTTTTATTCCTATTAAACCAAATACCAACCACTAACCCAAGCCAGAGGAGAAAAGCAGGTCAGGAACACCCTTATTTTCAGACAATAGTTACATGACAACAGTTTTGCAGTGCACAGACAAACTTGAAGTTCCAGCCTTATTGACAGCAAACCTTTTCCTACCTAGAAACCTTGCTTTTCCAACACCTTTGCCCTTAACCCTTGCCACACCACACTGTCACAGGTCACAGTGGTGGTACAGAGGTGCACAACCCCCACTGTACAGTACCTTCACATCGTCTTGAGCCCCAAACTCCTCCCAAAGAGAAAGGTATATTTGCTGGCAGCTGAACTCCAAGCCCTCAGCTACAGCTATGTGATATTTGAAGATCTGGCTGCTGTTAAGGACCAGGCAGGTCTCATGCATATGGAGGTGGGGAGGGTCTGGTGCCATGCCTGGCATCTGCTCCTGGGTGTGTGAGTGGGCAGTGGGCACAGGGACCCTGGGAGGTGTGTGGGACACACACCTTGCTGCAAATGAGTGGGTGTGAGTAGCTAAAGTTAAACAGCTCATGGTACAGCTTGGGCATCACTGAGGAAGGGGCATCCTTGTTCTTTTAGAGGGTTCCAAGTCCTGGGAAGAAGGCAAGGATATGATCAGAGAATCACAGAAAAACGGTTTGGGTTGAAAGGGACTTTAAAGACCATCTATCTTGCAAGCTTATTCAGTAAAGCTGAACACACAACCCTCTGCACCATTTGACCCCCAGAGACCAGTGCCTCACTCTGGCAGAGAATAAAGAGCCACAGTGAAAGAAAATAAAAGAGTTAAAAAAGGGCATTTGAAGAGACTCTATTAACAGACGTCATTTTCATAATCAGTTCATGAGCTCAGTTAGGACTCTTAGGCACTACTGCAACATAAATAAATAAAAACACAGAGTGGTGCTAGAATGTAGTGGTAAGAGGAATTCTGAGAGCTGGCCAATGCAGAAAGGGAAAACAGGAGCCAATGTGCTTAATCGGGATGCAAACCCAGTGCCAAAAGTAATAACGGGGCTAGGGAGCCAGTGTGTTAGAAAAGCAACTCCAGGATGACAGGCGAAGAGAGAGACTCACAAAGAAAGGCAGTGTACAGCAGAAATGTATAGGAACCCCAGCCAAATTATTACAGCAGACAAACATTGTCAATATAAAATAATGCAAAAACTCCTACTGAGCTTGGCAAAGCCCTGTGCTGCTCAGAGGAGCAGAGACTGAATAACCAAGAGCCTGTATTTCACTGACAGTGTGGCACAGCTCTGAAGAATGCTCAGCCTGGTCTCCAGGACAGACAGACAGACAGAGGGCTGTGCCCCAGATGGGATCCCCATAACCAAAGGGGTGTTTCACAGCTGGGGCTGTGCTGCACAAATATCACAGCACCTCTCACCAGCCCAACACCCCAAGTGCAGTGGCTCTTGCTGGCCCCTAGATCAGAGAGCAGTAAAGACCAAAAGTTTTATTAATCCATGTCCCTATAAACCTCAAAGCACAATGACAAAGACCAGAAGGTCATTTAAAACTGGAGCTACTGACAGCTTGAGTCAGACAGTCCTGTTACTTGGGGTGGTGGAAGTGCAGGACCTGGAGGCATCTTGGAGGCTGCCTGGGGTGACTGGGACACCCAGCAAATACCCAGACCTGCACTGGGAAGGGAGGTGTCAGCATGGGTGTGATGTTGGCACTCTGGGAAAGCACCCTCAACAACCAAATGCTCATCCTCCCCGGAAAACAAACTGTTCCCCTTTTCTTTGAGCAGCCACTTGGATATTTTGTGCAAATACATCTTCACTATCTGAAATGATGTGGTCACCCGCCAGTGAAGCAGGGGAAGGATGTGCAGAGGGCAAGGATTCCTTAGCTTAGGCCTGGAAGTGGGAACAGGGATCAGAAGCAAGTGGGACATGGAAATTACAGTGATGATCCATGTTAGGGTTGGGAAGAAAAATGGAATGAGTCTGACCCCTCCAGACCCACCTTCTGTAGCCTGCCCGGTCCTGTTCAGCCCCTTTGCTGGTGCAGGGGCTGCTCTGAGGCAGGTGGAGGCTGTCGGGTGCCCTCAGTGGTGGCTGTGGCTCTCATCAGGGCTGGCTGGCCAGGGAAGTGTTTACAGTATCCTCATCTCTTCCAGCAGAGCCCTGTCACCAGCATGGCAGGATCTGCCAGGGCAATCTCACTTCACAGCAGTCACCTGCCTAATCCCATCACAACACATCTCGTCAGCATCTGACCTGAAGGAGAAAGTGACTCTCTATTCTCAAATGCATGTGGCAAGCTTCATCTTCTCCACCCTCCTGGGCTGAAACCTGGGGTAAGGGCTTCCCTTAATCCACCCTGACAGGAAAAGCTACATTAAGTGAAAGAGTTAAATTTTTAAAACTCTCTTTTACTGACGGCGCTGTTTAGAGATGAGTGAGTGAGATCCTGGCAGCTCTCCAGGGAGCATCCCAAAGCCAAGAGCCACAAGGTGCCTTCCCCCCTGCAGACCTGGCAGCTTGGCCTTGCAAGCAGGGCTGAGCACAGCCCCTGGGCTCCCCTTGGACCCTCAGTGCCCTCTGGTCAGTGGAGGTCAGGACAGCCCTTTCCTGTGCTGAGCAGCACCAAGCAGTGCTAGCAGAAACCCCAGACTAAACATGGGGTTATGACAGTGGCTGGATGTGAACAGCTCACAAAGGCAGGGGAACTGCTCCAGGCTTTGCCAGTCCAGGTGAGGCAAAAGGGATATATCCTGCTGCTAAGGTAGACAATGTTCCTGCAGAACCGTGTACCCAAAAAGGTGTTTCTGCAGAGCAGCGCTGCATTTCCTCCTGTTAAACACTTCCTCAGAGCTCAGACAGTGACCAGCCTCTGAACAGCAGCATGAAGGAGCAGCCAGTAGCTCCTCTCCGGAAACCCAAAGCTCCTTCCTTACCCAGTTATCCAAATATTGATATTTCGCTATCACAGTCTGGCCAAACAAAAAATCAAGCAGATGCCTTGAGTGAAGCCAAAGGGAGACATCCCTGGCCATGGATCTGGAATGAGCTTTTCCTCAAACACTTCTAAGGCTTTCTCAGTCAACTAGAAAGATCCCTGGAAGCAAAACAATACCCTGCTCTTCTCCATGAACAACAACTCAGCTGGGCTCGGAAAGGCAAATATTTTCAGGTTTGCTTAGATAACACCACTTTACAAATCCCTGCAGTTGGTGATGCTGGAAATCATTGGGTCCATGTGGCAGAGGCAGCAATTCCTTCCCTCTGGCATGGAGCAGCAAAGGGCCTGGAGGGCAGGTGTGCTCCCCTTATCTTGGATTTGCAGGCTTCACCTGGGCAGCAGCTGATGCAGGAGCTGGATGAATGAAGGGCACAGTGGAAAAGAGAAATGTGCTTTGGGATTTGAAAAGCTCCTCTGTATCACCTGAGCCAGAACCCAGCAGTGAGAGGATAAAATTCTAGAAATACTGACAGGCACCTTGGCCAGGAGAATAGGACAAGGCACTTTACAGAGGATTTCAGGCACAGCTTTATAATGTGAGTTACAAAATCATGGCTTTGGTTGATATTCAGCCTTTCACAGAGATTCCCAGGTTTTTGATGACATATCCTTAGGAGACCACACATTTTCTGGCTGTGAGGAGCTGATTAGCAGAAATGTGCTTTAGGATTTAAGTGACATAGGGCGAGGGGCTTGCTGCCACCAAATTTAAACCTTGATTTTGTTAAATAATTAGGTTTAAGCAGGTACATAGCTGTCACAAGCTGGATGTCAAGCACATATCCAAGTGCTACACGGAGTACAGATGAAGGGAAATGAGCCTGGGCTCACATGTCCAAGTTTCTTCTCCTTAGGGAAGAGGAGAAAGGAAATAACATTTGAGGAAGACTGTTCAGTATCAGTTTGGTGGAATAAACAAAGACTTGTGAAGGAACAATAGCTCTGTCAGGACAAAAAAGAAGGCTACAATTTTTAAAAAGCTTTTCTTTTTAAAATATACATATCTTGACAATATAAAAGCTATCACAACATAAATGCAGACCCCAGAAAGTCTCCATTGTTCTTTACAATGAAAACCATATTTGCTATTTACGTTTCCTTCAAAAGCAGAATTACTTTAATGAAGCATCCACCAAGAGAGCTCATGGAATCCACAAACATCTGGCAGGGGCTGCATTCATGTTTCCACTCCGAATTGAATTACATCCCTTCTGTAAGCTAGGATAGACAGAGGGTAATGTCTGAAATTACAGCTGGGGGATCATTTCCCCATCCTGAGTAAAGCAAGAGGAATCACAGGAGCAAGTAAGCAAACATGGGATACTGTGTGCTAGAACATCTTCTGAGAGTGTGAAGAGAAGGAAAATGTGAATGAGAGAGATTCAAACCAGAAATCCCCCAGGCAGGAGACCTACTGCTTCTTATAGTAATGACTTCCCTATATCATATCCACTGAATCTGTAGAATTTCACAGAAAAGCCCAGGCTCCTCCTAGCTGCTGGGGATCTTAGAAAGCCTATCTCGCTACCCTCACAAATTCTGCATGGATTATATCACTGCAGTGCTCAAACAACACCAGACCTCCACCACAGATGCACTCTGCACATCCTGAGGTGACTTTTTGCAGGCACTGCAGCCTGCCAGGATGCAGCCACTGCTGCATTCCTGGTTTGCAGGGCTGGGATGCACTTTGAAGTCCGGCTTCCTCTGTGGAGGCATGTCCAGAGGGAGTGACTGGCACAGGACCTGCTGGACTGAACATCTGGAGAGGAAATGTAAATGCAGGCCATGAAGCTGAAGGTCTCTGCTATACAATATGTCATTCTGAGGATGAACAGTGCTGATGGCAGCTGATGTTCCACAGGATTTGTCTGGAGGGTTTGACACCCTCTCTCTGGATCCAGCTACAGCCAAAGGCAGGTCCCTGATGTCCCAGGCAACCTCCTTTCTCGGGAGCCGAATCCAGCTTTCCTTGTGGGCTGAGGACTTGAGGCCAGTATGGATGTAAGGAGCTGCAGAAGGTTTATGTGAGGGAACCTTAGACAACTCAAGAGCCAGACACTGCAGTTGCCTGTGCATGCCTGCTGAAAGAAGCTCAGTGGCAGGGATGGATCCCTGGCTGGCAGCTGGGAGGAGGCACTTCTAGGACTCCTTCTCTGTCACTGCAAACATTCAAGGCACTGGCAAAAGCACCTGATCCCCTCAGAGGACCCACCTCTCCAAGAGCCCTCACATTTGCAGCCTGCATCCATCCAGGTGTTTTCTGTTCAACCCTGTGCTGCAGTTCTACCTTCAGATATTTTCCACCATCCATTCAGAGCCTGCCATGAAGGAACACCTCCAGTTTCTCATCCAGCATGACCATGGATGTCCCAGACAGCCCAGTTAATCCCTGCTGTGCAGCACAGAGGAGCGGCACTCCCCAGGGGCCCCTCTGCAAAGGGACCTGGGAGTGAACCCCATGGGCCTTTCCACCAAGGAGCACAGAGGGATGGGAGCTTTTTCCCAGTCACAAGTTAAAAGATGAACCCTGATAAACATCTGCCAAGCTTGGATGTTACTGGCACCCTTCTAGATGTGGTTTTAAAGTTTAGAGCAGTTCTAGGGTACATAACTCCATGGGTACAAAGCTACCTCGTTGGTTATTCCATTTTCTTTTGCTAGCCCCAGCTATCTGAAGAGAGCATTCTCTCTGGCATAGGGAAACACACAATCCTTGGCTATCCTGAATCCCCCAAGCAGAAGTTGCAGGAGAAGTAGAAGGTAGGAGTAGGTAAAATGTATAGTTTACTCCAGTGTATGTCTTTGAAAAGGAAACATGGAAACAGATCCTTGGAGGGAGAAATGCAAAATATGTTGTTGTTGGGACCTTCAGCAGAATTCATGTATGCTCACTATTAATACTTTGTAAAGCAGCTGGACAAGGAAAAACAATCCAAAGCAGGAATTCTCCTGCAATAAGTATCCCTTTGGAGAAGAAAGTCTGAATAGCTCAGTGGGACGGGGGCTGGATGTCACAGGCAGGAAAACAAGCAGCTCTGGCAGGTCTAGAGGTCATTGTCCTGTCGGCTGTCACCCAAACCGAGTGGGGAGAGCCACACAAGAACTGACTCTGAGTGTCTGTGAGCTCTTTATTGAGGGAAATGTGAACTCATAGCACTGTTGGTGGTGCCAGGCAGTGCCTCACCCAGCACTAGGCTGGGGGCTGCTCTTGCCAGGCAGGGTGAGGAGACACCTGTGCTTACAGGGTGGTACTGCTGAGGTATGTACACATAAAATCAGGGCTGGAAAAATCCTTAGAAAGGCACAGGACGTAATTTGATCTACTGACAATGCAAAGCACACCTTCCTCACATCCATGTGCAGCCTGCCAGGAGGTGTCAGTCCTGTGGAACTGGAGGGGAACATGGGAGTAGAGCAGCTCAGGTCCAGTTCTGTCAGCCTTGTCTCAATTCTATGTCATGACATAACATTTCCTCCTTCATCTGCCTCTGGTTATGTCACAACACTTCTTACCTCAGCTACTTTTTCTCCCATAGCAACGAAGGCACCTTTTCTGGTTTTCTACCTGCACCCTTTTCTGCAGCCCATCTATACCTTCAGACAACTAAATCTTCATCATCCTCACCAGAAGCATCCATAAACTGTGTTTTGATATGGCAGGTAGTTGGAAAAGACAGGCTGGACCATTTCCATGATAACCTCTACTCTGGACACCCCTCTGCTCTTACACATCCTTTGCATTCACTTCCCTGGTAAGATCTGTTTCAAGGACCTCACAGCCTTTACGTGCAGCAGAAACGTGTCTGTGGAGGTGCTGCCCAACTTCTGCTCATCTTCACACTCCCAGACTAAACCACCAGATTATTTTTCCAAGGTATGGAAGAGGAAAGGGATGAAAGCTCGTGGAGAGTGCTTACCCTGCGGCCTTTCATCCCTCGGATCCCTGGTGCACCACGGGCTCCTGCTGGACCCTGGATGGGGAAAAAGGAAACAAAATGAGGAAGGCAGCTGCTTTGGTAAGACCCTACATTCCTTTGTGATCTTCAAGGGCCTCAGATGCAGACCCTTGACCAGCAGATTGGTTCATCAAACACTTGCTAAAAACATCACCATTTTTACTTATCTATAAAAGGCCTTTTTTTAAAAGTCATGGATTGTCTTTGGATTGTGAACATTTAGGCCAAAGATCCTGGCTGAGGTTCGTATGCTTAATGACCTGCAGACTGTTATCTGTGTCAGTGGTGTGATGTGAAGTTGAACATCCAGAATCCTCTCTGAATCTATTAAAAGCAGCTGTTGCTCAGCATTTGTTCAAAAATAACAATAACCAGGATCTGGTGTTTAGGTGTCCAAATACAAAATCAGACACCTCATCTTGGGTATCCAAGTTTGATCTTTTCAGCCAAATACTGACTTTATCTTTAAGTAACTGTTGCTCTGTTAATGCTGCATAAATATTGATACTGGCAGACAGATACTAATTTAATGTGGACTGTTGGTGTTGTAGATGATCCTGTTTCTCTTACAATTACAGAAAGATTTCAGGTTTTCTTTTAATCTGGATTTGTACACACATGATTCATTAATGTGCATATAGAAAATGCAGAAAGCCAGTATATTTTCCCTGCCAGAATATTTATCAGAGTAAAAAAAATAAAGGATATATTTATTTAATAGGGCTTAGTTCTGTATCACAGCTTTTAAACCTGATGTTTAAAGTCAGCACCTTTCTACTGTCAGAAAAGCAAACGTCAAAATGACACATTCACTCCTTGCTCTCTCAAACATCCCACATAAAATTTGGCTGTTTACGTATTAATAGCTTTTACCAACTGTCAGCCTTGCAAACTCCACCATGGATCAGAACAGAATTGGATTGTGATCTTCCTACTGTTCCTGTAACTGCCATTTATTAAGATTTTGCTTTTGTGCATGGCATGTTAGTTCAGGATACAGATGCTGAGCTGTTCTCATTCAGTTTGGAAAAGTATTAGTAATCACAGTTCATCTCAGTTTTGGTAGTGAGGACAGCGGTGACTGGCACAGGCAGTGGATGTGTCAGACGCCTGTTTTATAGAGATTTTTATGATAACCATGTACTGAAATGAAAACCTTAGCTGGTATTTGGAATCTCCTCTGGATGTCTCAGCCTATCCCAAATAGCTTATGAAAATACAAGGACAGAAACATTCACTGGAATGGCAAATGTTGAGGGAACAGCTAGATACCCTGCTGGAATTTCAGTGAACTGTTTAGGAGAAGATAAGTGACCTTTAATATGCCTATATGTACACATTAGTTTCAAAACTGTGTATTAACAGAAGATATGCACTACAATGGTAAGAAGAGGAGAAAGAAATTCACAAGCCTCAGGAAGCTGAAACCAAGGGCAAAATTTCCTACCATTGACTTTGCTTCCCATTTCCAGTCCTCCTTTGTTGAATTAATCAGCCCTCACTGCTAAGGCTCATTCAAAGATTTTAACAGTTTAGGACAAACAACAACTGCATGCCTCAGGTCTGGCTTGAAAGGCAAATAAGGAATGTTTGGTGGAAAAACAGCTGGAGTTAATGAGTGGGGATTTGATATTAGGAGATTATTTGATTTACTGGCTCTGTGGGGAAGTTTGGCTTATTGAATTACGACTTTTTAAAATGCAGTTGTGGAGCAAACGTTTTGCTTGGATGAACTCGTTATTTGCCTGCAGGAGAGACCTGAAGGGAGCGGAAAGACCTGGGGACCATCTCAGCTCCCAGAGCTTTGCTGAGAGGTTTTGGTATCTTTGCCTGGATCTGATGCCTCAGCTCATACCATTGTTATGCCCCAGTGAAGACAGACAAAATTTGGCTTCACTTGAAGGTACATTTAGTGGTGCATGGGATGGTGCTCAGGACTGGAGCTCTCTGCCACAGCACAGAAACTGCCTCAGCCGCGGGTGCACACAGGCCTGGAGCAGGAGGGAGCCCAATGCTCCAGCTGCTCCCAAGTCATGCAGCAGTTAACACGATGGGAAGTTGCTAAAAATGGGATATCTACAGATATCCAGCTGCCTCCTAGGCTTCTGTCAACAGCAAGTGCTGCCACGAGGGGTCATAGAGCCGCTCAGTGCTGGGGGCTGTGGGTGGCATGGTGCTGCTTTGATTGTAAAGACCTGGCTGGTGCCACGTTGCTCTCCAGGCAGAGATGGGTCACCCTGAGGTGCTGCTTGACCTCAGATTTTCTCTTTTCCTCACCTCCACTCACTTGCTACTGCACGTTCTCTGCCCAGGCAGCAGCTGCCTGCAACCAGTGCACTCAGAGCATCTCCGAGCTCCTGGCAGTGGCAGAGTTGACCCCGATTTGGAGGCCACACCTTTGGCACTCCCCGGGCATTTCACTGCTGTGATCTTCCTCCCAATTACCAGCACTGTGGGAATTCACACACTGAGCAAAATCCATTCCCTGCACCCACCCAGAGCTGCCTTTTTGTTGGCTCCAGCGGCACTTGTGCTGCTGGGAGAGCCCGGACTACATCTAAAGAACATCTGTGGGAAACTGGAGCCAGCCTAAAATCTGTCCCCATGGCGATTGCATGCTCCAGCCACAGCTGCAGTGTGCCAGATGAGCCTGTCCAGATGGAGGGTCTGTCTGGGGCAGCTGCTGTGCTGCTCCTCTCAAGCCAGCAGGGGCTTTGACCATGCAGGACAGTCGTGCTGCATGATGTGGTCACTGTGATAAATGACCATGATACATCACTGCATCATGTGGTGTGATCACCACACTGCCAGCCATTCCCAGCCCAGAACACCTTGAACTAGGGAGCTTGTGTCCTGCTAAAAGATTGAGGCTGGATTGTGACTTTTGCATCCCTCCTCAGGGAAATGGGCTACAGAATTTTGAATTAAGCATTGTGCTTCTTTTGTGTCTCTTTCCATGTTGCTCCCATCCATGTCCCATCCCTTTCCTCATATCTCGTGTTTGTATCAAACTCAAATAAACTGGAATACAGTTGCTTGATTTAGCCCATGAATGCCCAGGATGTGGGATTACAAGGTGATGATAGCCTTTACTTACTGTTGGCCCAGGGATCCCAGGAAAACCCACTCCTCCTGGCATCCCAGGGTGCCCCTAAAAGGGAAGGAAGAACAACATGCCTGCTGTGAATGTTCACAATCTGCACAGAGCTTCTTCCTCAAAGTGGGAAGACAGGAAAATATCATTGTTGGCTGCTTGCAAGGTCAGGCAGATCTGATATTTATCAGAGTAAAATTGCTCAGGGGCAGAAGGAAATGGCCAGGCTGTCACTAGCCCAGCTCCAACCCAGCCAGCAATATCAGCAGCAAGGTTTCCTGAACAGCCCAGAAAAGAATGGGCTGAATTAATATGAAAATATGTCTTTGGGTCTTGTACTATGGTAGACAGGAAGCAAGTGTCAGAGCAAGACAAGATCCAGCTGAGGTCCCCACTGTTAAATTCCTAAATGTAGATCCCTGAAAGGCAGAGCACAGCAAGGCCCAGTGACTGTGCTGCCCAAGCACCCTGCATTTCCAGTTGCTCTGGGCAGCTTGGACAGACCCTTGTTGGTGGGCACTGTCTGTTCAAGAGCCAGGATGCTTGGGAAGAGACAGTCCTTCAGTTCCTGGTTGTCTCCACTTGACGCAGCAGGTCCTCAGCTGATGGAGCCGCAGAACCCAGCTCAAACCCCAGTGCTGGGCTGAAGGGGAAACTGCTGGACACAACTGCTGGGGAGCGGCTACATCTCAATATCCACTCAGTCAAATGCCCATTCCCGCCCCACAGACACGGGAAGAAATTGCAGCTGTTGTCATGAAACTAAAAGATGAGGAGAAGCTGCACCCTTGGCTAGGACAGAGACAGAGGCAGCAGCAAGAGTGAGAGAATGCAGACTTACTCCTTACCATCGACCCCTTGACTCCTGGAGGGCCTGGGGGTCCCGCTGAGCCACGGTCACCCTAGGAGAGAGACAGGTGCATAGGGAAGAGTGATCTAGAGCAATGAAACAACTACAAAAATCCACAAATTCATGTCTACACCATTAGCTTTCTACCAGAAATGCTCCCAGTATTAGTCTCTTTCCATCCGCCTCACCAGAGTAGTGGAAGGACTGCAGGAATTAATTAATCCTCTACATCCCAAGAGAGGTGACTTTACTCTTGCCATCAAAACCACCAAGATATGAAGGAAAGAGGCATATCACCTTCAATTCCAAACAGTGCTAGCACTGAACCCAAGGAAATCTCCAACCCTTCCCACCCAAGGCATGACATGCCTGTTCTGCAGCATCCCCACACGCGCTGACATTTTCAGAGCCATGGATTTGAAGTCTGTTGTCACAAGACCCTGCTGAGAGCAGGGAATCAAGCTGGAAAAAACCCAGAGGTGCTTTCAGAGGAGATTGTGGGTGTTTTGGGGGAACTTCCCGTCCTGTGGCTCATACTGAGACCACAGTACCAGCAGCAACCACCTAGAGGTCTGATTAATGAGGGGCTCAGAGCTGGATGACTCCCCAGCCCACCCTAAAGATAGGATCCTTTCTAAAACAAGCGGTTAAAAACCTCAGTGTACCAAAACATCACTTATTCGTTGCAAAAGTCCTCCTTATCCCCTCAGGCAGACCATCTCACTTTCCATGAATATGTCCTTGACCCAAAGGTAGGAGACAAGGTGGTTAAGCCCCCACGAGCACCATCACAGCCTGCTGATGTGAGGGTGACATGAAGGTGTGGCTTTAGCGATGGCACATCAACAGCAATTCCTACACAATTGTCCGTAGTCTCCCTCCAGCCCCAGGGATGCACTGGGAATTAGGTGTGTTAGGTTTGTAAGCTCAGGGGGATGAGGCAGGAGGATTTAGCAAATGCTGCCAATTAGTTTACGCCCAAAATCTGACCTACCTTCCAACAGCAAAAAGTGTAAGGGGAAATATTTTCTGGGCTCTAAAGAGCTTATTAAAAACAAACCCTAGAGTTTGTGTTGTCACCAGTTGGCCCCTGTAAACCAATGCATGGATTTTTTTTCTTCCTGAATGCATGGATTTTATTAAGTGTGTATTAACTGTATTGTTCTCTTTGATAATCTTTGGATTCTACTGGCTTCAGTCTTAAGTTTTGCAGCTCTCAGGATGGAGATTGCTGACTCAGCTCTGTCTAATGAAAGCATATTTCCCACTTCATTTAGCTCACAAGAGCGTAGTAAGCTGTAGGATACTATGCCAACTGGAGGCCTGGTTGAGGTTTTGATTTGATGATAGCTATTTCTGTCATCTCTAAGTTTGTCCTGGTAGAGAAGCCTGATGGAAATCCCAGCTGTGCTGAGGATCTCCAAGGGCAAATTTTCAAAGGACAGCCCGCGTTTGCCTCGACACTGATGTAACATCATCACATTACAGGGTTGATCTGGAAGTTGAGGACACCTCATGAGGTCAAGGCTTTGGCATGGAAGGCACAGGGACAGATGTGAACTTAATGAAATGGAGAAAAAGATCTTCCCATGTCTCCTGCATGGCAAACGCCTTATTATTCATTCAATTGAGGGCTACAGCTGCCAATGAGACAGCTCATTCAGGCACCAATTTGCTGTGCAACCACCCTGGACACATCACAGGCTCTTTATTCCTCTGTTTTCCTTCTCTAAAATAAAGCCCACATCATGCCATTCTTTTTAGCTCTTGTGGGCCTTGACAGCTTGGACTGAGACTGATTCTGCTACTGCCCCACTGGGGCCCACAGGATGGAAAGGCCTTTCCAAACACTGCTGCGGACAGACAATAAAATGGATCTGCAGCAAACACAGTATAACTGTCACAGAATCTTTACATCATTACCCAGAGGACAGGGCTTGAAGCAATAAAAGTGAGAAAGAGAGCACTGATGTGTGGAATGCATCGTTTTATGCTCTCCACTATCTTTATGGCTGCACTGTGAATAATTAAACCACCAATGAAAACCAGCAGCGTGCGAGTGAGATACAATGAGTGACACAGACGATTTGTCTTTGGGAGCTGCCTCTGAATAAAAGTTTACACTCTGATAGAAAACAAATTAACGTCCTTTTACATTTTTATGAGAAATAAAGCCCTTTTTATTCCCCTGGAAGAGGTTTGTGTTTGTACTGTACACAAGAGGGCACCAGCCCCGAGTGTGCCCAAAGCAACCAGGGGGAGCCAGATGGGATGGTCCTCACCAGATAAAAAGGGAAATATTTGGACCAGCCTTTGCTCAGATGGGTGGCTGCACTCTTTTACACCTGAGAAATTGCTGAGACCTGCTGTTCAGTTCAGGCTCAGCCCTGGTCCTGCATGACTCCTGGCAACCCAAAGCACACCTCTGCAGAAATCTGTAACCTCAATCCCATGGACCTCTCCCATGACCAGCAACACAGGGCTGCTGGATCCTTCATTCCCATAAACCAGAGCTGATTGTTAAGTACAAACCGTCTGGCACATTATGAATGAGGAAAGTTAATTTTCCAAAGAATATTTGACAGCATCTCCCTGGAGGGCAGCGTGTGTTAATCCCTGAATAAGAAGTGGATGATTTTGGCCTGGTCCTAGTCTAGCTCAGACACCCTGGGTGTGCTTCATTCCCAGCTCGGTGTTGCACTCACATGACAAATTAAATCTCCACAACCTTTCTCCCACCCCAGCCTTCCTATCCTGCAAAAATTATAACCACCATTTCATTGCAAGCAATCCTACCTTTTCTCCTGCTATTCCAGGCTCCCCCACCGGACCAATGAAACCCATTAGACCCTGAGGAAAGAGAAGAGCACAACTAATTTTCAGTTTTTATTTGCTGAGAAAGTAAACAGTTCCTTTGGTCCACCTTGCTGGTTGCAATAGCACAGCATCCCTCGTATAATGCTCAGTAATTCGTACTGGCTACCAGAGCGGATGGAGTTGCTCCCGGCCATGGGAATGTCTAACTCCACAGCTGGTTCTGCTTTAGGCGCCAGCTGGAACAGCAGCGTGAGGATCTGCAAGAACCACAACACACAGCACAGTGGATGGGTGAAGGAAGGAAGGCCGAGTCCATAGCGTGGCCTTGTTCTGTGAGCTTTTCCCAAAGCAGCCTCCCCAGAAGCATCTGCAGCGGGAGCTCCTGGGTTGCACAGAGACAGAGACTGATCATCATTTTAGTGGCTGGACTGGCTAGACTTCCTCTGGGTTAATCCAAGCTGCCTCAGCCCTTTGTGCAGACTAATTTTGCCCTGGATAGTGTCGTGCTGGTGGGGTGCCAGTAGGAAATAAAGGTTCCTGCAGCCAGAGGGGCCAGCAGGGCAGTGGATCTTGTACACTACTCAGAAACCATCTTGGAACAAACCTCCAGTCTAAGCTCAGCGTTTAACAACGTTTGGGATAATGAAGAGGCAAACAGAACTGCTTTTAATTAGGAAGATGGAAACAGATGCAATCTCAAGCAAAGATTCCTGAGAATTAAGATATAGCAACCTCCCTACCAGCTCCAGTGGTTTCTGGCTCTGGAGATGCAAGGGATCGTCCCCCCGCCACTCCTCTGGGCCTTGGCGGAAATACTGATTAGCCATGGGATGACAGCTACAAACAGAAAAGCTCCACTGTCCTGTAGGGGCGGCACCAACCTTTCTGAAGTGGTCTTTGCTTTGAAATGGCCTTTGTGTCTGAAGCTGAGGCAGTTCTGGAGCTCAAGAGTGTCATCGTGGCCAGGCTGCATGGACCAGACACCCACGTGAGCAGAGCTGGACTGGGCACAGATTGCCCAGTGCAGGAATCAATGGGAGAGCAGAAAACTCTGCAACATCTGCCTATGCAAGGTTGCCACTGGGTGGCATTGCTGAAGGCTGCCAGATCAAGTGTCCTTTCAATTGGACACAAGTGCAGGTACATGACTGCATCCAGTTTCTGAATTTTTCCAATAGCCCAAGGCCATGAAGAAGGCAAATGTTATGGTAGAGAATGGCAAAGCAATGGATGCAACAGGGAAGTGCATTGCTAGGCAAAAATACACAATAAGTCAAAAAGGAATACATCTCTTGTTCATTTCCAATTTCTTGGAAAACCACAGAAGTCTTTCTCTCGTGGGAATATGCTCTTTAAGAAATTTCTGGTTCCTTAGGCCAGCCCCTGCAGAAGAGGGATCCCTGCTCTGCAGCAAGTGTTGGTCCCATTCAGAACAAAACTGTTTCAAGCTCCCTTCCAAGGAGTGCTGCATATCCAGGCTCAGTCTTGAAGGTCAGTCTTCAGACCCACTGTCCATGACAGCATCAGCTTCTACTCTAAAAAGCCTCCCAAGAATCCGGGTCCTGAAGCCAGGTGTATGGGTGATGCTTCCCAAGCTGGTCTGCTGGTGCTTTGCAGGGATCTGAGCACACCAAGAGCCCCCAACACCCTCCTGAGACCCCCCCTGCTGTCATAGATGTGCTGCTTGTTATGGCAGCTTGTGCAGAAACCTGCTGGCACGGCCAACACTAGCCCTGCTGCCCAGATCAGCTTTGGGATGGAAGGGGAGCACAGCCAACATTTCAGTGCAAACCCAGGGAAAATTCTGCCTGTAATAGTGCATTGTGGTACTGCACAGGGCAAGGTGTCACTGCTCCCTCCCCACGTGAGAGGAGCGTTCCACGGTGTGAAAGTGAGATGCAGAGCAGGGACCTTGTAGCTTCCAGCACAGTAGCTCTGCAGTGTTTGCAGCCAGCACTGTCCGCTCTTGGCTAAATTAACCAGCATTGCTGTGTCTGCAAGCAGACACAAATCGAGATAGATATGTCTATGCCAAATAAATATCAGTAAATTATCAGGGAGAAATTGGGTAATGATGTTCTTCACTGTCCAAAACAGGATGGACACTAAAGGCAAAGAGATTTAGGTTTTAAGACAGAAAGATTTAGGTTTTAAGAATTTGCCAATGGCAAATATTTAATCAAAGTGGACATGAATCGTGGTCATTACATTAAAATGGCTGTGGCACAACGTATTTTTCTCAGGATCCCAGGGTTGAAAAGAGGATCTGCATCAAACAGGGCTCTGGGCAGTGTGTGTAATGATGCACGTGAAGTCCCAGCAGCAGTGGCTGCCCGGATAAAGGCCCACACTATACAGGAAAGAATGTAAAACATTTATATTAGATGGGAGTTCAGCATGTCGCTCATGATTCAGTCTGCTGTATTCCCCAGCCAAGGGCATGGCGGAAAAGGGATGGAGATTGTTAAAAAGTTGCTGGGGGCTTGGGGGACAGGGGGGGGAAGGAAAGGAGGGGGGACTGGTGGGTTGTAATTCCTAACTCCTGTCTCGCTTTCCCCGTTTATTGTCCAGCCCTGTCATAATTAAGCCCCCCCTCTTGGCTCCATCAACAGAGAGCAGGCCAGCAATGAAGGCTTGCATAAATCACAGCCCATTTGAGAGGAACAGCCGAGCAGCGAGCCCAGCGTGAGCAGGGTCTCCCAGGGACGGGACCGCTGGTCGCTCCCAGCGGGAACTGAGCACGGCCTTTCTGTTTTACTGGCCCGCTAGAACTCAAAACAAAACAAACCCGGGACAAAGGACGGGAGGGAGTGAATGTACAATCCTCCCATTCAGATGAAAGAAAGGGAAAGTAAAACAGTAAATATCACAGTTTAGAGGAGGATGCTCTGACCCGCAAAGAACAGCCATGTGGTTTAACCCCCTGTGCACTGGGCTCAGCCCTGCCCTGGCGCTGCCTTGGGCTCCCACCACTCTGGGGTGTGAGGGAAGGGAAGGTGGAGACGTGCTGTCGAAACACCATGTCACATCAAGGAGGCTGGGAAAACCACAGTGCCTGAAAATCCCTGACCGAGATGTCTGGGGGTCAGAGACGCCCTGGAGGAGAAGGTAAATGGGTTGGAAAGGAGCAGCACTAACATGTGGGAAACACCAGTGCAATTCCCTGCTCTGTTCTGGGTGACCCTCTTGACCTTGGCCAAGACAATCAGGACCTCCCCAACTGCAAACCCCTCTCCTTTGGAAGGGGAAAGACGTGAATGAGATGGTGCTGGTGTCCTTTGACCATTTATCTTAGAACACCGATATTGAGACAACATACTTCGACCTTAAAGGACAAGAGACCTCCCAGAGGCCCTGGCTGCCCTTCCCAGCACAGAGCAATGGGTATGTGGCTGACCCTGAGACAGCCCCAGTGAGCAGGGCTGTCACTTCTTGTACGGGGAAAGGACTCACACAGCTGCTCCTGCTATGACAGGACCTCCCAGTCCCATTAAGGCCATAAGTCAATCGAAGCCTCTTTCAGCTGGCACAACTCTTCACTGGGATTTTCTAGGGCCAAGCAGGGGGCCCCTGGGATGGCAGCACTTTCCTGTCTGCTGCAGGGTGTTAATTCTCCCACAGGACTCTCTGGCCTTCAACATGGACATTTCGGTGACATTCTCCTGCTGTGCATTCCCAGCTCTGGGACAGGAAGGCTGGTGGCTTCCCTGGCCAGAGGCCCTGTATTCCTCTTAGAATCCTTCTGACTCCATCTACAGGCAAGGAAGGGTTAACCCACACATTTCCAGGGTACTGGGGCGCCTGGCAGCTGGAATCCTTCCAGCACATGGAGACAACAAGTATCTCATGAATGATCTTCCTGAGCCTGAGTCCTTGCAATGGAAAAACAACATATCAGGGACTGCCCTGTGGCTTAAAACCTCATTTTTCAATGAGAGCTCAAGTATCACTGGAAACCTTACTGAAACTCCCATGTTTTCCTAAACAGATGTCCCTAAGAAAGGGAAGAAATCTCTGAAGAGATGGATGGCTGATCTCTTCTCATGCTGTTATGCTGAGATTTTCTACTCTGAGAGAACCCATTTGTCGGGCAGAGCAGCAGGATTGAGAAGTGTGACCACCCTTCATGTGGAATAGAAAACATCAAGGTCTCCACAAGAGAAAACAGGGTGAAGTGATGGTGTCTTCAGAGCCAAGGGCTTGGGCCCATCCTCTCAGGGCTCTGGAAAAAACCAACCCAGCCCCAACACCAACTGCTGAAGTTTAAGTGGAGGGAGGAAGGAAATCCCAACACTCCAGCATTGTTCAGTGGAGGTGTGAGGGAAGAGGAGGTTATTTCTCATTAGTCTGGTGTGACATTTTTCTTCTAATTACTTGACTGGTTCAGAAATGGAAATTTTCTGGGTGATATTTCTAGACAGAGACTAATTGACTAAGAATAACACAGGCAGCTTTCCTACCACTGTGCTGGTTTCAGTGTCAGCAGAGGCCAGCTGTGTTTTCTTTTCGATGAACAGTGCCTACAGTTCTCATCCAAGGTCAGTCCTAAGGGAAGTTAAAGAATAATAATCCTAATGATGCTTTGCCCTTCAAGGACAATGTCTGGTTAAGGATCTCAATGCACTTCTAAATATTCATTTTTAACAGTATCCACAGGTGCCACTTCAGAACAGGAGGCATTGGGCTAAGCTCTGTTCAGGGCTGTCTCCCACCTTCCACAGAAAGGGAAACTGAGGCACAAAGCACTGGAAAATGTTGCCTGAGATTGTGCAGAATCTGATAAAGCTGCAAGTAGAACTCAGATGTGGGGAAAAACTTCGCTCCTTCAGTACTTGCTCTTCATGGAGCAAATTACCAACCATAACACATGATTTCTGAATAATTTCCTCCAATTTCCAAATAGAAGTAACCACCTTTGTTATATGCTGAGGCTGGTATCAGACTGCTGGAAATGAAAAGGATCCACTTTGACTTTTTTAGACTTGCTTGGTCAGAAAGCCTTGGAAGAAGTGACCCCTGGCTGTTGCATACAGGGCAAAGAAGAGCCAGAGAGGCTGACAAGCTAAACCAAACCAAACCAAGTGTGCTGACCATCGGGCAGGGAAAGTGTTGGGAAGGACAGCAGTGGTGAGAAGCAACACCCACATTGCCAGGGCCAGCTGCCACAGCCAGCTCGGTGTGGTCGTGCAGGAACACACAGAACGTGTTGGAGGCTCTGTGGCTTCACTTTCAGGGGTTTTGGTGGACAAGTTTGGTTGGTTTCAGTCACAGAGATGCGGGAACAATTGTTGCTTTTTCCTTGATGCCTGTGGTTCCCCCAAGCCTACAGGGATAGTGCATGTCCCGGGTTATGCCAGAAGAATGTTCTCTGTGGAATTACAATGAAATGCAGCTCAGTGTCTCTCTTCCTCAGGGTCTGGTTTCTTCAGCTGCTACCTCCTCTATTCCCCAGAAAATCTAGGGCAAGTGAAAGCAACATAACAGCCAAAGCAGAGAATCCTATCCTTAAAACCTACATTGGCAAAACCTGGAATGTGGAGCACCAGGGCTGTGAGCAGCTTTGAGATGGCCAGAAGTCCCTGGCCACTGCCCTCTGCCTGCACTCTGGGCACCCAGGACACGTTGTACAGAGGAGATCGTCAAGGAGACAAGGAAAATAAGGAATTTACCTGCTCACCAACTTTCCCTGGTCGGCCACGGTTTCCTGGCTCACCCTGCAGGACAAGAGACAAGGGCACATGGGTTACTTGGCACTGCCAGCCAGACCCTGGGCACAGCGTGGCTCTTTGTACGCCCATTATTTGGGCTGCAAAGTGTGAACTGGGCAAAATCGGTGAGAAACAACATCTTACAAAACCAACTGTGACTTGGAGGATAATCCAAAGTAAGAAACACTGTTGACACAAACTTGGAGCCAACACTTGCTGTTCTGGAGCAAAATTCCCCCAAAGCTGGTCCTGCTGTAGTAAAATAACCATCAGAGAACCACATTGAAACATAAGATACCTATGGCCCTGTGGCATAGGCCCAGCCTAGTCCTGGTTACTTCATCCGTAAGTTTTACAAAGCATAAGGAGAAAAGATAACCCAAATATTCCCAGGCAATGCTGCACCCTGATTCTGTTGTTATAAAACCTCAGACGGGCACACATTACTGTCACATGGAGCATCCACAGGAAAACCACAGCAGGAACCTACATGAGAGAAATCCCAGTGCAGGAAGAAAGAGTTCAGAGCATGAAAATGATGAGGGGTGAAGTAGAAAGCAGAAGGAGAAGGATTTCTAGCCCACCAGGGATAAGGGCAGCTGTGGCAGCATGTGGGGGCAGTTGGAGTGCCCCTGGATGAGCCATCCAGAGGCCAGGCTCACCAGTAACCAGCAGTGTCTCCAGGACAGCAGCTGTATTTTCTCAGTGGGCAGATACTCCAGATGTGCTGCCAGACCACATTTTTGCTATTTACTGTTTGAAGAGGTTGTTTTTGTTGGGTTTTCTCTTTCCTTTGTGTGGGTTTGTGGAGCACACTGCCCTGGGATGGCTCCTGCTGATAATTAGGCAGCAAAGATAGGAATGATGTGCATTGTTTTAGAACAAAACCATGGAGAAGCAATGGAAAATGAGATGATGATGGAGGGAGAAGTTGGTTAATATCAAAAGATGAACACATTTGTTTATAATGGCTTAAAAATGCACCATCATTCTTTTTGAAGAAAGAAGCAGAAGCTGAGACCCCAAAATTCTAAGAAAAAGAGGAACCCTCAGTTCTCTTGTTCCCTCTGGAATGAATACTTGGGAGAGTGGGAAAGGTGAGAAAAGACATTTCCCTCTTCCTTTCCTCCCTTCTACCCACTGCTTCCCTGATCAGGAAGAAACTCCTTTCTTACCTTTGGACCGTTGGGACCCGGTGTTCCTGGAAATCCCTTGCGACCAGATCGACCCTGAAATACATGGAAAAAGCATAAACACCAAAAGATTGCAGCTGCTTTGGTCACAGGTGCAGCTTACATGCTTGTAAAACAAAAGATAAACCATTAATTTTCTGATCCACCTATTTCCAATTTTGGGGATATTTTACTACCCTGAGGTGACAAATTATGTACAGACTCATTACAAAATCCTGAGCTGCCGTGCTCACAGATATGACAATACTCTTTTTGCTTCTTCTGTGTTTCTGTGATACAGCACAAAAGTCAAAAGGACTCTCTCTGACTGTCCAGTCTTTTTTTCTTTCTTTTTCCTCTACTCATTTTAAAATACTATAAATCAAGGAAGAAACACAAGGGCTGCTTATGGAGATGGCTTCCAATCAATGTAATTTATCTTGAGGATGAACTGTTTAAACATTAGAAGGTTTTTCAAGGTTTGAGACTTCAGGCAATTCATAAACTCAACACCCTGTGCAAGACACTTCCTGGACTTTCGGCCATCCTGGATCAAGCAATCAATCAAGCCCTGGACAAGACAATAACTCATAGCAGGGCAGATTAACTTCCCACACCAGAAGGATTGAAGCTTTATGAGAATTTAACTACAATTCCATTGCAAGGTCATCAGAGCTGGTAATAACTGAATGAATAAATGACTGAAACCTACCTCTGGACCAGGGACTCCTGGTGGTCCTAAGGGTCCTTCATCTCCCTGAGGTGAAAAGAAATTAAAATAAAAGGCAAAGTAGTGACAAAATTTGGATTCACCATGCAGCAAGAATGAAAAGCCTGCAGTATGAGCAGCAGTTAAACACAGGCTGTGTGCTCAGCTGTCACATTTTAACAGCTGAGCCCTTCTCTATCCTCAAGCAGCCTCTGAGGTTTCTCAGGAAAAAAGGACCTCAAGTCAAGTCCTTTCAGTAAAAGCCATCCAAAATTTGACCAAGGCAACACTAGCTGATTTGGTCCATGATGGGCTGCATTTGGCCACTAGGGTACCCTGGACATGCTGCCATAACTCTGCTTCATTTGATTTGGCAAGGATGTGAATGCTATAGAATTCCCTTTTTCTTTCTTCCCCCCTTTCTTCCCCCTTCGCCCCAAAAAAGCATGTTCCAGAATTTCCCACAGAACCATTTGGCAACTGTATGAATGTTTCCTTTTGCTTTCAGCTGGGACTACACATGCTGCAGAATGGAGCTATCACAAAATCTCACACAGCAATTGGACTCAGTCCTCTCCCTTGGCTCTACACCAATTTCTAATGTGATAGGATCAGATCTACAGTTTCTAAGAGACCTTCAATTAAGCTTCACAAAAATTATCTCAAGTGTCTAAAACCAACTGCCAAGAGAGAAATTAAAAGCGCCCTTGGCAGCCAGAGCCTGGCTGCTCTTGTTTCGGGGGTCAGCCGTGGTAATGAAGGGGCACTGACGGGCTGAGGGTGGGACTGGGGGTCAGGAACCCAGCTCCAAGCTCAGACAAGCCACCCACAATATGCCACATTTCCAGTGGGATGTTATTCAGAGCCCTGACCCAGTGCCCTGGGTGACCATAGTGGTGAGAGCACAGTGCTGTGCTCTGCTGCACACCCAAAGTCCTTCAGCACAGCTTGCACCAAACTCCATCTCCATGTCTTTGGGCTTACTTTTACACTCACTAACTAGAGTAAATTGAAGGCAGCTTGGTCACGCCTGCCTGAACCTGGAATGCAGGGCTTCGATTCCCTTTGTATTTTGGCTGGAATAATTTTTTTCCTATTTCACTGCAAATAAATGAGCTAATTTGCATTAATCCCATTTAGAGAACAAGCAGAAGAGTTCCCAGAAAAAGTTAAGAATTATTAGTGCTATTAAAACGAGCCCCTGCCCATGCATGTGCTCAGTATTATTTACACAATGTCTCGTGACTGGACAAACAGCTTACACTGGCCTGAGTAGGAGGAAATTACACCAGTGTCACTGGAGTTACAACACGATAAACAGGGAACCCAGACATTCTCTGCTGCTCCCATAATGTATTTGCAGCTCCAGGACAATTAAATCAATGAAAATTGTTCCCTTCTTAATGACTGCAAGTGGAATGATGCTTCAGGTTCTGAGGTGAAGTGGTGAGTGAAAGCTGCAAGCTCTGAGATGCCAGGCAAATGAATTTCTGCAGAGCAGCATTTCCCATTTCCTTCTCTTTTTACAGAGGGATGTTTCTCCATGTGAGAGAGTGGAGTCTGCAGGTCTCATGGTTGAAAAGGAAGACACTTAAAAGGAGCAGAAAGCAAATGCCAGGCCAGGGCATGTCTGTGCAAGGGGATGTGCAGGGAAAAGAGCTCTAACACCCATCTGGGGGTGGGGGAACAGGCTTTAAAAGCAAAGCCAAGGCAGAATTTCGGGTCAGCAGATGCCAGCAGTGAATGGAAGCTGAGATCATAGGAACTGGAGATCACACAGCTTAGAGGAAGCTCCTCTTCTGCAGGTCTCTGATCACTCAGCATAAGCATTTGCTCCCAGATTCAGAGGGACCAGAGCATTTTAAACCATGGACACCATTTCACCATGCGTTAATTTACAAAATTTGGCACTGTTCTTTAAGTCAAACCTCTTTTGAGCTGGGGACACTCACCTCTTGTCCAGGCAGTCCTCTTGGCCCAGGTAAACCTCGTGCTCCTGGCTTTCCCTTAGAAAGAGCCAAAGGAAAAGATAGTCAGAAAATAGAAACATAAGCTCAGAAGGGCAATTAAAATGAGAAAGTCTCTTTCACAGCCATGGGACATTATCCAATGTCAATTTTGTTACAGAAAAAAAAAATGAAGCAAAGAAAATGCTGCACTTGGAGGGACCTCAAGCCAAACAGACCAAGCTGAGATGCTGGCCAGGACAATCTTTAGGAATCTCCTGAGGTTTCTCTCTTCCCCCCCTTCCCACTACTTTGCTTTCCCTGGCTGCTTCCAACCCCACACAGAGCTGCAGTCTCTGCTCTACTCACCTTCAGACCTTCAGGACCGTTTTCTCCTGGGGGGCCAATATCACCTGGGAAGCCCTGGAGAAGATGAGGAACAGTCAGGGTGCACAGGTGGAACCCTGCAGGCAGTGCCAGCCCGGCTGAGAGGTTTAGTTAAAGGCTAAGGGACAAGATGTGCTACATGCTGGCAGTGTCTGTGTCCGGGAGGGAATGGGACACAACCGAGCACCACCATCAGCTTGATGGAAGAGCAGCCTTTCCCAGCAAACTCCCTTCAGGTCCATCTTCTTACAAGATTTATTGCAGCGAGGGCCTCCCTGTCATCATGCAGCCAAAAGCAGCGATTTGGGTTTTAGTTAATCTTTGTGAGCCAGCCCATAACCTCTGTGCTCCCAGAAAGGAGCTGCAGCCTCGGCGACAAAGGGAAGCAGGGAGGAATTAGGAAAGGTGCTGACACCCTCATTAGCTGCTGTCAGCAGCTCCTTCCCACCCCCAAACACCCATCGAGGAGGAAACAAAGGAATCCATGCTCATTTCCAATAGCAACAAAGAGGAATGATTGCTAAGTGGCAGCACACAGCTGAGAGCCCTCCCAGACCCTGTGAAATACCAGAACACTGCTGAGGGGAAAGCAGACCATCAGTTGTGCTGCAAGTGGCTCTCTAGCACCTTACAGACCTTGTCTGGTCACTTAGAAAGGAGAAAAATGGTGGTGCGTTGGGAGAAGCTCATCCTGCATCTAAGGTATCACTGTCAGCTGGCTTCTGCTGACACTGTTTTTTGATAAGGGAAATAAGAGGATTTTCTACTTTAAATGGTGTTTTGAGGGTAAAAAACTGAAAAAAGTCCTCCATTTTATATATGACAAAAAAGAGGAAGGAAAAACCAGGAAACCATGAGATGTAGAATGGGTCATGAACCCATCTTCATCCTTCCAACCACTCATGTGCCATCATATCCCAGTAGAGAAGTGAAGCCCTAGGCTGGAAGGGTGTGAGAAGGAGGTGGTGGGACATACCTCAGGGCCAGGTGGTCCTGGAAACCCGACTGGTCCTTTGTCACCGACTTTTCCCTGCAGAAATCAGAAAAACACGGGGAAAAGTGAGCTGGCTCCTGGCTGTCTGGTTTCCTGTTTAGAACAGCACACCCCTGCCAAGCCGTCTTTCCAGCTGGGCATGGAACCTTTAGAAAGGGGGCTTAGGAAGCAGAGGGTGCTTGGGTACTTACCAGGGGGCCTGCCTTCCCTCGTGCCCCAGGGACCCCAGGCAAACCCTGGCTGCCCTGAGAGAGACACATTTTTTCAGAACACAATGAGGCATCAAAAAAAAAAAATCCCAATTTCC